>MU825436.1:18739-609041 GCA_029204205.1 Desmophyllum pertusum | reverse complement strand
TTTCGATTTTTGGGGATCGAGGCTCGAATTACAACTTCAATACGTTCTCGCAAAAGATGCGGTCTGTTTACGATTTCACGCTAAGACGCGTAGCATTCCTCCAGTATAAGACAATTTAAAATGTTAGCAAGTCTTCTTGATAAATTGTACACACTAAGGGACTTGTCCCCAGGCTATACTCTGTACTCTGAGAAAGACAAGAAAGAAAACCTCTGGGCCCTGCAACAAGTCCCCTGTAGCTGTTCACATGAGGGGACTGGTGCAGGGACTTGTAGCAAGACTGTGTCCCAGGAGCATACACACAAGGGGATTACGTATAGTCCTGGGGTTGGGGAGGGGGACTTCCATATAAAAGGGACGGGGGTGATCGTCGTATCTTTTAGGGGTTAAAATTTGTGGTTTGGTACTGCTTAGGGTGTTAAAATCTAAAATGTCTACCGGTAGAGTTATTCTGGTACCTTTTAGGGGATTTTGCAGGAACAAAATATGACAGGTACTAGTTTTGTCTTAGAATTGGTACCTCTTAGGGGTGAAAAATGAATTCAAGCCACACCCACCAAACAAGATTTTAGTACCTTTAGGAGTTATTTTCAAAATTTCCGACGATCACCCCCGTCTCTTTTACATGGGAGTCCCCCCCCCCCCCCCCCCCCCGGGATTATAGTGTTTCAAGGACAGTCTGATTTGGTCTTTGATTGGTTTATTTTCTTATTTGTCACAGTGACTATAGTCCCATGGACTGTACATGAAGGCAATTACAAATACCAGTCCCTTCAATTCAAAGTAGTTTGAATTCATTTTGTGACGAAAGTGGGCTAGTTGTGAACACAAAGGGACTTGCCCGGGACTTGTCACAGCGACCCAGGGATCATGAGACCGTGTGTGCGTACCTTTACACTATAGGATCTTTACAGCTCTGCAAATGTGTCCCAACCGGAAATTATCCCCAAATTGGACCGCAAATGATTCCAGGACTGCAAAATAAAGATATCCAGAGTGAACCGCAAATAATCCCGCTAAAAACGAGGAATGGTGTGGACAGGGACCTTTTTACCTTTTGATCACCAAGAACTGAATCTATGCACATTATAACACTTTTATCTAGTTAGCTGGTTACAGATAATGAAATTGATCGGGTTTTCGCTATTTAATTACCTAAGGCATTGATCAATGCAGATTTTAGTGAAAAATAAATTCAAAATCATTAAAAGAACGCAATAGGGGAAGGTTTTTTTGGTTTTCGTGGTAAATTTCATCCGCAACCAGAATTATAATTGCAGAGTTACACAAGAGTTCTAACTGCACCCTTTATATATTTGGATCCTACTTTCGACACCATCTAAATATTTGCATAATGAGTTTTGCACGTGGAGGCTTAAAGGGAGTATTTCACAGTTCGGCACATGTTCAGCCATTATCAACTTTAATCCGTCTAAAAAAACACTCGCATGTACTTCTCAATACTTCAGTAATCACATTCTAATAATTATTATTAGTCCAAGCAAAACTAAAATTTGGAATAAGTTACCGAAGGATCTGAAAATATCAAAATCGTATAATTCTTTTAAAAATCAACAAAAATTCATGTGCAAAATCAAATGTATTCTTAAATTATAATTAATTCTAAGACAACAAACCCGTGTTAGAGTTAGATTAAGAAATTACATCCATCTGCTGTATTTATATTAGTTTACTGAAAATTGGGGATCTTCTTAGAAAAGCTCAGTAGAGCTTGCTAAGATCTCCTGCCATTATATGTTATCTAGCAGAAATACTTCTATTTATGTAAATGAAATATAATGGACAAATAAAAAAAAAATAAAAAAAAAAAAAATTATTATTAGTCCAAGCAAAACAACAAATGACCAAAATTCACAACAAATTCAGTGGCCGGATTACAACGAGAATGTTGACATTGAATACCAGAATAAATTACCAGAATAAAGTGTTGGCCGAAAGATTTATTCTGGTAATTTATTCCGGTATTCAAATGTCAACATTATCGGTGTAATCTTTCGAATTACAATGATGCATGTTAAATCACACCCGCTCTGACAGACTGTCATCTACCGATAATTAGATGGCCCCTGTGTAGCCAATCAGATTGCCTGTTTAACTAATACGCAAGGAAAAAAGCATAGCCTGTTGAGTTGTGTATAAATTGTCTTGGAAATATACATTTTTTCCTGTTTCAAAAATGCTATCCACTCAAAATTGAATTGAAGATCATCTCATGATGGGACTACTTATTATTATTATAACATTTTTACAGCAATATACCACTGTACATTCCATTTTTTGGGGGGGGGGGGGGGTTGGTTCAAATATGTCAATACAAAGTATTTTCTTTGTAAAACTACTAAAACATTTCTAGCAAGAAAAGCAAAATAATCTGCCCTTTCCAAATAAAAGCAATACACAGCTGTGACACAATCAGTTCAATTTCCATTCATACATGAAATAATTCGAATTCGAAAATGAACATGAATTCGAAAGTAACAGCATGTCTTGCAATTTAGCAACAGATTAGCATACTCTTCACAAATCTCAGCAGCTTCAACAACGCGCTCTGATGGTTTTGACCGGCACCGATGTACCTCTCGTCGGGGTAGCATTTAGGCCAGGTAAACGCTACTTTAGGAGTTAAACGAACTAAAAATCAGCTTAACTTTAAGCATGATTTCGCTCTTTATACCCACTACCGTAAAGAAAACCGCTGTTATAAGCAGAAAGCCGTGATTTAATTAGCAAATCACTGTATCGGCTTGCGTCGCTGCGATGATTTCATTGTTCAGACAAACAAAAGATTTAGTTTGTAAAGAAAACCGCCAAGGAAAATGGAGTTATTTGCATACGAATTTTCTCGGAAACGAAGCGAAAATCAGGGGAAAAAAAATACAGGGCAATGTTTACCACATGAATACAAGCCTGTATGTGAAAAATCGGCAATTTCTGAGCAATTTCAAATTTTCGCAAATTTGTTGGTTGTGCCCTTATTCCAGCTTGCCCTTCATTATTATATGTTAAGTTTGCCATATTATTAGCAATTGTTGTTCCATCAAATTTTCTTCAGTCTGTAGTCCTAACCTTTAAAATCAAACTAATAGAGCCATCTAAATGATCCAAGAGTCATTAAATTCCAAGGGGTTCTGTGCTGTCACACCAGAAGAACATTGCATGACTGTCACTTTAATGAATGAATTTATTTATTTATTTTTAATTTTTTTAATTTTTATTTATTTTTAATTTTTATTTATTTATTTTTATAATTTTTTATTATTTCTTATTTTATTTTCTTATTTTTATTTTTTTAAACTTACTTATAATAAGTTGTTTTACTATATTTCCGTTCTAGACATTACTTACATATTTGAAGTTTTTTAGAGATAGTATCTGCCTGCAATTACCTTATGATTGGATGATATTTTCAGCTTGACTTCCTTTGGGTAGAACAATAATAATCATTGTACAACTTAGTTCGTATCAGTTTTTCACATAATATTATGCAGTAAGTTCATTCCTTTTTTGACCAAATCGAGTTCATTATTAAATCTGTTAGGAGAATCGACCGGTTGTGGACTCGTGGTTACACTGCCCTATTGAAGCCAAGACCAGAGTATCGGCTGAGGTAGCGGAACAGGTTCCCATGTACCAGATCCGTGCTCAGATGCGAAATCTAGCGGTGTACAAAATAAATCACCTACCTACCTTAGTTTCTTTATACACATTTAAAAAGGGACACTGTTTTGATTTTAGCATGATTTGGGGAAGCTCAGAAACATATCTAGATCATAGGAAGTTGAACAATAATGGTTTGATTCTGTAGAATAGCACTCGACAAATGACAGGAACCCATTAGGAAGTGAGGATGACAAACGACAACGAGGATGGAAATGGATTGCAATATGGATTTTTGAAAAAACGTCAGGATGTCAGTTTTTCAAAGTTTCAAATTTGGCTCAGAAATCTTTGAAATTTTGCAAACAGTTTGTTGCAGTATGGAATTTCTTGAAGAAATTGCTTTTTATCATTTAGTTAGAGTTTATTAAGTTATAATATTTCATAGATTTAGGGACCGATTCATGCATTTATAACAGTTTTGAGCAAATACGCCGGGACAGTGTCCCTTTAAGTTTAATGTGAGGGATTTGTTGGTAGCGAGGGTATTTATCACTCGAAGGTACTGGATAAAAGTATCAATTGTTATTTTAATCATTGTTACAGGTCAACCCACTTATTATCTCATGTAACCATGTGGTTGTAAACATGAGGTATTGTAGTTGGATTTGTGTCACTCACTTGCCACATATTTGTTAGCTAATTAGTGAGCATATCTGTCATCTAGACAATCTCGTTCCCAGAGTCCTCGTTACCCTTGTCCAGCGGTGGAGCGGCCAACAAGGACCTCTGGGATAAAGCGATCTGCCATGACCGGATTCTAGGACTTCCGGCTCTACTGCGCATGTGTTCGACCCCATGTTTCAACTAACGGACGCCAAGATTCTTGGACTTCCGTTCTTATTGCGCAAGTTAGGCGGATCACTCTATCCCAGAGGTCCTTGTTGGCCGCTCCACCGCTGGACAAGGGTAACGAGGACTCTGGGAACGAGATTGTCATCTAGATTGATCTGCTTGATTTTTTTTTCACAATAGGTGAAGATATGGCAACTGAAGTGTATAGGCGAGTGTCTTTAACGAGCCAAGGACTTTGATACAGAAGGGACATTCCCAAGCAGAAATAATGAATCCAAAGGAGAACAGGTTCCGGTGTATCCAATGTGATATTTCCTTTACAGATTCAGAAAGTCTTGTGCTACACTGCAAAACACATAGTGGAACAAAGTCCAACAGTTGTAGTGAATGTGGCAGGTCATTTGGTTGTTCTTCAAATCTGAAAGCACACATGCTTACTCACAGTTCTGAAAAAACGTTTTGCTGTGAAAAGTGTAACAAGTGGTTCAGACAACAACCAGCCCTTAGCAGGCATCTGCGAAGGCATTCTGGTGAGAAAAACTTCAAATGTACAGAATGTAAGAAATACTTTGTAGATTCAACAACACTGAAGATTCATAAAAGAACCCACACTGGTGAGAAGCCTTACAAATGCACACATTGTGATAAGGCGTTTACAATATCACAGTCTCTTGTAGATCATAAAATGACACACACCCATGGCGAGAAACCATTTAAGTGTAAACATTGTGATAAGCGATTTTCACAGCCCTCGGGACGTCTGGTGCATGAACGGACGCATACTGGTGTTAAGCCTTATAAATGTGTTAAGCCATATAAATGTTCTCATTGTGACAAGAGTTTCACCGTAAAAGCTTATCTTGCTCGTCATGCGAGGATTCACACTGGTGAGAAGCCTTATAAATGCAATCATTGTGACAAGGCATTTGCACATTCTTCAGCCCTCGCAGGCCATAGGAGGATACATACTGGGGAGAAGCCTTATAAGTGTACACTTTGTGATAGGCAGTTTACTCAATCCTCATCTCTTGCAATACACACAAGGACACACACTGGTGTTAAGCCTTACAAGTGTAGTGTGTGTAGTAAAGGCTTTGGATCCCGATCTCAGCAAATTCAACACGAAAGAGTGCACAGTGGCGAGAAACCGTACACATGTAATATTTGTGAGAAAAGGTTTAGCTTTTCGTCTACTTTCAAAACCCACAAGAAAAGGGCACATGCTAAAGAAAAGCTATATTCATGTCCTCATTGTGACCAACATTTTCATCAAAGTGAAGATCTTGAAATTCACAGAAGAATTCATCAAAGAGAGAACCCTATTAACTCTGAAGAGTACAACAAGTCTTTATCAGATGACTATTCATCTCTGGCTAAACATGGAAACAGTCACACAAAGAGGAGATCCTTCAAGTGCAATCAGTGTGAAAAAGTTTTTGTATCTAGATATCAACTCAAGACACATATTTTATCGCATAGTGATGAGCGTCCCTTCAAATGTAGCCAATGTGAAAAAGCCTTCAAGTCAAGTAAACATCTCAAGAAACATATGTTATCACATAGCGATGAGCGTCCCTTCAAATGTTGCCAATGTGAAAAAGCCTTCAAGTCAAGTCAACATCTCAAGAAACATATGTTATCGCATAGTGATGAGCGTCCCTTCAAATGCAAACAGTGTGAAAAAGCCTTCAAGACAAGTCAACATCTCAAGAAACATATGTTATCGCATAGTGATGAGCGTCCCTTAAAATGCAACCAGTGTGCAAAAGCCTTCAAGTCAAGTCAACATCTCATGGAACACATGTTCGTGCACACTGGTGAGAAACCCTTTAAATGTACACAGTGCGAGAAGGCTTTTAGATCAAAAAGTTATCTGCAGTCACACATGTTGTCGCATACGGATGAGCGTCCCTTCAAATGCAACCAGTGTGAAAAAGCCTTCAAGTCAAGACAACGTCTCAAGGAACACATGTTCGTGCACACTGGTGAGAAACCCTTTAAATGTACACCGTACGAGAAGGCTTTTAGATCAAAAAGTTATCTCCAGTCACACATCATGTTATCGCACACTGGTGAGTTGCCGTTCATGCACCCTTTCAGTGTATGCATTGTAATGCCGGTTGGCATTCAGTTCCCTTGAACCTTCACATTCTTGTGTACAGCAGTCTCCTTCGCAGTCGTTATTTGTGTCGCCACATAACGCTTCTCCTCACTAACGGCTGCTTAAAGGGGCTACGTCACGGATGGCGCATCTTTAAAAAATTGGCAATTTTTTTCCAGTTCGCCGTTCGCAATCCATCTTAATCTTGTCCATCCTCAACCATCCTTGTTCCAGTTTGGTTTATTATCACCTCTTTGGTGTTTTTCTACGTTAGTAAACAACTATTTCGATGCCTTCTTCAATTTAAAGGTGATTTTGCACTTCGCAAAAATGACTTAAAATATCGTGACATAGCTCCTTTAAGCCCGCCGTTAAGCCAATCACAGCTTCTTTCCCATAACTGGGAGCCAGTCGCACCAAAATGTGCCGACTACACCAATCAGAGATCGTGTCTTATCGTGATCAACGTGCGCTAGTACAGTTATGTCGCCTTTTGAATTTGACGCACACCAGACATCAAACTGATAAAACAAAGTTTTACTCTAATTTAGAAAAAAACATGATATGGAAAAATTATGTCGAAAAAACTCCATAATAAGTAGATCAGGTATCCTAGTTCAAGAATTGAAGTGATCTAGCAGCTTTTCGGCAAACCGTTTTTGCCCATAATTGTCAAAGTTGCTGTGGTCAAAAAGGCAAGGATTACGCAGCCATTAGTTATTATTAAAAAAAGAAGCCGTTAATGGTTGAAGCGTTGCACGACAACCCAACCCACGGCTGCGAAGGAGACTAGTATTGGTGGTTTTCATCAATGTTACAAAAACTATTTGCTTGCAAGAACAACATCATAAAATTAACAGCTTATAGAGCAGGAAGAACGAGACGTTGAGTCCAAATTATAGCTTTGTAGCGTTTTTCGTAACCGAGTTATTACAAAAATAGTTTTCAGAAAATTGACAGTACTTAGTATGCATGTTGCAATTGGTGTCCTTCAGAGGGACACAAATATGGTGGCCATAAAATTGCACAAGAAGTAGAGTACATTCTACCGTCATATCATTAGCTTTCAATTCAAAGCTCTTTAGATATCACTTCTCAATTATTATCACGTCTGAAAATTTAAAAAATGACATACAAATATCCGTTTTTGTGGCAGTTCAGAAACACGTTCATCCGGGACATCACAAATGTCAAAATGCTCTATTTTCAAAACGAAGCACTGAATCGATAACAAAACCGTACAGATAGATTAATGTTTGTATATCTAGAATATGTAAAAAGAATAGCTTTGTAGAATTAACAGTTTAGATTTTAGAATTTTGATGACATCAGATGATGACGTACGGATAGACTGTTCACAGCTTCTCGATTTTCTCAGATAATAATAATAATAATAAATAATAATATAATACACATTTATATAGCGCCAAAATCCGAAATTCCAATGGCGCTTTACAATATTGATTAAAGCTAAAAACTAATATATTGAGATACCTAAAAGGTTTATAAAATACTGGTTATAAAAAGAGGAATAAAAACGATGTAACGTATTTACAAGACATAAGAATACTAGAAATAAGAGTAAGTTATACGATGCAAGTTTATGTATAATGAGCTTGTTTAAAAAGATGAGTTTTTAAAAGTGACTTGAAAGAGACCAGCGAATGGGCTCGTCTAATATAATAAGCAGACAAAGTGATTAGTTTCTAATGAAACTGTGGTGCTGCGTCGGCGGGCAAGTGAAACACTGTTGATTATCAACTCGGAGTGATAAAGGTAAATTAACCGCCGTAGCGCCGCCGCCCTTGTGCTCCGACGAAGGGCTAACGCTCGAAACGTCAGCTTCTATAAATTCTTCTATTAATTTACCTTTATCGACTCCGAGTTGATAATCAACATAGTAATATAATAAGTAGGTCGCGCTCACTTCACTGGCCTTTTTGCGTTCTTTTCTTTAAAAAAGTAGAGATGCTTTGAATAGTCTATACACAGAAGGCATAAGATATACACATGAATTAGAGCATAGTTAATAGAGCGATATGGTTATGAAGCCCGGAAAGTTCTTGGTTATATGTCTTTTTGTTCGCTTTTTTGGCCTTGACCGTGCACAAAACCTGACAAAATACAATAGGTGTTTACGCGTGTTCAAGCAACTAACCAATAGAAACGTTTCGGTTACTTAATTCATGTATAGTGTATGAGCGCAAAACAAAAGATTGTTTGCTCTTTTGAAGTTTGCCGGGCTTCATAACCATTTTCCTCTATTAACTATGATTAGGGTATACAGAACTAGGCAAAATACTGGTTTTAGTTACACGGTGTCGTCTGTTTCTCGTCACCATTTAGGTTGACAAACTCGAAATATACAGTACAATGACGTAGTTGTTATTAGTTGCGAAATTTATAACGCATATTAAAAGTTCCTTTCTTATAATCGCTATCAGTATATCTTGTGCGTCCGCGAGCTGAAGGCTAGTTTCCATTTTTCTCGCCTCGACGCGCCTTTCCAACTCGCGCTGTATATTACTCCAGCGCGCAGGCTCACCTTTGAGATCCATGCACGAGCGGCGAAGACGCGTTGCCCTCAAACATGAGCCTACTCGCAGGCTACTGACGCAGTCTACAACAGTCCATACAATTATCCGACGCCCTGGTGAACTGCGTTGGTAGGGGCGCCAGACTACAGAGCGAGAGGTCGTTAACCTCGTTCCCAGGGTCTCTCTTCCCCTCGCTCTTAGGGGCGGAGGAAGAGAGACCCTGGGAACGAGGTTAGGGGCGGAGGAAGAGAGACCCTGGGAACGAGGTTAGGGGCGGAGGAAGAGAGAGAGACCCTTGGAACGAGGTTGAGAGGTCGTGAGTTCGAATCCCAACCGGACCACCAACCAGGGTCTTAAACTGAATGACTGGTATGATCATGCTGGCTGTGCTCACTACCTTGTCTCAGTTCAGATGATCGCTTCATTGGGCGGTAATTTTATGCCGTTGACCTTGTCTCTTACACCCCTGTAGGAGACGTTAAAGAACTCGTATCACTGTTCGAAAAGAGTAGTCCCCGGTGTTGTGGTCTGGCCTGTTCACATGTATTCATGGGCTGGGTGGGTTGGGGTCAACCTCGATTCCAGGCTCTCTCTCCTTTTCCTCCCTTGTCTCTACTCAACGACAAGGGAGGAGAAGGAGAGAGAGCCTGGAATCGAGGTTGGGTTGGGGTGAGGTCATGAAGATGCGCCATCCGTGACGTAGCTCCTTTAAGCATTGTCGCGTACGCTTTTGTGACGCTTCTTTTGGACAACCTTTCTCGAAACAGATCGTGTGTTAAAATATAGACTGAAAACTGCGCGCGCTCTGATTGGTTGTAAACCATGTTTTATCAGAGTAAATATAACATAGAAAAGCGTGTTTTATCGTTTCGCGCGCGTAAATCTATATTTTAAAGCACATAAAGAAGCCAAAACCATGTATTATACTGTCATAAAACACTCCGGGAATTTGAGAACACTTGAGAAATATAGAAAACACTCGCCTGCGGCTCGTGTTTTCTAAATTTCTCTCGTGTTCTCAAATTTCCGTTGTGTTTTATGACAGTATAATACATGGTTTTGGCTTCTTTTTTTTGTTAATTAAATCTGCTTTTTTAGCCAAATACAAGTTGCATTGCAATATGGCTCATAATTTGATATCACGAACCAAAATTCTCTAACAGGAATTTTCTCTAAACGTGCACGTTTCCATGAAATAAATAATGAATAACAAAATGTCCGAAAAGTCACATGTAGCCAGAGAAATACCAATGGTATGAAAATTTAACTCGTTTACAACGAAGAGATCCCTACCGTTGCCACTCGACAACGTTTTTGATTAATTTTTTTGACATTTTATTGACAACCTTCTGATGGTTTCCATTTAAACTAGCAAGGAGATGTCAATTGTCACGCAGAACGCAAACGTGGAGATTGACAACCCCACCTCTCATAGTTGTTGCATTCTGATTGGCCAGTTGAAACGAAAGCCATCAAAAAGTTGTCAAAAAGATGTCAAAAAGTTGTCAAAAATCAATCAAGTATAGGTCTAGGAAAACTCGAGGAAAACTCTTCAGTTGCAAATCTCTTCAAAGTGATCAAAGTTGATGTGTCCCCAGCCACCAGAAGTACTGTCAACCAGACGCAACTGAGCCACTTTATTTTTGTATCCCGTTACATCCCAGTTTCGCTCAATCATGCTTTCGCTACATCTTCCGGTCGCCTGATGTACCACATTTCCTTCAACTAAAAGCTCAGCGCGGATTTCGGCTATTCTGCAACTACCTCCAATCAAAAACTTGAACGCATGTCCACTGATTACGAAACTAGGTGACGTCAGCGTACCTTGGGGACCATCACCTTGCGTTCTACCAGCAATATGAGAAGGACTGGGACGATTCTCGTAGCCACCTATCCACCAGTCCCCTTTGTGTTTGGACGGTTCGCCTCTGTTGCGCGCTGTTGGGTTATCTCCGTACGTAGGTTGGTTGTTGAATGCTGTACCGGTGATCATCCAGCCTGATAAACCATGTTCGAAATCAAACAGAGTACATTCTTCTGAGAAAACAAAAAGAACAATTTTGACATCTCGATTGAGTAGTTTTACATTTATAATAATTTGCTTTCATCTTTCACTGGTACTTTCATTTTAATTTAAAATAATATTTAATTTAAATATAAGAAATATAAAATGGCGCGTGTGTGTTTACATATAGCTGTTTCGAGAAAGGTTGTCGGAAAAAAGCGCACGCGACAATCCCGAAGGGTATTGTGGGTAGTTTTAAGTTCACGGTTCCATGACTTCAGCATTTCAGGGAAATCTGAGAAAATGACACGAGACGCCATGGACGTATATTTGCGAGTGCAGCAACAAAAGTAGGTTCGACAGCTACAGTGTCAGGAACGTACTTTGCTGATCATATCCCAGATTACCTTTCGGGATTGTCGCGTGCGCTTTTTTCCGACAACGTTTCTCGAAACAGCTGTATACCCTGATACAAACACGAGAAACAGTTTGGAAGAATTTGGAAGTTTATGTCAAACCCGAGCCGCAGGCCAGGGATTACATAGTCTCTCCATGAAGGAGTATAAATGGGTACCGGCGACAAAATGCTGGGCGTGACCTGCGATCATCCAGGGGTGTAGCAATACTACTATACGTTTATTTATTATCTATGACATGTCAATTCCTTGACTTCATTCACTGAACGGTTTTTTTTTATTTATGGTGACAGTGAAAACCGAAAATAGAAACCGGAATAAGCTCCGGCAGTGAGGGCCAGTTTTGCACGAGTGTGGCATTACCTTCTTATCTACTCTATCAAATCACACTATCTGATAATGTTAATAATCACATTTCATTTATCCCTTTCCTACCTCTTTCACACAATTCTCCTTCAAACCCAACTGGACATAAGCAACGAAATGTTTTGTCTGTGAAGCCATATTGACACTTTCCATTGTTTATACAAGGAGCTGACTGACAGGTGTTCTGAAGGGAAAAAAGACAAAACGAAAAATTACCATAGCCACAGTGTTATCAAGAGAAGACAAGAGAAGATTATCTAAGAGAAACATTCCCCCATCCGGCTTCCCCCATCGTCTCTTGGAAGATTGACAATGAAATTATAAAGAATAATGACGACTGCATCAGAGACATTTTGCAGGAATTGCAAGAAAACGACGAATCAGAGGAGGAATGTGGAGATGCATAAATCACGGACAGAATTGGGGCAATTTTTACCCTTTGTATTTTACCAAATTACAGTGTCATTTTTTGTTTCGCGCGTTTAATTTTCGCGGAAACTTTTTTTCGTGAGTATTTAATTTCGCGATTTGTTTTCAATCGCGAAGTTGCCGCGAAAATTAGTAAGAATAAGGTACTTGGAAATGGCCTATTTTTCACGTCTCTAAAACGGCTTTGAATTTTGAGTTGAGTCCAGAGCAACCTCGTCCCCAGGGCCATCTCCGCTTTTAAGATGGCGGGTGGGCGCGAAGGAGACCCTGGCGAGGAGCAGGTCACGTGACCAAAAAATTAGCCAATCGCGAGCCCGCCACCATTTTGAAACAATCAAAATCTCCAATATTTTTGGAGACACGTGACCTGCTCTTCGCCAGGGTCTTCTTCGCGCCCACCCGCCATCTTGAAAGCGGAAATGGCCCTGGGGACGAGTTTGAGTCCACAGTTTGTAATCAAGTTACATGGTTGGAAAGGCACATGTGGTTGGTAAGCCTTGAATTAAAATACATTTATTTATTTTAAATCTAACCTCGGATCCTTGGAATGTGTGATATTTTCTTCTTCTCAGATGTTTTCTATCCGTGGAGTTGTTCAGTTCGCATACATTGTCACCACCAGTCTCACTCGGTCCAAAGTTACAAGAGACACAGTCGTCGTCAAGGAAACATTGCAACCGGCAAACGTTTTCATTTGGTACCTTCAACTTTGCAATCACGTGACCAACCAGAGCCGTTCCATCCTCGTGGTCAACAAATTGGATTACCCTGCAATCGTCTTCAAATGGAAAGAGATAAAATGGAAAGAAAACCCAATGGTTATAATGTACAGCTCCCTACCCTTTGCCACTCGACAAAGTTTTTGATTAATTTTTGACATATTTTTGACAACTTTCTGATGGCTTCAACTGAGAAATCAAATTGTAAGAACTGTAGGAGGCGGACATGTCAATTATCAGAACGCGAACGTGGAGCTTGACAAATCCGCCCAGGCCTAGACACAAATATCACGTAGAATCGCCTAAATATCTTTCTGGAAATTCCCCAAAAATGTTCAAAATATCTCGAACATTTTTCTAAATATATATCGCGAAATTTTCTAAATATCTCGAAAATGCTCTAAATATCTTGTTATTTTTCTTATAAATATCACAATTACGACAAAATAAAAACAAGTTTCATATTTTTGTTTGGCAATGTACAACCCGTGTACAGCAATTGTGGCTACATTGTGGCTACATGTGAAACGCATATAAGCAATGAGGTAAAATTAAGATTTTAGAAGAAAACTAAGAGAAGCGACCATGTAAAGAAGAAGGGATATGTTAAGAGTATATTAATATTAATATTAATTGTATTTATAGTTTTAGGATGGAGGGCCACTAGGCTCGTCAGTTGATATACTGTTATGTGTCACCCTCATCCCAAATATCAGACTAAAGGTCCAATCAAACGGTCACAACATTTGTCACAACATTTTTACAACATTTGTTGAGAGTCGATGTTGAGACCGTTTAAACACCCCTCACAACAATGTTGTGACAACATTTATTTTGTTCTTGAAATGTTGAGAGGTTCCTGTGGCCGTTTGACCGGGCATGGTCACAACATGTCACAACAAATGTTGTGAGAATGTTGTGGCCGTTTGACCGGGCCAAACGTCGAACTTTGCGTAAGTCAAACTGATTACAGTTAAGGTCGATCGAAATTATTTAATTATTTAACTTCTGAATTTAGTTTGATTCATGAAAAGAAGAAAAAGAAGAAGAGAATCATGGTCCAAAGGAACAAAGTAAGCGGCATGATGTGCAGTAAATAAAATGTATTAATCTCGACGTTTGGAATCGCTCTGTCGACAGCGGAGAGCTTTTCCCCTCGCAAAAACGCTTTTATGAAGAATTTAGTGACAGCGTGAAAACATTGGCACCCTACTGAAACAAACACCTTTTTTGTTTGTAGCTACTCTGCAAGTCAAATAAATAAAATAATAATAATAATATGAATGAATGAATGGTGGTTTTCATCAACATTACAAAAACTGTTTGCTTGCATGAACAACATCAGAAAATTAACAGGTATAAGAACTGGCAAAAAGAAACGTTTTGTCCACTGAAATTATAGCTTTGTAACGTTTTTCATAACCGAGTTATTGCCAAACTAATTTTCAGAAAATTACAGTATTTAGTATGCCGCCGCCATGTTTGTGTCCTTCAGAGGGGCACAAATATATATGGCGGCCATAAAATTGCACAAGAAGTAGAGTAGATTCTACCGTCAATATCTTAGCTTTCACTTCAAATCTGTTTAGACATCACTTCTAAATTATTATCACGTCTGAAAATTTAAAAATGATATAAAAATATCGGTTTTTTGTGACAGTATAGAAACACGTTCATCGATCTGGGACATCACAAATTTCAAATAGCTTTATGTCCAAAAGGAATCACTGATCGATACCAAACTTTGCATAGAGATTAATGATTTCCATGTCTAAAAGATATAAAAAGAATAGCTTTGTAGGATTAACATTTTAGATTTTAGAATTTTGATGAAGTCAGATGAAAACAAAGAATAAGCTACACTGTGTATCCTGGTGTATTCAGTGGCTCAGGTGGACACACAGAATACACAGTATAGCTTAT
Source organism: Desmophyllum pertusum (assembly GCA_029204205.1). Taxonomy (NCBI): domain Eukaryota; kingdom Metazoa; phylum Cnidaria; class Anthozoa; order Scleractinia; family Caryophylliidae; genus Desmophyllum; species Desmophyllum pertusum. The sequence continues at coordinate 594,072 of MU825436.1, read as the reverse complement.
TCATTTATTTTATTAGCCTGAAGATGGTTCTACTTTGCAAAGTTTTCCGTGAAAAAAAATTATATTTATTGGCTTACCGTTTGACGATATGACCAGATTACCAAACAAGAAGATACTGGAATAAAATAAGAAGCTCATGTTGTTGCTCGATGCAGTTGTTACAGCGGGCCGGCTAGTTAAAAATAAACCAAAGCCACACGAGAATTATGTTCTATTCTCTTTCGCTTTGCTCAGCCGAATAGAAAACATTTCTATTATAAGTAATGACACAAACAACACAACAGTTTGTGGAGGGACTCCCGCCACTGAGCAATTATCGAGTTTATTATATTAACAAAGATCTGAATAGTGCTAAATACAAAAATCATGATAAATAGTGCTAAATACAAGAGACGAAGCAGTCGAAATTAACCTAAAATAATACAATTAACAAAATAGCAAAGATAAATGACGGAAATGAAAAATAGCCTCGAGTAAACTGGTCGGCGTCAAGTGGTGTGATATTAACAAGGGGTGGTCAGTTAATGAAGGGTCTGATTGCCCCTATGGTAATTACAATACAAGCTAATTAACAACTGAAAGAAATCCATGTTATTAAAGCTCACCGTGTTTTCAGCATTAATTAAGATTATGAGGGCTTGAAATTTTTCATTAAGCAACTCTCAAACACCCTTGTAAGTAAATTTAAAAACTGAATAGGCTTTGTGTTTTGGAAAGGAAAACAAGTTATTTTTTGATAGTCTAAAGTTAATCGCTTGGTATGATTGTTGCTTCCTTTAAGGACATTTTTTTTGTTAAATTAACCCTTTCACTCCCAAGAGTGCTAAGTTCTAAACTATTGAAATAATTTTGAATTTCATGTCGCAAAATTGTCAACAACAAACAGCACCACTTGAAAGTACTGCTCAATAGCTTTCATTTGAATGGTCACACACTACGGTTTCATCCACAGTTTCAAACGTTAGAACCACATTTATGGACTCAAGGTTTGACGATTTGTAAAAATACAGATCACCTGCTTTTGGAGAATCGTGGCCATGGCAACAAATTTTCACATTCGTTAGCTCTGTTCTGTAAAATTAAGAAAAGTCATCAGCAATTTCCTTTTTATTACAGAAAGCAAGCCGTGTATTATCATGGCTAGAAGTAGTTATTGAATAAACTAGTCTAACACCAAATACACAGTGTTCAATGGTTATATGAAAACAAAATATTATGTTAGTTAAGTGTTGAGTTAATTATAAGCATTTGTATACATACATGTACATCTGAAAGGTTATACTGTGGAATCATAACTTAAGTGATTTCATGAAGAAAAACGTTGAATGAATATGCATTATTCACCGCCGGTATTTTCTCGATTAAACACCGAACCCCGAATAATCCACGGGTTGAAATAAACGCACGCTCTACAAGGTCGACACACGGACTATTTAAAAATACGTGTGATAGATTCTTCACAAATTCATTCATAATTAATCAAGTTAAACAAAACTGAGGAAATCATAACCTTAAGCACCCTTCCGCACGAGCAAGTTTTCCTTGACAAGTTTTCACTTGACAATTTTTCCTTGCTCGTGTGTGCAAAGGGAACAAGGACACTTGTCAAGGAAAAAATTGCCAAATTTCCCTTTCCACACGAGCAAGGAAAAATTGTCAAGTGAAAACTTTTCAAGGAAAACTTGCACGTGTGGAAGGGGCTTTACGGTGTTTTAGATATCTGATCTTAATTAGCATATACTTTTACGATTTCTCCATTTACTCCTTAGGGCCTCCACAGACTAGGCCAATTGTTATCGATAACTATTTAGTTTTCGATCATAAAAAGTTGTCGATAACAAAAAAGCCAGTGTGTGAAGCTAGTTGTCGATAAGTAAGGCCCTTAGTTATCGATAACTAGCTGCACACACTGGCTTTTTTGTCATCGACAACTTTTTATGATCGAAAACTAAATAGTTGTCGACAACTATTTCTCTAGTCTGTGGAGGCCCTTAGTTTTAGTTTCGATGGGAAGATATATCAAACACTCGAAACAGTGTTTCATCACATTTCCAAACACCTCGAATTGAATTTTGTCAAAAATACTCCGCTGCAAGTCGTATTTTCAAGTACTATCTTCTCGATGGTTGGATATGCGATGAAACACTGTGACTCTATCGTGTTTGATATATTACATGAGACAACCAGGAGCCCAGTTAGATTTATTTGGCTCACTCCACGATCTAAAAAGTGACTTAATTCGGGCAAACAACGTTCCATATTCCACTGAGTCGACGTTTCATGAATAGAGATGACTTTTATTCTCGTTTTGTTTGGGTTTTTGTCCAAGTTTGCTTTATATTCGTCAACTTTAAGCATAATTAAAGGCTGAAACTGAAAATGTAAGGCTGTTAAATATGATACTAAAAATGGCTCTTCGTTGATAAAGGCCGGGGGCCCGAATAGACGCATCTTTCAAATATAAACTGGGGTCTGCATAGCCTGATTCTCAGACGCATGAAGAGTTTCAAATAAACGACCAAGAAAATACGGTAGTGCTAGCTAGTTGTTGATGTTGTTGTTTGCTAGGGTAACTTCTAACATGCATTTAACATGTCAAGAGTATTGCTAGTTAATAATTCAGAGGTAGACACAGATACACAATAAGCAGAACATTAGATCATTACACCAACACCATGAGGTAAGCTAAGGGGATTAATAATTTCAGAATGTATCAGTTCAACTTTATTACCAGAATTAACAAAATTGAGGACGGATATGGCGAAGATTGCACCATTTATATTTACTCTTCCATTACAAGAAGAAGTGAAAAAGAAGAAGTGAATAAGTTTTAGTTTTATTTGGGACCGTAGATCTTCTCAGATCCGATATGCTGTTGATATTTTTAAAATGGTATTGGCCATGTATTTGCTGAAGGATGGTTTATGTCTATACTCAGTTTCCTTATCGCGACAACGACATGATATTTCAAATTATTTGCCTATTGATCCTAGTCACGCGTTGTGACTATGGAAAGCGGAGTTAAGTGCCGGCCTGATAAGCCACTTAACTTGTAGACAGACGTAACCTTTAATTGGGAGAAAGGCGCACTTTGACAGTTCTTAGAAAACAAGGAAGTTGTAGCTCTTGCAGACAACATGCAGACACGTGCGATCGACAAGAAAAAGGAAATATGTTGAAGAATTAAACTTCAAACCAACGTAGTTCTTAGACGGGTTAGATTTTAAGAAATCGAGAATGCTTGTGCTCAAGACATATTTGTGGGCCTCCCGTTTTTGCACAATTGTCTGCAATGTGTGCTAATTGTGTTCGTCTTATAAGTGCACGGTGGAAGTAAAAGCACCGTTGGTCGCCATTTTGGTGACGTTTAAAAACGTTTATGTTTTTTGATTGGCTAACGTGGAGCATGTCCACGAAAGGTTTACCAAAAATCAAAAAGGCTAAAAGACTGAGGTCAAGATACTGCGTACACTAAGAATCAGGCATTTGAAACTACAATTGTAGCTAATATATAGTGTCAAAACGGGCCTCTCGGCTCAAGATGAACAGATAAATATAGCAGTCAAATACAAACTTTAATAACTTTTGTATTTAAAGGCTCATTTTCTTCTAGATTTATATATTGCAACAGTTTGGAGCATGAAAAAGTTCGCTGGCTTGTCTAGAACTTTCAACCTCTCAGGGTTCTCTTCAGGACTCTCTAAAGGCTGGTTCGTTTGTTATAGCCAACATTTCTTGAAGAAATAACACTTTTTTAAGATTATAAATCTAAGAATAAACTTCTACTAATGTGTGTAGCAGCTCTATTGTTTAATGTTATGGCTATTGGCATTGTTTTTATTCGATGTTCTATTGTTTGTTGTACCAATAGCATTCTAATCTACGAGAGCTGCCAGAATGGCTCAAATCCGGCTATACCAGAGGGCGAAACAGTACTGAAATTATTCATCGTCCATCCGTTCTCTGGGTGATCCTTGCGATATTATTTTGTATTTAAAGGCTAGTTCATTTGTTATAGCAAACATTTCTTGAAAAATAGACCTACAATTCCAATTAAATGATGAAAACATATCTACTTATGTCATTGGCCCTTCGTGTAACAGCTCTATTGTTTAATGTTATGGCTATTGGCATTGTTTTCATTCTAAGTTCTACTGTTCGTTCTACCAATAGCATTCTAAGCTACGAGAGCTGCCAGAATGGCCCAAATCTAGCCCAGAGGACGAAACAGTAAATTTTTCATCCTCCTATTCGGTCCCTGGGTGATCCTTTCGATTTTCCTGAAGTAAATCCACTCGCAGTTTCGCGAAATCAAAATCGCTATCTGGCAGGAACTCCTTGACTGTTTTTCCATCCAAATAATCAAAGTATGGCCACATCAGCTCTTCCTCGCAGCCATATTTGTAACACTGGATGGTGGCGCAGTACAGCTGCTTGGACTCGTTTGTCAGCTTGTGCGTTTGGAACAAATTCAATCAACAAAATAGCAAAGATAAATGAAATGAAAAATAGCCTCGAGTAAACTGGTCGGCGTCAAGTGGTGTGATATTAACAAGGGGTGGTCAGTTAATAAAGGGTCTGATTGCCCCTATGGTAATTTCAATACAAGCTAATTAACAACTAAAAGAAATCCATGTTATTAAAGCTCACCGTGTTTTCAGCATTAATTAAGGTTATGAGGGCTTGAAATTTTTCGTTAAGCAACTCTCAAACACGCTTGTAAGTAAATTTAAAAACTGAATAGGCGTTGTGTTTTGGAAAGGAAAACAAGTTATTTTTGATAGTCTAAAGTTAATCGCTTGGTATGATTGTTGCTTCCTTTAAGGACATTTTTTGTTTGTTAAATTAACCCTTTCACTCCCAAGAGTGCTAAGTTCTAAACTATTGAAATAATTTTGAATTTCATGTCGCAAAATTGTCAACAACAAACAGCACCACTTGAAAGTACTGCTCAATAGCTTTCATTTGAATGGTCACACACTACGGTTTCATCCACAGTTTCAAACGTTAGAACCACATTTATGGACTCAAGGTTTGACTCTGGGGTTAAAGCGATTTGTAAAAATACAGATCACCTGCTTTTGGAGAATCGTGGCCATGGCAACAAATTTTCACATTCGTTAGCTCTGTTCTGTAGAATTAAGAAAAGTCATCAGCAATTTCCTTTTTATTACAGAAAGCAAGCCGTGTATTATCATGGCTAGAAGTAGTTATTGAATAAACTAGTCTAACACCAAATACACAGTGTTCAATGGTTTACATGAAAACAAAATATTATGTTAGTTAAGTGTTGAGTTAATTATAAGCATTTGTATACATACATGTACATCTGAAAGGTTATACTGTGGAATCATAACTTAAGTGATTTCATGAAGAAAAACGTTGAATGAATATGCATTATTCACCGCCGGTATTTTCTCGATTAAACACCGAACCCCGAAAAATCCACGGGTTGAAATAAACGCACGCTCTACAAGGTCGACACACGGACTATTTAAAAATACGTGTGATAGATTCTTCACAAATTCATTCATAATTAATCGAGTTAAAACAAACTGAGGAAATCATAACCTTAAGCACCCTTCCACACGAGCAAGTTTTCCTTGACAAGTTTTCACTTGACAATTTTTCCTTGCTCGTGTGTGCAAAGGGAACAAGGACACTTGTCAAGGAAAAAATTGCCAAATTTCCCTTTCCACACGAGCAAGGAAAAATTGTCAAGTGAAAACTTTTCAAGGAAAACTTGCACGTGTGGAAGGGGCTTTACGGTGTTTTAGATATCTGATCTTAATTAGCATATACTTTTACGATTTCTCCATTTACTCCTTAGGGCCTTCACAGACTAGGCCAATTGTTATCGATAACTATTTAGTTTTCGATCATAAAAAGTTGTCGATAACAAAAAAGCCAGTGTGTGAAGCTAGTTGTCGATAAGTAAGGCCCTTAGTTATCGATAACTAGCTGCACACACTGGCTTTTTTGTCATCGACAACTTTTTATGATCGAAAACTAAATAGTTGTCGACAACTATTTCTCTAGTCTGTGGAGGCCCTTAGTTTTAGTTTCGATGAGAAGATATATCAAACACTCGAAACAGTGTTTCATCACATTTCCAAACACCTTGAATTGAATTTTGTCAAAAATAATCCGCTGCAAGTCGTATTTTCAAGTACTATCTTCTCGATGGTTGGAAATGCGATGAAACACTGTGACTCTATCGTGTTTGATATATTACATGAGACAACCAGGAGCCCAGTTAGATTTATTTGGCTCACTCCACGATCTAAAAATAGGCCCGCGATGCGTGCTCATGGCTACTGCAACTTTTACTCAGAGAATGCGCATACATGTAGCCCATGAACCGAGTAAACGGAATGGGTTACGGACTCTCGTGATTTCAATCAGTAAGGTGGATTCTCGGAAATGCCGCGAAAAATTAACAAGTCGATACTAAAACATAAGATGCAGTCTCGCAATGGAATGATTACGATGGGAAATAGGAATACGGATGAACGGAAGATGGACTTGTTTACAACTGTATTTGGGCTAGACGCTTTGCTGTTTTAAAAGGTTTAGTCTTCAAGGAAATCAATACTGAAAACTTTGGAAATTGAGGTTAGTTTACTTAATATTTAGTTATTAGTTTCTTGTGATGAGAGAAATGACAGCCCAATCCACTGTATATACATATGTGTGACGGTTATTTTAATGTAAACATTTTTATTTGGCAAATATTTGCCAAGATTCGTAGTTTCTGAAGTTACATATTTAATATTTAATTAATAATTACGTGTGTGAAATAAATCTCGTGTGAAAGTTAATTATTTTTCTCAGGCGTTAAACATTACGAATGCATACACAAATTCGTTAATAGGAACCGAAAGATTGAAAGAGTCACATTTCTTTTTCATTAAAAGCAATTTGATTTAAATTAAAATTTAAACCTGGTAATTCCTTCAGCTTAGTTCCTACGTACGTTCACCTGGGAGCCTGGGAACGGATTTGTGTGCCGGCTCTTCCTATCTCAGGAAGTCATTTCGTGCCAATTCGAGTAAGCGGGAGGGGAACACCTGGGTTTGGTTACTAGCCTTTAGTCTTTTAATTGCAAGTATTTCCTGGCTGTTTATTTACATAACAAGTTGTCACGCGAAAAATATAAGATGTGAATAGTGAAGTGACGACATTATTGTCTGATTTCCGTGAATTATAAACAAACTACAGGTTGTTGCTATAATAGTTTTAGATACATGTAAATGTAATAATGCATGAACAATTACATAAAACAAGCACAAACTTTGAATTTGAATTCGTCGCGCAAACCCGCTACATGTTTGCCACGTGCATGGCTCAACTCTCACAAGACCTCTCAATGATAGGTCAAGACTTCGTTCTCTGAGTTGTCGCCGTTGAGGATAGTGCAGCAACTTTGTTGGTTTTGTTATTTTTTTCTTTGGCGTATTGCATTTGATAACCCTACCCTAAGGCAACATATCTTGCTTTGGCTAACCACACTAAAATAATCGGGCCCGTAGGGCGAGGGATGCGACAGGTGCGTCCGTGGACCGATGGCTGAAAAGAAAGTGAATTAAAAGCTATAATTCGCTAACTGGAAATGAAGCCTGAATCAACGAAGATAACATCGAAGGTCCGCCATTTGTAGATTTGCTGGGTGACACATTTAATTTTGGACCAGATCTTGAGATTCTAAAGCTGAATTTAACGTTAACGATAAATTCGACCTAAAACCCTCATCCGAAATTTTAATCTCCAGGCTCTATCAAAATGAGAGAAGACTGGGTACCCCAATAATGAACTGCAAAAGGGCTCAGCATGTGTGTCAAATGTGTGGTTGGATAAAATGGACCGAACAGAGCCAGAAGTCACTATGAATAGGCTCCGCGATGGGGTGAAAGGAAAAGCGAGCCGCGCGAAGACTGGGAGAGAGAGAAAGGGGCCCTCTCTCCCAGGCTTCGTGCGGCTCGCTTTCACGGAGCCTATTCATAGGCTAGAAGTCACAGAAGAGCGAAATAGAAAGACCGCAGTAAAATCCTGTCAATCGATAGATACCTTTGTCCGTAAATTGTAAATAACATGTCACATAAAGTTTCTCGTTTGTCAAAAATCCATTGTGAATTTAAAAAGTGCAAGAAATGTTTATGTTTATACCACAGGCAGACCATCCTATGTTTGAGTGGTCAGTGTTTACATTATTCAGGTCACGAACTACAGACTTACTGTGACGGTTGAGATTTGGTTCACAACTTGATCTGTATTATTCAATAGAGTCAGAGGTCTATAACTAGAGGTTTCCATCTCTGGTATTGGGTCTTGGCCCATCAGATTCGCAGTTAGGCTATTTTTAGACATTTTTCGCGCGAAACCAGCAGCCAATCACGTTGAACCATTTTTAATGATATGCGAGCGCTACTAGGCTCGAGTCGATTGTGCTAGTAAAACTGGCATATTATGCTAGTAGCACTGCTCGTTTTTTATCCAAATTATGCTCAAATTATGCTCGTTTTTCAAAATTATGCTACTTTTTTTCAATATTATGCTCGACAAAAAATGGGCAAAACAGTAAGAAAGGTGAGTTTTATTAACCTCTTATATTAATAAATCTCTAGACTGTTCACAGGCCCTCTATTTTTTGCGCTGAAATCGTCGCGCTGTCACGATCGATCGTGGAGCCGCCATCTTGGATTATTTGGCGAGCGAAATCTGGGGAGAGGACAAAACTCCCCTGGGTACGGGGGGCGGGGCGCGGGGAGGCACGAAAAAATAGAGGGACTGTCCGCACTTCTCATGTTTTCCCGTTCAGGGCTGCCGTTGCTCCAGCAACGGCAGCATCTGATTGGTCCATAGACAAAGCGCGTTAAAACATTATTGACAACTTGTTGACAAGGTTGACATAAAACCGCTAGCTAGATAAACAGTTCTTTTTTCAATAAAATGTTTCTGTTGATACGACGCTCATTTCCAAATCCGTTTCTGTGACGGTAATAATTTCAAACTTTTCGCGCAACTGATCCTCCCATCTGGCGTCTTGTTTTCCCCTTCCTGTTTCTGGAGCACGGGAAAAGTTTATTTCTTAACCCGGCTAAAAATTCACGCTCTATTTTACTCAGCGCATTTTTACTCTAGGCAGAATAATTCAAGCCGCCGGTCGTCTTGTGATTTTAGAATTTGAGAGCTGTACAAAATCTAGCCCGGGACAGAAGGACGACTCTTCTTTTGAGGTAGATCAGGGGAAATGATGTTCAGTCTCTTGTAACGATCGTCTTCTGGCTTGTTGCTCGACAGCGCCTCGAATGAATTCGCACAACGTTATAGCCAGGCCCACTGATTTATATGTCGCATTTCAGTCGCGTCGAATATAATTCAAGCCGCAGAAATCTCGCTGGTATTATCTGATTCGACTACGTTGCAATACACCATGGAAGCAACGTGTTCTACTTTGCTATTTGTGTGGGCATTGCACTGATTTAAAGCTTGAGTTTCCGGGACTTGAATATTCGACGCGACTGAAATGCGACGTATAAAATTGGGCCATACTTATGTTCCGTATCTTGAGGGAAAACTTCACACAAACACGCGAAGATCCCTTGTCATATTTGCTGCTAAATTCATCAAGAAGTTTCTCCAGTAGCTCTGCGATGCGAGGTTCCACGCCGGACTTCTGAGGGATCCTGGATATATTTTCAGTGGAGATGTATCGATTCGATTCTTTCCACCAAAATCTCCGACAGGAATCTTGAAATTACATGGCACAAGCGACACGCATCCGATTTTCCAGATTTTACCTTTTTTTTAAAGTAGAAGACGCGGGTGTTTTTTCTATAATAAATACGCAATAAGCTACATCGTGTGCAAAGCGTTCAGCAAGTTGCAAGTTGTTTCTCGAGGGGAAAGAACGACCGACCGCCAGTCATTTTTTTTCGCTTGCGAAACTCTCACGACATCTGATATCAATGTTTTGGTTTTACCTGGCCACCATGTTTACATAGAGGCGGAGCGTTGTCTGTATAGGTGCCAATATTTACTCACGAGCCCTGAACGGGAAAACATGAGAAGTGCGGACAGTCCCTCTATTTTTTCGTGCCTCCCCGCGCCCCGCCCCCCGTACCCAGGGGAGTTTTGTCCTCTCCCCAGATTTCGCTCGCCAAATAATCCAAGATGGTGGCTCCACGATCGATCGTGACAGCGCGACGATTTCAGCGCAAAAAATAGAGGGACTGTGAACAGTCTAAATAAATCTCTTAAATGAGATAAGTAATACTGTGCGGGCTGAAACCCGGTGCTATTACAGCAACGCAATGAACTATAATATGTGATAACGATTTATACACCGATCTCTAGCAATGTCAGCTCTTTTGGGTCCTTGCAAGACCTGAAAGTTCTCGGGATCTGCTTCGGGGGTGGCGGACGCCATTTTGTCACGTTGTCACACCTATGAGAGTGGGACTGGGAACAAGGTTTTCTAGACTTTAGGTTCCGGTTCTTCCCCCAAAAAACTAAAAAACTATCCCAACTAGGCCCTAGACATCGCCGACCGTTTATTTGGAGAGCTTACTTTATGTCTGAAGTCAATTTATCATTACGATAAGGGATATTTGAGCCTGGTTTTAGCACTTCCGGTCTTCAAAATACAAATTATGCTAGCATTGCTTTTTGACAAAAAATCTAAAAATTATGCTCGTTTTGTCAAATTATGCCAAAAATTATGCTAGCACAATCGACTCGAGCCTAAGCGCTACTCAAAGGCAGAAACTTTGCCGGCCAAGGAAAAGCGAAAAGCGTCACAGCAGAATGTAATAATTGTTTAAATACTTCACTAAATTTAGGTCAAACTTCGGTATACTTTTTGTAAAACTATAAGTCGACTGAGTGATTTTTCAGTTCAATCTAAATGAAGCATGATTTGTATGAATTCGGCGGCAAAACTTCTGGCGCGGTGTCCAGTTGGCAAGTTGAATGAAAAGAAAGCAATACAAAGTTTTCTCCGCGGATTAATGTTCACTCAATTTCTCCAAAGTTACGTATATTCTGGAAAATTGTGCAGATGGTTTAGCTTAACATGGGAAGATTCGAAATAATTGTGGAGCTGAACATTTTATTCATTTTACAAGTTGAACGGACAGCTATACGCAGCCGAAGGTTTCACTTGTTTACATGTATACGGCGGGCAAAACTTGCGCGACTACAGAATTAACGAACGTCTGAGCTTAAAATCAAGTTCATTGAAGTAAAAGAACAAAGGAAACCCTCAATATCTACATGGATGGAAAGAAAGAGAGTGGTCTTCGAAGAGAATTTCACTGTGAAGTGATCTTTGAATGATTGACTGTCACGAACGCTTGACGAACTGCCGTATATCTGATCCATGGATATTTATTGCGCTGATTTTAAAACCTTAATTCAGCTGGAATTGACAAGCCTCTTCGAAATACAAGGTAACAATACTGAATAGACCGAAGCTTAAACTTGTGTTGTAAACAGGTTTTCATTTTTTGGACGAATTAAGCTTAAATAATTGTCTGATCTTCCCGTAAATTAATTTCAGGCTGCCTTTAGTGCTCTTTCAGTCGCATTAGTTGTACATTTTACAGGCATTTCCCATTAAATATTTCGTTTCAAACTTCGTGCATTATTTAGTGGAATTAACTTTTGTTTGATTTAGAAGGGCCAAGGTTTTTTACTTAATAATTTTAGCCAGCGCTTCAATCGACGAACAAACCGTCTTGAACAAAAATTGTCGAGCTGGCGCGTTCACTGACCATTTTTGTGGCGTGATTGGCTGCTGGTTTCACGCGAAAAATGTCTAAAAATAGCCTAACTGCGAATCTGATGGGCCGCGCGCAATGCTAGATGAAACCTCTAGTTATAGACCTCTGATAGAGTTTAAAATATATGTCAATTGAGTCATGTGTGCTGTTATTTTGTCATTCCGGGCTGTTTAAGACTTTTTTTGGCGAGATTAAAAATTCGGCCTCCTACCGGCGGGACCCCCCCCTACAAACTCGAGAGGCACTCGAAAGTTAGTACACGCAATCCCCTCCTCTTTCGCACACCCGCTTAATACGGACACCCGCTTATTACGGACAGTTTTGTTTGTCCCGACGAAAAGCTTCAAAATCATACCCTGCGTATATATTCCCCGTTTAAGACCAAAAAAATCGTAAAATATATAACCCGTTCAAGACAAAAAGAAGACAGAAAAAAATAATAATTATTGGGGAGTCTCACCCCCGTGGGGAAAGGTTTCAAAAGAAGATCACTGACAGAGAAACCTGGAGGCGGTGAAACGTTAGCCTGCGAGCGCAGACGTATAGTGAAACGTGAGCGTTCGCGATAATAATCAATAATCGACAACTGAAAGTTCGACGAGGTCGAACACAGGCTGCTCTATTAAACGACAGCTGCACACTTCGCCAGTGGCTGTTGGAGTTAACGTAGCAGATAATTATTCTTTTGCATTGGAGCCAGTGCAAAAAGGTCGTCCTGGAGTACGAGTCAGTAGCGGCAACAGCGACACTCGTTGTCAAGGTGTTGACGTGAATGCAATTAAGCCACTAATTTAATGCGATCAAAAGATATACGGTCGAGTATTTTTGGCTCCAAACAACTCAATGAGTCATGCGATCAAAATATATTCTTTCGTGTTTTTTTCTCTCGGCAACGTAAAAATCGTCAATATAAGATTAAACATCAACGAGAAGGCCTTGCTTGTTGAGAATGTAAGCAACGGCTTTTGTTGTTCGTTAACTCGTTGGGTGCTCCATAAGGAGTTGCAGATGTTTTATGAAGAGCTTGTTTACATGGGGCTGATTGCTCTTTGTAAAACTCTAAGAAACAGATTTCTAAGGAGTATCATTAAAGTGATCGTATACCTTCACTTAACTGATAACGACATTTTTGAGACTTAGGTTACACAATTAACATATAGTAATAAACTGCAGCGTCATGTGTAAACCAGCGTCATGTGCTGTGCACTCAGTGAATGAAGAAGCTTCCGAAGTGAATGAAGAAGCTTCCAAAGGAGTAATATTGAATCTGCTCGCTGATCTTGCTGTTTGGTAAGTTTTGTTGCGTTCAGTGGTTATAGTTCATCCGAAGAAATAAATTCTATTTCCATTCAAACTTCTACTTATGCGCATACTGCGCATTCCTTTCACGTCAACACCTTGACAACGAGTGTCGCTGTTGCCGCTACTGACTCGTACTCCAGGACGACCTTTTTGCACTGGCTCCAATGCAAAAGAATAATTATCTGCTACGTTAGCTCCAACAGCCACTGGCGAAGTGTGCAGCTGTCGTTTAATAGAGCAGCCTGTGTTCGACCTCGTCGAACTTTCAGTTGTCGATTATTGATTATTATCGCGAACGCTCACGTTTCACCGCCTCCAGGTTTCTCTGTCAGTGATCTTCTTTTGAAACCTTTCCCCACGGGGGTGATACTCCCCAATAATTTTTTTTTTTTTCTGTCTTCTTTTTGTCTTGAACGGGTTATATATTTTACGATTTTTTTGGTCTTAAACGGGGAATATATACGCAGGGTATGATTTTGACTTAAATGTCTTAGACGGGTTGTCAAAAATCGTAATTCTGTCTGATAAAACAGGGTAGGAAAATTAGAGGTTTGTGCGAGGCCTTCTCGTTGATGTTTAATCTTATATTGACTATTTTTACGTTGCCAAGAGATAAAAAAACACGAAAGAATATTTTGATCGCATGACTCATTGAGTTGTTTGGAGCCAAAAATACTCGACCGTATATCTTTTGATCGCATTAAATTAGTGGCTTAATTGCATTCACGTCAACACCTTGACAACGAGTGTCGCTGTTGCCGCTACTGACTCGTACTCCAGGACGACCTTTTTGCACTGGCTCCAATGCAAAAGAATAATTATCTGCTACGTTAACTCCAACAGCCACTGGCGAAGTGTGCAGCTTTCGTTTTTAAAATAGAGCAGCCTGTGTTCGACCTCGTCGAACTTTCAGTTGTCGATTATTGATTATTATCGCGAACTCTCACGTTTCACCGCCTCCAGGTTTCTCTGTCAGTGATCTTCTTTTGAAACCTTTCCCCACGGGGGTGAGACTCCCCAATAATTATTATTTTTTTCTGTCTTCTTTTTGTCTTGAACGGGTTATATATTTTACGATTTTTTTGGTCTTAAACGGGGAATATATACGCAGGGTATGATTTTGACTTAAATGTCTTAGACGGGTAGCGCGTAGCAGCAAAAAACCGGAGCAACGAAATAACTCACCTCTGAGCCTAGCTGTCGAGAAAGAGAGAGCACGTGGAACTGCGCATCTTACTTTGTTCCATTCGCGCATAACCACAATTCCATGCGGTCTTAGAAAATTTGGTTTCAAGGCCCTATATTGTAATTTTTTGCCGATTAGGTCTGCTGCCTTGTTCGTTCGCTTCAGGCTCACTCACAGCGGCAGCAACAAATTAGAACTTGTCCGGCCGTCCCAGACCCCCCCCCCCCCCCCCCCAAACGGCAGCAAATAAGCCACAGAAGCCCACAGAACAGCCATTTGGACGGGTCCGCCAATTTGGCGAGTTACGTATCGTGAGTTATCACAGTGAGTTAATTACATGCAGAATATTGAAATTTCAAGATTTGGCATGCAGAATATTGAAATTTCAAGATTTGGTATGCAGAATATTGAAATTTCAAGATTTGGTATGCAGAATATTGAAATTTCAATATTTGGCATGCAGAATATTGAAATTTCAAGATTTGGTATGCAGAATATTGAAATTTTAAGATTTGGTATGCAGAATATTGAAATTTCAAGATTTGGCATGCAGAATATTGCAATTTCAAGATTTGGCATGCAGAATTTTAAAATTTCAAAATTCTGCATGCCAACTCTTGAAATTTCAAGATTTGGTGTCCAGAATATTGAAAAACGAATAATTGCCCGTCTTTTCTCGGTGTTTTCAAAGGGATTTTCCGAGAAAGTTTCAGTGAGAGTATTGACTCGACCATAGAGAATGTTGTATGTCAAAGGTGCTGAAGGTGTACCTTTGACGTCCAAATTAATTTGACAGGTGTACTATATATGCATGTTCTCGGCCACGTGGGTGCCCCAACAAAAGGTCATAGAGACTGAAGGAATCGAGTAGAGCGAATCTAGTTGTGTCAGTGTATAACGAATCAGAGATTTGGCCTACGTATACCAATCTCTCCCAACAGTGGAATATAATTTTTAAGGTTAAGCGATCAATGAATCAATCAACCAAACACTCATAACAGTAGCTATACGCTAGCAGGAGCCCATTGCCTCCTGCGCAAAATAGACAGTTACGTGCTTTACTAACATCACACAACGCACACTGCGACGTTATATTGTGTTACTCACGTCCCTAACGAAATATAAGAGTTTATTGATTAAGAGTTTTGCACTGAGACAAGTGTACTGGCTGGAGTCATCTTGTGAGTTGGGTGGTTATATGCTCCGCAAAAAAATCCAAGATGCCCTACATAACTGCTATACCAAGCTCAAACGATAAAATAGCTGATAGATTACCCCATTCTATATAACAAAACAATAATTATTATGAAGAAATTAACACACGAAGAGGTCGTTCCGTATCCTTTGCGGCGTAGAAACCGATAAGTTGAGGGCTCAGGCAGCTCTTATCAATCATTATATTTCCTTTCTTTTGGTTTCGAAGCCCATTTGACTCAAAATACATGAGTACTCCCTGCAACGACATCAATAGAGGACGCGCTGGGTGCACATGCCTGTGCATAGGTCTTTTTCATCTCCTTTGAAAGCATTACACTTCCTTCGGGATACACTATTTTTGTCGTACAAGACACTTCTTCGCTACCAGAAACTGTTACACAGTTATCCAGGTTATCGATAACAGACGAGACAGGAAAATGCCCAAGAAAACAAGGAAAACTGCTGAGATTCCGTATTCCGACGACAAATGGGCTGGGATTTCGCGTGTCAAATCTTGAAATTTCCATATTCTGCATGCCAAATCTTGAAATTTCCATATTCTGCATGTCAAATCTTGAAATTTCAATATTCTGCATGCCAAATCTTGAAATTTCAATATTCTGCATGCCAAATCTTGAAATTTCAATATTCTACATGCCAAATATTGAAATTTCAATATTCTGCATGCCAAATATTGAAATTTCAATATTCTGCATGCCAAATCTTGAAATTTCAATATTCTGCATGCCAAATATTGAAATTTCAATATTCTGCATGCCAAATCTTGAAATTTCCATATTCTGCATGCCAAATATTGAAATTTCAATATTCTGCATGCCAAATCTTGAAATTTCAATATTCTGCATGCCAAATCTTGAAATTTCAATATTCTGCATGCCAAATCTTGAAATTTCAATATTCTGCATGCCAAATATTGAAATTTCAATATTCTGCATGCCAAATATTGAAATTTCAATATTCTGCATGCCAAATATTGAAATTTCAATATTCTGCTTGCCAAATATTGAAATTTCAATATTTGGTAACTCACATGTAATTAACTCACTGTGATAACTCACGATACTTAACTCACACCTTTGTTACACCCCATTTGGACTGGTACAACTTCAATTTTATCTTCTTATCAATAAAGACGCAACTTAATGACTTACATCCTTTACAAAGAAACCGCAATTCTGTTATCTTATGTCAACACATAGTCTAACGTCACTGTTGTTTTCAACCCAAGATCAACATGTATCTGTATTTTTCCGTCTTATCTTTCCTCGACACATGCACACAGCAAAACGTGACTCCACCATGTAGTGATTCTGTTTGAATCACTCATAGGTACAGTTGCATCAACAGTCTTTCAACTGAACTGAAGCTGTGAACGATCAACCTCAATTCAAAGCAGGCTGGAAAAGGTAATTACATTTCACAGAAATGCTAACTAAAACTACTACGTAGATCGAACTTTATGTGTAGACTTGGTACACCACTACAACAGGGCGTCTGAGGATATTTTTTCCTTGACGAAGATAAAGGACAGCAAAAAAAAGCGATTTTGTTTTACTCCGGTTTTGCCGTCGTGACTCACCGCTCAGTTTGAGCAGAGGAAAAAAACCTTTTCACCCAGAGTACTATAACAACTGTAAATGCTTCAAGTCAATCGTCTCCAAGTCCTCCAAACAGACATTTCAGCCTGCGTAGCTAGCAGTTTCGGCGGCCACGCGCGTGGTTTGCCCTCGTTTTCGTTCATGGCTTCGGCACGCGCGCATTTTGCCATCGCGCGCCAACAAAATCGCCAGCTACGCAGCCATGCTGGTCGCTTCTTCTCGCGGCTTCGCTCCGGAGGTGGGGGGGGGGGGGGGGGGGGACACTCCCTTATATACGCTATATAGGAATGTGCCGCTGGACAGGGTATGGTTTTTAAGCAGTTTGGTCTGGAACAGGGTATAACAAACAACAATTTTTGGTCTGGAACAGGGTATCAGTTTCCTAGAAGTTGGCACAAGTATCGTTAATTGTTACTCGAATCGAAACGCGTAGAAAAGAAGCTTTACAACTGCTGCTTACTAGTTTAGCCTTTTGGGTTAGAAAAAATCGTCTGGAACTGGGTATCTTTTTAACATTTAGTGTGGAACAGGGTCGCAAAATTAGCGTTTTGTAGTCTGGTGCAGGGTAAGGGGTTTTATAGCCCAGCGGCACACCCCTACCCAAATGTTTTGGGAGTACCGCCCCCCCCCCCCCCCCCCCACACCGGGCTTCGCTCCTCGCGCGTGAGGTGACTCTGCTCATATCATAGCTAACTGGAGAGGATAATTACAGTACACTACACGATTCACGTTTAACGTAACAAATTTCTCAGGTCACTTTTAGTAACACTCTGCTCTCGTAAACTAGCTCGCCGACTTCTCAGTTGCGGACAACAAACTCTGTTCAGTTTATCTACCTTCATGTCATTTTGATCAGTACATCTAACAAGACTTAAACACAAGCTAATTTGAATACAATCACCCACTGTTTTCTTAAAACAACGGAAACTGTGCTCAAATGAGATGATCTTTTTTTTTTTTTTTTTTTTTTTTTTTTTTTGCAACACAAATTATTTTATTGTCAAAAAAAACACGAATTACAAGGTTGGTACTAACACTAATTACAGAATTGACATTAACAGAAATTATAAAACTGTGACTAGCTCTAGTTACAAAGTTGTAGATAACGCTAATTGTATAATTATCACTAACCCTAAATACAACACTAATTACAAAATTTTACAAGCACTGGTTGTAAGTTGTAGCTATCGATAATGTAGAGGAGCTTTTATATAGCTATAATTATACATTAGGTAGTAAGCAATGAGCAGCAGGGAAGTGGACATAATGGAATCAGATACTGGATCAGAATTGCTAATGTAGAGGTATCTCAATGTACAGGGTGTTGGGGGTAGCGCTATGATAATAAAGTCGACTAGTTAATATTTAGCATGAGAACTAAAGGATCCCATTTCTTCAAATTGGTACTTAATTTATGGGATTCAATGTGAAATTGGGAGTTAAGGACCATCAAAAAACTTTTTAAGTGCGGCGTTTTATTATTGGTTCTGCAGCACCATATGTAGTGTCTCGCTAAAAGAAAGCAGAAGTTTAGTTGTAGTGAAAAAGTGGAGGTGTCCGGCCTCAGGCCCAAAAATATGGCAATATTTTTTGGGTAATTTCTTTGTATTATATTAGCGTGCTCAAGCTTTTCAGTCAGGTTGTCCCAAAAGCTCATGACTTTAGTGCAGTGCCAGAAAAGATGGGTCATATTTTCAGGAAAGTTGTTACAAAAGGAGCATTTTGGTTCTTGTTTTATGCCAATTTTTGTTAAGAAAACATTTGTAGGTAGGATTCTATGGAGGAATCTATAATGAAAGTTTCTGAGTTTTGTACTTTTAGTGCACCTAGCTGCCAGTCCATAAGCGGTTTTCCAATCAGCAGAATATCTGTCATCAAAGGCAATACTGTTGTTCCATTTCAGTTGACTATTCACAGGTGAAGTGCTTTTGAAAGAGAGAAGTTTCTTATATACTATCCTGTTCCCTTTATTGCTTTTAACAAAGGTATCAAGAAATTTATCGGACGTGATTGTGTCACCAGGTTCCTTAGGGAATTTTGCATTATAATGGCATCGAAGTGCAGATATAAGGCCGAAATATCTCAAAGGTTGTACTTGTAGATTGTAAGTATTTGTAAATTCTGTTAGAGAGAGGAAATTGCTCGAATTCTTCATTAGCTGAGATACCTTGGAAATTCCATGAAGGAAAAAGTAGTTATAGAATATCGGTTTGTTTTCGATCCTGATTAGCGAGTTGTGCCATATGGATTGCTCAAGGAATTGTTGTTTGGTTATTATTTGATCACTGAAATTGACCTCTGACCAAATTTCTAGAAGTTCTCGTATGAAAGGGTCTTGTACCAAGATTGTCTTTGACGTATCAATTTTGTTTAGATTGCTAGTGAAAACAAGCTTTCCGCCATATTTTCCAAGTTCAAGTTCAAAAAATTCTTTCCATTTTCCGCAGTTAGAGTCATCAAGGTATTTATTAATCCAAGCAGTTTTAAGCGACTTGTTAAACGAAAATATGTCAATCATTTTTAGACCGCCCTTATTATAGTCGCTTATTATCACGCTTCGCTTAATCTTGTCTCCTTTACTGTTCCAGAGGAAGTTATAGAAAAGATTGTTGATCTCGCTAATAATCTTATGGTTTGAAGCCAATGGTGCTAAGATATATGTTAGTTGAGAAGCGGCTAAGCTTTTAATAACTACGATTTTTCCCATTAAAGTTAATCGTCGATATTTCCAACAGTTTAGAACGTTTCTAATTTTATCTAATTTTTCCTCATAATTCATGTTCAATGTGATGTTGGGGTCAGTAGAGAGCCAAACTCCAAGAGCTTTCACTTTGTTTTCTGGCCATTTGAAATTCTTTTCGGGGAAAAGTTTTTCCTTCTTTCCTGCCATTGACCCAATCCATAATGCTTCAGTCTTTTTATTGTTGAGCCTGAGGCCAGACACACTGCCGAACTTTTCGATCACTTCGAGTGTAGTAGATAAGGACACACGGGTGCCGTTGAGGATAAAAGTAGTGTCATCAGCATACTGACTTATTTTAATTTCTGTGTTATTAACAGAGATTCCGGTGATATTATTATTGGACCTGATTGCTTTGGCTAAAATCTCAGCTGATAGTATGAAGAGATATGGTGAAAGAGGGCAGCCCTGCCTGACACCTCTTTGTAATTCGAAGAAGCTGCTCGACCAACCATTGTTAAGTACACAGCTTTCAATATTTTTATAGAGTGTTTGAATCCAATTTGTTAAAAATGGGCCGAAACCAAAGTATTGTAGTGTACGTTGGATAAATTTCCACTCAAGCGAGTCAAAAGCTTTTTCAAAATCTACAAAAAGCAAAAGGCCTGGAATATTTTTTTCCGAAGCATGATTTATAATATTATCTATCAGCCGTGTATTTTCTCCAATAAATCGTCCTTTTAGGAAACCGGTCTGATCATTATTGATAAGTTTAGGGATTACCTTTTTTATTCGATTAGCGATAGCTTTCGCAGCTATTTTGTAATCACAATTTAGGAGAGTTAATGGGCGCCAGTTTTTAATGAAATGCGGTTCCGAGTCTTTCTTAGGTATAAGTTTAATGATTCCACGTCTCTGTGTGATTGGAAGCGTTCCTACCTCGTAGGAGTAGTTAAGTGCTCTAATCAAAAGAGGGGATAAGTCTTTCCAGAACATTTTGTAAAATTCAGCTGGAAGGCCGTCAGTTCCAGGAGATTTGTCTGGATCCATGCTTCTTAACGCTTCTAGACATTCTTTTTCTGTTAACAGACCTTCACAGTTCATTGTTTCATTGTAATCTAGGACAGTGTCGTTTTCAGACTGGAAAAATTCGCTTTCTGGCGGAATTGTATTTTGGCGGGACGTGTAGAGCTCTTTGTA
Organism: Desmophyllum pertusum; assembly: GCA_029204205.1. Taxonomy (NCBI): domain Eukaryota; kingdom Metazoa; phylum Cnidaria; class Anthozoa; order Scleractinia; family Caryophylliidae; genus Desmophyllum; species Desmophyllum pertusum. The sequence continues at coordinate 573,105 of MU825436.1, read as the reverse complement.
GAAGGTTTCACATTCTGCAAGAATGTTCTTATCAGAGGTGATAAATTCGCGTTCATTAATTTTTAGTTGACTTATTGTGCTGTGCTTGAAATGTCTTTTCTCAAGGTTGAGAAAATATTTAGTATTTTTTTCGCCTTCATTGTACCATTTAGCTTTACACCTTAAAATCGCCCCTTGGGTGCGCCATCTGATTATTTCTTCTAATTCACTTTTACAGCCATCAAGTTGCTCTGTTGCGGTCGTTTTTTGCATTACGCTGACAGAGGGGTTTTCCAGTTCTCTTTCTAGAAACGCGATTCTTTCTTCTAAACCGTGTTCTTTATTCATAATTTTTCTTTTTTTTGCGGCTGCGAAGCTGAGAGATTTCTCTCGCACTTTAAGCTTAATCATGTCCCAAAGGAGAGCAGGATTTATTGATTCGTCGTTATCGTATTCTTCCTGGGTTTGTTGGATAGTTAACTTTATCAAATCAATATAGTCAGTGTCAGTTAGGAGTGATGTGTTAAGCTTCCAGTAGCCACGGCCCCTTGGATTAGAATGTAGTGAGATTTTTAATATGATCATAGAGTGATCTGTTTTAAAGCCTGGCAGGATATCCGCTAAAGTAACGTCGCTCAAAGTACTTTGGCTTACTAGGAAAAAATCCAATCTGCAGTGTATTTCAGGCCGCATTCGGCGCCAAGTGAATCTCCTAGCTTCGGGGTTCAAAACTCTCCACGCGTCAACAAGGTCGAAATTTTCGCATATCTCATGAACAGTTTTTTTGAGCATTGAGGTGTGTTTTGGCAAGGCCACCTTTCTTATCTTTCTCTAAATCTAGAACGAGGTTAAAGTCGCCTCCAATTATGATTTCATCTCCTTGGAAATCTTGCAGGTGATCAAACAAACTTTTAAAGAAGGCGGGGTCGTCTTCATTTGGAGCATATATATTTGCTAAATGAGATGATCTTATCTTTCGTCTACATACCAAGATTTAATTGGTCTCGATATTTCTCACAAACCAAGCAGATAAGTTCGTCTATAATTTTAGAAGATATTTTCATATTAAAATCATTCCTCGTTTTGAAAATATCATTTTGTCACGATGTCCAACGACAGACTCCCGAAAGCGCGGTGAATTAATTTTTTTCTGCAATCCAATACGCGGCTTTGATCTTTGTCACAACAGCATTCGCAGCATTCATGCTGACATAACAAAATTCTCAAATCACTCATCACTCATACTCTTCTGATTGTCGTCATACATTAATTTAACATGTAATATCTTTGTTTACACAGCAGCATTCGCGCTGACATAACAGGATCTAAAAATAAATTGCATATCACCCTTTCAACAACTGAAGCTCTGAAAGATTTTCAAGGAGTTGTAAATTCACGCTAGCATAACAAAATTATTTGGTCCCTCAGCAATACTTTCTTCTCTGACTTCACCCCTCGCGCGTGTGACTAAATGAGTCTATCAAGTTTTACCTGTAGAAATTTCATTTATCTCTTCAGTTATCAATTGCTCGTTTTATACTGTTTCATCACCCTTTAAACAACTGAAGCTGTGCCGGAATGATTTTCAAAAACTCTGCGGCTTCACCCCTCGCGCGTGAGGCTTAAACGTAAGTCTCCTGGAAGCCTAGCCAAGCAAATACAGCTCCCACATAAACATTACTAACTAGAAAAAAAAATTATCCGTCCTTCTTAGTAAATATCTTAATTTAACCTATTCCCTTTTTAGCAACTTATAATATTTATTATCTTTATTTCAGGAAACTTCAATAACGATAGTACAACTCAAACAAATGAATTGTGCGAAGGACTCTAAAAGACCAGCGGTTTCTCAAAAAAAGCTTCAACAATGTGGCTCAACCAAATGCGACCCTGTTCGTGCAGTTGTCAAAGAAATACACCTACGTAAATAGAAACATTTAAAAACAAACTTGTCTTTCATATTTATTTTGCAACGCAATTTCTCTCCATATTGCTCACTAAATATGCCAATCTTCCAGTTTTAATCATTGCACTTGACACCACCGTCAATAAAGCGAAGCAATCGAACAATGCCATATCATGTTCAGTTATTCAAAGAATTGTTACAAAAAAGTCTTACGAAGGAATGTTACAAAGAATGCTTCGACGACGACAATAATGGCCACTTGCGCAAGCGCAGTAGCCATAAAAATTGTGATTATTGTTCAACTGATCATTTGATTCCAATAAAAATAATATTTAACTTTTTAATTTAAACTTTTGTAATTTCGTATACAATTCGATCGATCGATCGATAGCTTTGAACCGAAAACAAATAAAGTGTTTATTTGAATCAAAATTTTGGCTGCAAAGCCTTTTTGCCTGTTATTGTGGCTTATTGTGTTGACCTTAAGTTTGTTCATAGTTTCCAATTACATTGCTGAGCTGGTTCACGGAAGCCTTTGATTTAAGATTATAAATCTAAGCAAGAATAAACTTCTACTAATGTGTGTAGCAGCTCTATTGTTTAATGTTATGGCTATTGGCATTGTTTTTATTCTATGTTCTATTGTTCGTTCTACCAATTGCGTTTTAATATACGAGAGCTGCCAGAATGGCTCAAATCCGACTATACCAGAGGGCGAAACAGTACTGAAATTATTCATCGTCCATCCGTTCTCTGGGTGATCCTTGCGATATTATTTTGTATTTAAAGGCTAGTTCATTTGTTATAGCAAACATTTCTTGAAAAATAGACCTACAATTCCAATTAAATGATGAAAACATATCTACTTATTTCATTGGCCCTTCAAATTTGTAGCAGTTCTATTGTTTAATGTTATGGCTATTGGCATTGTTTTTATTCTAAGTTCTATTGTTCGTTCTACCAATAGCATTCTAAGCTACGAGAGCTGCGAGAATGGCCCAAATCTAGCCGAGAGGGCGAAACAGTAAATTGTTCATCCTCCTAATCGGTCCCTGGGTGATCCTTGCGATATTCCTGAAGTAAATCCACTCGCAGCTTCGCGAAATCAAAATCGCTATCTGGCAGGAACTCCTTGACTGTTTTTCCATCCAAATAATCAAAGTATGGCCACATTATCTCTTCCTCGCAGCCATACTTGTAACATTGGATGGTGGCACAGTACAGCTGCTTGGACTCGTTTCTCAGCTTGTGCGTTTGGAACCAATTGGGAGAGATCCAAGTCACATCTCCTTGCATTGCAGTGAAACTTGACAACTCTTCTTGGGTGTCTTCGGCATGCCATGTCTTGTTGTAGACTGTGACTTTTATAGCCCCGTGTAGAACCTTGATGACGGCATACGCATTGCCATGGTTGTGGATTGGACTTTCAGACTCAGCTGGCCAAATCTCTAACACGTACGGAATGCCAGGCGAAAAGCCGCGATGGGATCCAAGAGTGATCCTCAAATAAGTCATTCGGCCGCCATCTTGACTCTTCTTCTTGAGCTTTTCGTAGAGAATCTTCCCTTTTGTATTGATGCTGTAGTTGATTGCATCCGACAATCTTGGGTTGCTGTAGGGCCAGTTCAATGCTACGTCTGGAGAGGCAACGTTTCCGTAAAGCTCTTGGCAGGTCGTTGGCAGGCTGGCTGACATCACGAAGTGATTACTGCCCAGTTCCAGGAGTGTCGCTTTCGAACTATCAAGCACCAGTGGGGACCAGTTGTACGTCAGGGGGTGAGGATAGAAAGACACGTTCTTCTCCACGTCCACTCTCGCTTTTATCTTTGATCGCTCATTAGCGGGAATCGGTTGGGTTGCATCACAAATCACTTTAATTAGCTTTTCAATGCAATCCACATCTTTAATGGCAATCTCTTTGGTCACGTCTGGACGAAAGATGAAATTCCATGGGTCGGCTCCATCTTCCGTCACAGGGAAAGGGAACTTTACCGTCAACAGAGTGGTCTCTTCCATGAAGTAACCCTTTCCGTACTTGAGGATTCTTTCGTTGCGATTGAAGCTGTACCAATACGAGACCTTTTTATTCACCTCCAGTCCACCATCTTTGTCTGTTCTTTTTCCATGTTGGACCTTGCCGCCGGCTTTCTAGAGTTGAACACTGCTCCTTCTGGGCCAATCTCTACCTCCAGGTATCCAAGCTTATCTTTGTCTGCCTCACATTTTTGCATTAAAATGCTGTCATTCTCGTGACATGGCGCTGGTCTGATGCGAATTGCAAAATGTGTGCGCCTTTGGATGTTAGCTGACACGATACCTTCTCCGCTTAAAGGAAGGGGCTTACAGAATGTAGTCTCATTGGGTTCCTTGCAAGACATAGCCAGCTCGGTTTCAGTTGCTTAACTTCGATTTCAATATGAATTGTTGCTTAGCGTTGATCGGACGGGCGGTTGAGTGGAAACTCTTCTGCTTATCAAATTGCGTCAAGCTTTAGACTTCGTCGAGGGAAATTGATCCGTATGACCTATTGGCATTAATTGTGCGTGAAACCGAAACTCCGGCTAATGACACGCACATCCGATTAAACTGTTCCCGGTATTGCCAATAATACAGAATAAAGACTCAATCCTTACTCTGTGATAAATGACCGCCTAATCTGCAAATGATGGCTACCTACAAACAAATCAAATTAGTTTCCTCGATTTCTAAAATAAAAGTTTTTCCCTTGTTCAAGAGGGATTTTTCAGTAGTTATTTATTTTCTCAGCTGAGCGATGATATGTGTCAATTTGTTGTCTCCATGAAGTAGCTTCCTCGATTTCCTAGAATTGCAGATTACGACCGTTTTCCGGCCTACGCAGATATATATATGAAATAAAATAAATAATAAACATATAAACATTTTATGTAGTAAAAATACAGAACTTTCAGAGACAGTCCAAGGAGAGCAATGATCAGCTATTTATTAAACACATTTCAAATTGCTTTATTTTCGAAACGAAGAATACCCTGGGTACCAGAGGTTTATTTCTCCGTCGCGTCGAGATCCGAAGTCGGCCGAAGGCCGACGACGCCCCGGCGAGCGGCGGAGCCGCGAGAAAGAGAGATTTGAAACCGGAAACCGCGCAAGAAAAGCCTCTGGCACACAGGGTAAACGAAGAACTGAATCGATACCAAACTTTGCATTGAGGTTAATGTCTTGTATGGCTAGAATATGTGAAAAGAATAGCTTTGTAGAATTAACAGTTTAGATTTTAGAATTTTGATGACATCAGATGCAAACCAATAATTTTTGTATCTGAAGAGGGATTTGTAAATAGCTATCATTTCGTATTTCGATTGCGTGTCCTTTTCTCGAAATTATTATGGAAAAGTCTATGTATAAAAAACGATATATACATGTAGTTAAAGAACAGTTCAGAAGTATATCGCCAGCAATACAGAAAATAAACGAACGCTTAAATCAGGCTAACAACTTACTCAATATTCCTGAGCGATGATTGCATAGAATCAAACAGTTTCCTTGATTTCCTCGAATTAAACCTTTGACCTTCATACAATATCAGTCATTTGCGGAGTCACCGGTATTGGGGTACTTTGTTGAGAATAATAATAACGCCATCCTTAAGTTCGCTCGAGAACTCGTTCGTTAGCTAGACTACAAGAAGTCCCACTTTCGTTTGTTGTCCAGAGCGGGCGAGATTGGAACCGAAATGAGCGAAAAACTAGAAGAGAGAAACTTTTGTTTTTTTTCGTTTCTTTTCCGGTCACGTCTTCCAGCGTCTCCATTTCCGCTCGACTAATGAAAGAAGGGCTTCTTGCAGTCTATGGACATGACTTCCTTATAAAAGCGACGGGGGTGATTGGCGTACCTTTTAGGGGTTAACCCTTTCACTCCCAAGAGTGTTAAGTTCAAAACTGAATAAAAAATCTTGAATTTCGTTTTGCAAAATTGTCAAAAACAAACAGTACCCCTTGAAAGTACTGCTCAATAGCTTTCATTTGAATGGTCACACACTAGGGTTTCATCCACAGATTCAAAAGTTACAACCACATTTATTGACTCAAGGGAGTGAAAGGGTTAAAATTCGTGGTTTGGTACCACTTAGGGGTGTTAAAATATAAAATGACCACCATTAGAGTTATTCCGGTACCTTTTAGGGTATTAGTCGGGAACAAATATGACAGGAACTAGTTTTGTCTTAGGATTGGTACCTTTTAGGGGTTCTTTTCAAAATTTCTGACGATCACCCCCGTCACTTTTATATGGGAGTCCTCCCACCCCCCCCCCCCCCCCCGGGTATTGACCACTATTCATTAGCAGCCCGGATTAGGACTGGGGGTACAGTCACTCACAGGTACAGGATCACAAATTTAGTGACGACATTATACCCGAAACTAATCAGTAAATGTTTTAACATTTATTTATGCTTTTATTTCTCTCTAAAATCACTAAATGCTTACTGTGCGAATAAAAAAAGCGTGAACACTTTTATTTAACTTTGAAATGATCAAACTTCAAGAAGAATAGTCAGGAAACTCCAATTTACACTTTGTTTTTGCAGAAAAGCTTTGTGAAAATAGCAACAAAGTATAGACCAATTTTGGGCAAAGAAAAATTCAAGCGTTAAATCAAAGTGTTCACGCTTTTCTGATTCGCACAGTAATGCTCCATTTTCTTCACTAAAATACTCGCTTTACTCCAAAACATCACTAAAATGCTCAGAATATGTAACCGGAAGCCATGAGTTTTTGACTAAACGCAGACTAATAGTGTGCGAAACGTTCATCTCTCGGTTTAAAAACATTTCAACCTCGGAAATTCCCGTTAAGAGAAACATGACACAAAACAACCAGATACATGTATAAATGAGCAATTCTAATGGTCCCAGCCATTTGACGAGTGAAGACAGTGACTGAACTTTGTTGCATAATTCCATAGTTAATAAAGGGAAATGGTTATGAAGCCCGGCAAACTTCAAAGGAGCAAACAAAGAGGCCAAGATTTATGTTGAAAGGTCCATGACCGTGCACATCTTTTGTTTTGCGCTCATACACTATGCATGAATTACGTAATCACAACGTTTCTATTGGTTAGTAGCTTGAACACACGTAACCACCTATTGTATTTTGTCAGGTTTTGTGCACGGTCAACCCCCAAAATAGCAAACAAAAACATATAACAAAGAACTTTGCCGGGCTTCATAACCATTTCCCTTTATTAACTATGATAATTCTAATGAACATCCAATATAACAAACCAAATTTTCAAGACAGAGCAAGTCCCATGGGGGGGGGGGGGGGGGGGGAAGGGGGGGGGGGGGGGGGGTATTAGTGTCAGGGAGGTGCAAATAAGGCCAAATCTGTAGATGCAAAAAAATGTCCCATTACACTACAACTAGACCCCAAAAAGTCCAACAGCCCAGAACGTAACTTTTTTCTCTCCATAAAAAATAATAAGCCTGCTTGTTATTTATCTTATGAAATTGATACAATTGTTTGACATAAAATTAAGAATGCTAGGGTGCACTTTTATCAACAGTGGAAAAGTCCCTGCAAAAATCTTTCTATCCCCAAAAAAATCCGCCAGATAATTTCTAACTCCAAAAAGTCACCAAATCGCTTATTTCAACCCCCAAAAGGCCTTTGCACATCTCTGTCACTAGAATGCCTGAGTATCCCCCCTAGAGAGCAAGTTCATTAAACTGAGATTGCACATACATGCAGAAAAGGTTAAGCTACAAACTTGGAGCTGACATTTTGAAGAGGAAATTCTGCACTAATTTTCTCCCCCTCAGAGGTGAAATCATCTCCTCGCAGCTGCAAGAAGAGCGATATTGCAAAATACATTTACTAATACGTAACAGCAGTTGTGAATCCATTTTCTCAGTAAATTGACTAACATTGAGTTGCTTTAAATATCTGCAAGACCCCACCACTGAATGAATGGAAGCTTCGCTGATATTCGAGCAGCCTATCACATCCAAATAAGTCAAATTAGAACAGCTTGACGCAAGAGCATGCATCGAGTTACTGGTGATCTGGGCGCAAGATTGCGACCCTCTAAATGAAGCATCAAGATATTGCAACTCATTGCAGTTACGCGTAAGGCTGATAACTCCAGCGTCTGTGATTCTATGGCAGCCAGCAATGCTAAGATATGTTAACCTTGGACAGCTGTTGCCCATTTGTTTCAAAGTCTTATCTGTGATCTTGGTGCAGTAGCAGAGATCCACATGGCAAAGAGCTAGCAGCTTGTTTTTGTCTGACTTAAACTCCAAGTCACTGACATAAGAGCATACTTGCATATTAAGGTACTCCAGCTTGACGCAGTTTTGTACAATGTCATTTATACTGTCTCTTGTTATACGCAAACATTCGGATATCTCTAAACAGCGTAAGTCCTGACAGAATGTTGAAACTACTTTCACCGACACGTCCGAAATTCCCAGACAACCACAGATGTTAAGATGGGATAATTTAACGCAGCTTGTTGCTATGGCAGCAATTCCTTTGTCAGTAACTCCCTGACACCATTTAACATTTAGCTGGCGCAAATCAAGACAGTTTTCCGCAATGCTTTGAACTGCCACATCAGTGATGTTGCCTGCAGGTCTTGGCAATTCACAGCCGCATACGTTCAGGCACTGAAGCATTTTACAATGTCGTGCCACAATTTCTATTGACACATCAGTTATACAAGGGCAGCCTTTTGCTATAAGGTGCAGCAGGTTTGGGCAAACCTGGGCAACAATAGCAATACCTGCATCATCAATACCGGGGCAGTAGGAAATGTCTAGAATTTGTAACTTAGCAGAAGTGTAACTCAAATGACACAAAACATCATTGCAAAGTTCCATACAACCAGGCAGGCCCAGGCAATGCAAATTAAACATTCTGGATTTAGCCAAATCTGTTTCTTCTTCAATTATGATTCCTGCGTTGTGGAAATAAATCATTTTTAAACTTTCGCTCGTTTGTACGGCGTCCAAAAATTCGTTGGTTAAATAAAAGTATACCTCGTTTGAATCGTCTTCGCGTTCACAAGTGACTTTCAATTCCTGCAGTGATCTGCAAGCTTTGATTAAATTTTCTACCGCATTGGACGTTACATTCGTTTTGTAAATCGTGATGCTAACGTAACCGAGCAGGCTGCAGTTCCTTGATAGCACTTCTAACCCGCAATCGCTCAACAATCTGCATCCTGTCAGATCAAGGACTTCCAAATTGCAGCACTTCTTGGCAATAAGTTCAACGCATTTATCATTCACCCGATCACAGTTCGAGAGATTAACTTCCCTCACGTTACCACACCAGGACAAGATGAGCTCCAGGGCCTCATAAGATAGTTCGTCGCAGTTTGGAAAGTTCAACTTTCTCCATAAGCTGGCATCTTCCGATAAACGACACCATTTCCTGCAAACTCGACGCATTCTAAACAAGTTAAAAATACGCTGCCCAGCCACAAAAGAAAATATTTTCAGCACAACAGTCTCTGGTAAGTCTTGTATATTAATTTTTGTTGCCATTGTCTTAACACAGGGCTCTAGTTCAAGTTGGTTGCAGCCACAACTTATAGATGATTTCCATCCACCATTTTGCTTTTTTGCCGTGAAGTACTGGAACATAGTTTACTTCGTTTCCCAGTTCCAAGTTTCTCGCGTCATAAACTGGCCGGGAGGGATAGAATGCTGAGACTGAGAATAAGGGCTGTTTCTGTTTTAGTTTGCGTAAAATATAGTCTGGCTACATAAACTAGTTCAGGAGGATGATAATAAATAAAGAAATAAAAAAATTAATCGTTCACTGGTTTTCATTTGTATTCTCTTACGCAAACATACAGGCCCAAAATAATTTGTGCAAAATTTGGTACCTGTAGATGTGTTTAAAGCGCGCAGTCATGTTTTCATTTTTCCAAACATTTTTTTTTTAACCCTTTCACTCCAAGAGTGCTCAGTTCAAAACTGAGGAAAACATCTTGAATTTCATTTTGCAAAATTGTCAAAAGCAAACAGCACCACTTGAAAGAACTGCTCAGTAGCTTTCATTTGAATGGTCACACACTAGGGTTTCGTCCACAGACTCAAAAGTTAGAATCACCTTGTACAGCATAATAAACAGTACCACATGAACGTACTGCTCAATAGCTTTCATTAGAATGGTCACACACTAGGGTTTCGTCCACAGACTCAAAAGTTACAAGTACATCAGTTATTGACTCAAGGATTGACTCTGGGAGTTAAAGGGTTAAATAAAATTTACGAAAAAAAATATGAAAAACTAAAACACGATTGTTCCCAGAAAATTCAGGTCGATCCCCAATGATGACTGTGAATAACAAGTTCAGAAATGAATTTGTAGGAAAATTATTTATCATGGGATCCTCGTACACTAGTGCGCCATGTTTGTTCTCCTTTCAAAATGGCGAAAGAATAATGAATCGCGAATGTCGAGTGATTTTTATTCCCCCTTCCGCCGCGCGCGCGCGCGAATCATTTGTAATCGGTCAAATGCCAGGTGGCATAAGAGAGTTCGAAAAGTGTGTTGCATGCCAACAGATATTCAACATAGATACAAACAACAGAACTCTGTATGTTTATTACTTATCAAATATGCATAAACTTGTTTAGTGGGTCTAAAGGATGAATAAATATGAATTTATTCATCCTTTAAGCCTGGTTTTCACTTGCGACGCAAGCACAAGCGCAAGTAACATACGCAGACGCAGTGACGCGTTGATCATCAGTGCCTTTTGTTTACGACAAATCAACACGTTACTGCGTCTGCGTACTTGCGCTTGCGCTTGTGTCGCTAGTGAAAACCCGGCTTTAGTCGATAAAACTGTACAATCTATACAGACGACCAGACAGATGTAACTCGCAGAAGTTAGGCGTTACATACATGATGTAACAACGATCGATAGCTATATTGGCTCACTGGAAGAAAGATATCATACGAACTGATATATATGAATGACTTAGCGAGTTCCGCACGCGATTAAAGAAAAAAGAACAGTTTTGTGATTACCTTTATTCGACGGCATAATTAGCTCAGAATTATAACGCATTGACGTTACACTAATTACAGCCTGTTTGGTGACGTAGAATTTCTTAAGTAAATCCAATTTGCATCACAACGAAAAATTGCCGGTTTTGACAATTCGCTTAATCGTATTTTCAACAAACAGTTCTCTTAACTACTCCAAACAAGCTGTACTTCTGCGCGGAAAGAAATCGAAGATGTAGGTTGACAGGGAATATATTGGTCCGAGCGTTTGGGGATGGGTTGCAGCGGATCCCAACCCGCTCAAGACAACAACGTGAACGCAAACGAAGCAATAATAATTTCCAAAGAAAACAGCGCTAATGGAACATCTGATCACATGGAGCCGGTAATAACCGATGGAATCGAAGCGACGGTGAATTCATTGCAAGATTCGAATGGTGTTGTGTCACCGCAAGGTAATCATAAAGCCGTTAACAGGGCTGTTAAGGGAACAGTCTGAAACGATCGAGAACCAGAAGACCATCGGACGGCAAATTTGGAATTGAAAATGCCTGGGATGTCCCGAAAATAAAGAAAAATCATCTTGAAAACGTTGTCACAAGATCCGCGCAAGCAGAGCTAGCTGATTTGGAGAGCGAATATGGAAAGGATGGCGTAGACTTAGCTTCAAGTCGAGTCCACAGTAGCGAACAAGATACCGAAAATTTGATGGGAAGTTCGCCTGGTGGCACGTTTGATTACAGTGAGCGAATGAGCAAGCAACGAAGTATTCGCAAGGTAAATATCATGCCAATGAACTAACAGCGCATCTTCTAACACTGTTAGTTAGTAAATAACCACTTATTTGATCCATTTTTGAGATATGATGTTAGTAGATCGCTTTAATGTGTTTATAACATTTAATAACATATATTCACGTCCCATATAATCCCAAACAAAGTGCGTCCGGCGCAAGGGTTTTCAAGAAATTATACTTAGTTTTGTCCTGGGCTTTGGTACTGAAATACCCTTGGGACCAGGCAATATAAATTCAATCACATTTAGAAAATACAGAGAGATTTTAATTAAAAACTACATCGTTTGGTTTTACTTTTCGCAGGAAGATTCCGATGAAACGTTTGACCCTTCCGCATTGATCGATATTGAAAATTTAAAGCGGCAAACGCTCCGGCAATAAAGGTGAGTAAAAATTGTCAATCTTAACCCTTTCATTCCCAACAGTGCTAAGTTCAAAATTGAGGAAAAAATCTTAATTTCATTTTGCAAAATTGTCAAAAACAAACAGCACCACATGAAAGTGCTGCTCGATAGCTTTCATTTGAATGGGCACACACTAGGGTTTCATCCACAGAAAAGTTACAACCACATTTATTGTCTCATCAAGGTTTGACTCTGTTAATTACTGTTAATTTCTTCGCGCGCGATCCTGCCACGAATTACCTTCGGAATTCAAACTTTATACCTCGTGAAATATATTAGTTTATTTTAGTATTGCATGTACCATGTTCGTGATAGCATCGACATAAATTCATTAGCGCAAAACTGTCGCTTTTATATTGTAATTAATTTTAGACGCTGTCAACATTCAATTGTCACAACGTCACATTATTCTCAGTGTAAATTATATTCGAGGTGAAATAAAGTTTATGTGTGTATATGTATGACGGTACTGACATGTGATATGACGGTGAATAAAAACTTACAAGTGATATGATTAATTTATAGCGAAAAACCTGCCAAAGCAAAGACATAACGCTCTTAAATGTTCGGCAAACGAAAAACATTTTATCTCAAATGCTAATTATAATTACAGCCGTAGTTCCCTTATTGTAAGAGGTTTCGGTAAAGGTAAAAGATAAAAGGCCGTGGGCCTGGCCTATACAATGAAAACAGCTGAAAAATAAGTTACAACCCGCGCTTTTTCCACCGACCGTTACTGATAAAATGCGTTTCATTTTGCCAAGAATGATATATTATTTTCGTTAAGGTTACTGTCAACCTTCAAGGGTGCCTTACGGGAAATCTTTCTTACGCGCGTTGTTTTGGAAGAAACCCTAAAAAACTATATATCACTGTAAAGCTAATAAAATGAGGAATCCGATAAAAGCATGCTATTAACCGATTTTGTTCTGTTAGGCGCGCGCAAGCCTTCAAACTCAAAACTGACCGTGTTTGCGTAACTGAATTACCAGCCTTCGCGTTACCGGGGACATCCAAACAAACTGGACTATATCATTCAGGAGATAATGGGCTAACAAAGCGTGTGAGGCTTTTTCGATAGTCCCACTGGTTCCTGTGAAAATCTATTTTAAAGTTAGACAATGGATATTTTTTCGATGAGTGTTACGCGCTGGGACGCCACAAGAAAAATATTTCGAATTTCGTAAAAGCCTCACACACTTTGGTGCATTAACGTCTAACAAACATTTTGGCGAAATTTCGTTAAAATCCGACAAATCTACATATCCTGTTAAATCATGAGATTTTGAAGCATGTATGTTTAGTTTACAAGACGCTTAACTCCACAACGAACCGTGACTGCAAGAGTACAAATTTGTATTTCGCAGCCGAAAGGTGTGAAATGTAAGAGGTATCATCCCATTTATAGTGGAACTTCTTGTTAGTTTGAAAAATCGGATGTTTATTTTGCGAATTTTATGTTTCCAGTGTAAAACTACAAATTTTTAATTAATTGTAATTAAAAGTAATTACTTTGGTAAGTAATTGTTTCGAAATCGAAATTACAAACTAATACAGTAGTACACCGTCAAAGGAATTAGCTGTACTGTCTCCTCGTGAGTTTATTTAAATACTTATAGAAGGCTTGTTATGAAATATACGCGAAAGGCGTTCAGCGGTAACATTGGCTTTCGAAATTTTAATTATATTTTTTTTCTTTCTTTCAGACGCTAACATCAAACAAGGATACAGGTAAGCTTGGCTTTTCTCGTTTGGTCGTTTTTAGTGACAACAATAATTCACACTGAATCAAGTGAACCCAACGGATCGTTTCATTCTGAAGTCCTACATATATATAATTACCGCCGATATTCGAAGTAAAGTGTGATGTAAAACTAAAGTTTTATTTAGTGAAATTTCACCTCGAACTTTCTTAATATTGTGTTCTCGCATCACAGGCCGTGGCAAACGAGGAAACATTGTTGTGGACGCAAATGTTTCTGCGAGCAAACGGGGAAACATTTGTTGCGGACGCAAAATGTTTCTGAAATAATTCACAAACATTTGCGTCCGCAACAAATGTTGCGTGCGCCGACAAACGGGGAAACATTTGCGTCCGCAACAATGAACGCCACCGCAGTTATTCCGTTGAAAATACTTGTCTTGCAGACCGGCTGAGGTGTAAACCTGCTAGTTATTACGTTAAATTAAGTTAAACTTTACCAAATTGTCACGAAAAAAAAGCCAATAAAAGAGAAGAGTTTTCTCATGACTATCGTCAGCAAGACAACAAACTTAATATATAAACAATGTGATTGGCTGCGAGAGACTAATACCGTCTCTAAACATCCATAGTATCATTTCAATAAACATATATGACGTCACTCGCAAAGACCAAACAAAATTAATGCTATATATAGTTTTCTGAACAGCCGTGTTGATCAGCTTTATTCTCAGGGTTCTAAACAACCTACTAATATGTTTAATTTGATTTAATTTATGTATATATCATTTAGTTTTTTTGTGTAGATGATAAAAGTTGAGCACAAAACATACTCGTTCTTTCATCGAATAGGCCAATTTCGATATATTAAAATTCTAACTTGGCTCCGAGGCTTAGGGGAATAAAACAAAATAAATGTTTTATTCATCCCTCCACATCGATATGATTTCTTTTGTTTTATTCCCCTAAGCCTCGGAGCGAAGTTTGAATTTTAATATATCACTGGTAAAGTGTATGTCCCTTTAGTAGGCGCGGAGGGAGTGGGGCGAGGAAAAGATTACCAAAAATAGAAATGGCGGCACCACAGGGAGTATACAATAGTTAGAAGGATAAAAATAAATGAAGGAATGAAGAAATGAATCATCTATCGACTCATTTACCTGGTTTTCGTTTGTATCTTAGCGAACTTACAGGAAAGACCGCTATCCAAATATTTTGCGCAACGCCAGCGCTAATCTCGTATCCAGACTGTCTCGCTTTTACTTTGGTGCCAATGATCGAGTTCTGGTGTAGGAATTTATTTTTGATAATTACTGATCACTTACTTGGCGGGCCTAATATGAGGATGAATGCTCAATGTTTTCAGAACCGGGTGATAAATACTATTATTATACATTCAACTCACTATCTCTTTTCTGATTGGCCGAAAGCGTACAGTGAATTTTCGAAATCAGCGCCTTTGAAAGCATCTACGTCATCTACCTGCAGATTATACAATAATCATGTCAAGTGCACTCAAGGTCACGGGTAATCATGTCAAGTTCGCGAGAGGATCACGGGTAATCACGGGTAATCATGTCAAGTTCGCGCGCTTTACGTTGCTTGTCGCTAAGTAACATCGGTGGCAGAAGCATTATTTTTTTTCGTTGAATGTATAATAAAACAATTATTAGATTCGGTTTTTGTGATATTCAGAATAACTCTTAGCTCGACCTTGATTATTCTGGATATCACAAAAACCTCATCCAATAATTGTTAAAAACCAGAAATTTAAACTCTTCATTTCAGAAACATCAAAGGTTGAACCTGATGAAAACCACAATGAATATGACGTCACAGTCAATACAACCAAGTAAGAAAACACTACTGTTAAAGTTGAATTCGAAAGTTCTTCTATGCATATTTACCGAAAATATTGGCTCTCCCCCCAGGGTCACCCCACCTTCAAAGCGAGTGACCCTCCACTCAGGGTCACCCTGCCCCCCGAGCCAAATTTGCGATTTCTCACGTAAATATAAACGGTTCGCTGCTATTTATAAATAAATGTATGGAAAGTTCTCTCGCCCATCCGACTCGTCTGAATAGTATTTTTGAAGCTACATCCAGTGTTCACTCGCACAATCTAAGACATTCAAAATACAACCTCTTCGTTCCTAGACCTAGTACTGAAGCAGGCAAACGAAGTTTTCAATATCGTGGTTCCGTCCTCTGGAACAGCTTGCCTTTGAGCACTAAGTCATCACAGCCCACTCTTAGCTCTTTTAAATTATGTATTTAATATCTATCGAATTTAATAAATTGTTAGTTTAGGGTAATTTTTATAGATTATACATAATTTTGTAAATAATATATTTAGATAAATAATTTAATTCATTATTGTAGATAATTTAATTTAGTATTGTAATTAATTTAATACACGGCTCGATGGAAGAGCATGTTTGTGAATTGATACCGTGTCTAAATAAAGTTTTACTACTACTATACCAGGGACAACTTTTCTCCATGTAATTAGGCCCTTAGGAGGGCTTCGTAAATCTGGCCCCAGGTGTCCAAACCTTCCGTCACCGTTATGAAAGTTTCCCGGCTTTTTTTTAGAGCGCGGTTCTCGATTGACTGAGAGTGGTAAAACCAAAACCAAAGCAATAGTATAGTGGCCAATCAAAACAAACGTTTCCAACAAAATGAACCAATGAAAGCTCAAAGCAAATACAAGTGACCGGAGCCAAGCGCGGGAAAACGCGTGCGACCAAGTCGCGATACGATTGGTTTTGGTTTTAGATCTGATTGGTTGAGAAGATGGCGCGAGCTTTTTTTTAAACCAATCACAACGTAGTAAAGCAAAACCAAAGCAATAGACCAATTTCGATATATTAATATTCTAACTTGGCTCCGAGGCTTAGGGGAATAAGACAAAAGAAATAGTAAAGAAATCACATCGAGGTTGAGGGATGAATAAATAATTTCTTTGTTTTATTCCCCTAAGCCTCGGAGCCAAGTTAGAATTTTAATATATCGAAATTGGCCTATTCCGGATTACTTTCGACACTCAATTGAAAACCGCTTAAACTTGAAGAAATAGTAATGAATTTGAGAAAGAATGTTGAATAAGCACATATATATATTTTTAAAACATTTCTTTGTATTTCACACAGCCATGCATACACCGAGGTGGTGGTAAGCCCGTCAAACTACAACGCATTTTATGATGATGATGAAAAACAACTCATCGACAGCATCGAGAACGACTTCAAAACAACTTTACCCTTCGCGCTGCCTGGATCTGTGTTGTAAAACAACGCTTACTCTACCAGAGGTGAAATTATAACTGGTTATTCCGCGGAAAGTTGTGTAATAGGGATGGGTATTTTTATTTCGCCGTGGTCAATCCGTTTCGGATGGGTCACGTGGTCCGTCTCGGATACGTCACCGAAATGAATTGACCGTGAAGGCCTGGGAGAAAGCCGTACAGGAGCTAGGCAAGTTTCTATGCAGGTTTGACTGTATTTATTATGGTGGCTCCTGATTTATATCCCTGAATTGCGGGGTGGGGTGGGGGTGCTTACTAGCAGGGCGGGGGCTAAATAGAGAAAATACGGTAATTATGAAACATAGGTCACACGAAGTGACTTTTAATAAACTTCTTTATTTTTTCAACAGTAAACGCTACAGAGAGAGAAGTCACAGTAGAGGACCATGGGACTCGAACATGTCACCATTATCACCAATATTGTTTGTCAATGAACACGTTTTTGAAATTTCTTCATGTTTCGATCGGCTGTACATTAATTTGACAGCTTAAAAATGAATTTGTTCTCTTGTAGATGCTCGTTCAAAAGTTTCAGATAGACTGCATTTTGAAGAGTAATACATACTGTATTTGGTTTCTCAAAACCTTTGTAGAGGGTTTCATATACCTCATTACATGATTACAGAATCACGTTAAAATATTAGGCATTCTCACGCATCGTGAATAGAAAGAAAACGTATTTCATGTTCACGCAAAAATCAAAGTAATTATACACCAGTGTTAGAGCGCGCGGTCTGTCGTGGACGCGACGCAACTTATCAACACAACTTGATAAAACCATGGAAACTTTCCATGATTTTTCATACACCAAACACAAGCGTGATGTAACATTCACCGCGGTAAAACGTCCGAACAAAAACAAACTACGCCGACAAACCTCATGATTACACCATGTTTTAAACACGTCTAACTTTTTTGGTAAACGTCCAAAAAAATGGTAAATCAACAGAATGCTGGAAATATATATATGCTTTGTGTTTGAAAAGTCTAAACTTTTCCTTTTACCTACTTTTGTTTCCTTTCACAAATTACTATCAATTAAGGTTTGATTTCGGGTTGTTGCAATGGTTTTCCTTCAAAATTTTGCGTGGGAAATTGGCGCGCGGGCGACCAGAATTTACGCCTTTGCGCATGCTCGAGCGTTTGACCGCGGTGAAGGTGAAGATGTAACACAACCTGTCCCAACCCGTTCAATTCAGCAGTTGGTTCACGGGTCACGTGGACGTTACAATAAAGAATCGGCACGAGTATATAATAAGAGACTCAATTACGTAACACGGTCAAATAAATTACTCCAATCACGCGTCACGTAAAAGGTATAGAGGACCCTTCAGACTTTGTACGTCACAAAAAGGCATTGAAACCGGAGTTAAAGGAGCTACGTCACGGATGGCGCATCTTGAAAAAATTGGCCAATTTTTTCAAGTTCGCTGTTTGCAATCCGTCTTAATCTTCTCCATCCTCGACCATCCTTGTTCCTGTATGTTTTCTTATTACCTCTTTGGTGTTTTTCTACCTTAGTAAACTATTATTTTGAGGCTTTCTTCAATTTAAAGGTGATTTTGCACTTCGCAAAAATGACTTAAAATATCGTGACATAGCTCCTTTATAAGAGCCGGTCTTCTAAGCCACCAGGCTCCAAAACGGCTTTACTAAGTGGAACTTCAAAGCTAAAAAAATAGGTCAACATGTTCATTTTTCCCGCTCCGTTGACAAAACTTTACGCAGGCTACATGTTCACTGAATGTTGGTGCTATTCAATAAAAAATATATTTAATTTCTTAAGTCTCCATTGCTATACCCTTCAAATATTTATAACGCACGTGCAGCCTAGTACCCAGGCGTTCCCTTCCCGCTTACTCGATTTGGGACTTGGCGCGAAATTTCATGACGTCACCGAAACACGTTCCCAGGTCCTTACGTGAACTTCGCGCTCGCTCGAGAGAGAAAGAGAACGACTAGGGACTAGGCTGACGCACGTGCAGAGTCGTTGTACCGCTAATGAAACGTTTTGTTTGGCGACGTTAACGTGTTCACGTTGTCGTTGGTCAAAATGGTTTAGAATAAAATTCGAAAACCAGCATTTTTTCAGTTATAGGTTATAACAAAACACTTTATGACTGTCCCCACGGAAACACTGAGTTTAGTTTCCCATGGAATCTCCGTCTCTCTCCTTCTCCGTCTCCGTTTTCCTTGGCGCCAGTCATTTAGTGGTCAATAGTGTTTGTATATCGTCTCAATCGAAACAAAAACTAAGGAGTAAACGGCGAAATAAAATCGTAGAAATCTATGCTAATCAAGACCTGATATCCAAACCTCACACGCCTCACAGTTCCACTCTCTCTGTTTTCACTTTCGCTCCAGACTTTTCGTTCGAAGACCGCACGCATTCGTTTGACAGACAACGCAAAAAATACGACTGTTTTGCAGTCTATATTACACAAGGCAGTTTTTCCTGAAACTTGTCTCACAACTTTGTTGTGTCGTTGCATGGAAACTTGCCTAGTGTAACACCCCTGAGATGAACACCGTACACATCTTGCAACGTTTTCCCCATTGCACCCCTCTACTAACTATGATTGCACCAAGCAATTTGTGAGGCAACGCTGCAACAAACGTTTTATGTCGATTATGTGTTGCCTAGTGGTGTTACACTAAGCAACGTTTCACACAACCTGTCTTGCAACGCCGCAACAAAACTGTGAGACAAGTTGCAAGAAAAAAATACCTATTGTAACGGCACCTTTACATCAACGTTGCGTCATGAAATCTTTAATAGCTCTAATGCATTTGTCAAAATTTGTTTCTCTTGGATTCGTAACTGTAAAGCTAAATCCATATTTACTGACAGTTGACCATCTGATTTCAAGCAGTTAATATCACCCTTATCAGCTTCTTCATAAGGTTCTAAAGCTCTTTGAATCAAGCACTGTCTCCATTGCAAAACCCTTGATTCAATTACTCCACCAACCAGTTCTCCAGTTAATGTTCTTTGCCAGTATCTCTTAAATTCTTCTTCATTCATTGCAAGAATCTTTAACAAGACCAAGACACTCCACGACAAGCCATTTCCTTCAGAACAACACAAGTCTTTCTCTAGTTGATTAGCTGCAATTATTTCCCGCTTCTTTTTTGAAATACCTGATATCTCGGGCATGACAACTGAGTAAACTTGATCCCGAGAGAAAGTAACAGTGTTGTGTAAGTTCTTTGGCAGAATGAAGCCATATTCCATAAGCAACTTTCTGTTATCGCGAGGGCCATAGTTAATGAATACTTGCATACCTTTGTTGTATGCTGTTAAAGTGTGAATTTCATAGCTACTGCTTCCTTGATTGAATCCAGCATTGACCTAGAAAATTATTTTGAAATTAATGAATTATATTAATTTTATAACAATAATAATAATCATTAGGTTAAAGCCTGCCTACCAGCCTAGTGGCCGTTATAGAGAGGTGGCCATTATAGAGAGGTGGCTGTTTTAGAGAGGTGACCATTATAGAGAGGTGGCTGTTATAGAGAGGTGGCTGTTATAGAGAGGTGGCTGTTATAGAGAGGTGGCCATTATAGAGACGTGGCCATTATAGAGAGGTGGCCGTTATAGAGGTAGCCATTATATAGAGGTGGCTGTTTTAGAGAGGTGGCCATTATAGAGAGGTGGCCATTATAGAGAGGTGGCTGTTATAGTAAGGTGGCTGTTGCAGGAGGTTTGACTGTATTGTGTAATCTAATAGTATTTGGAGAGCGAAGAGTGCCATTAAATTAACTCTTTACAATATCAGCAATCCTTGTTATTACCTCGGCTATGTCAGTATGATTCAGCAAATCAAGAACAGGGGCAAGTGCGTAGGTATTCTCTGTATGCCGTGTTGCCATGCCAACATGCAATGTATCTACCTCGTCGGCTTTATACACAGACCTTGTGTTTACTACAAACCACGCCCACCTGAACTCATCAAAAGTCAGCGAGTCTAGAAACTTTTTATCCAGTATACTGGTACTGTGTTCAAGGAACCCTTTGAGCTCTTCATACGATTCACATACAGTTGTGATTTGAGTTTCACATTGTTGATGCATACATGAAGGTAAAGCGCCTAACTCTTCCTCGTTGAAATATGCTGGGGTGTTAAACGACCTTGGCAATGTACTGATATAAGGATGCCAGAATGAACTTTCTCCGCGGTATTTTTCATACAAAATGAAAACGCACAACATTTGATTCGTCGAAAGCAACGACATCAGTTGTAGTTTGATCAACAATTTTCCTATCTCGCTCTGTTCCACTGTTTTTGTTGTGATCAACATATGTTCTGGTACAGAGATCACTAAATCGCCGCTAGCAAGCTTCTTGCAAGTCATCAGGCCTCTTCCTGTTTGTGGAAAATACGCCGGCCGTAGATTCCCAAAACAAATCCCGTTTTGTTTTGCCCACTTGAGAAGTGCTATGTACTCAGAATCTTGGATAGCTCTGCCATATTTCCTGTGATAATTGCCGTTTTTCTTACGCTTACGTCTCCTCCCTGTTCTGCCGTTCGTTCCCATGGGTGAAAGTAACAAATCGAACCTCAAATATTGCACAGAAGTCGGAAAATTAGCTTTTGAAGTAAACCAAAGATTTGTCCGCCATCTTGGAATTCCGAGTCGGAGTCTGGGCACTAAGGCTCTATTTACCCCAAGATGCATTGCAAGCATGATAGTGGAAACCAAAATAAAACATGGCGGCCGTCTAGTAGTTTCCTCCAAGGTCACTGCCTCGGCGAGGGTTTTGTCGGGCCAGATATGTCAGTCGATATTCAGAAGTGGAAGGCAGAGGCTCATGAAAATGCTGCCAAGACCGTGGCTAATATGCTTCAGGTATTCATGTAATAATTATGCTTAATTATTAAATTAAATTAGCTACATTGTAGCTTACGCTTTGTAAATTTCCGCCCTGTCAGCCATCAATCGATTTGCCCTCCTTCAAGAATCAAACCGATCAAGTAAAAGAAAATGCTACCCATATTCATAAGCTATGATGAAATATTTCTCGTATTTAGCTGGATTCTTGTACCTTTATTTTATACCAAGTTTATATATGGCTCGGGGGCATTCAGCAATGGCATGGAAAATGTAGAAAATCTAGACATTGGGACATTCCATTTTTTATCCGCGCACCCCCCCCCCCCCCCCCCCTAAAGAAGGCAGTTGCTCGAACTGGGCCTGTCGGAATATTTTTCAAAGAAGCCGACACAATTTCGGACCCCTCGGATGCATTTTACAAGGTACCGACGATGAAAAAAGGGGGTGTTGGAATCTGCCCTTCCATAGGTGGGTTTCAGATAAAAAATGGAATATCATACCCAGGGTGTCTAATCGAACAAAATCGAACGAAAAACCAATCGAACACCAATCGAATGATTGGAGTTCGATTGTGTTCGGTATAATCAAACATAATCGAACTTCTAATTTTGTGTGAGTTCGATTATCGAACAAATCGAACCAATCAAACAAAATCAAGAACAATCAAACAAAATCAAGAACAATCGAACAAAATCAAAACTCATTCAAGCAAAATTGAATGCAATCGAACTGCATCTCTTGACGATTGAGTTTGATTGCTGACCGTTCGATAATCGAACGTTCGATTTTGTTCGATTGCCGACCGTTCGATAATCGAACGTTCGATTGTGTTCGATTGACAACATTTTTTGTGAGTTTGATTATGTTCGATTGCCGAACACAATCGAACAATTGGTGTTCGATTTTGTTCGATTGCCGAACGTTCGATTAGACACCCCGGGAATATAAGCTAACTGCATAATACTATTTGGTGCATTCTGAAAGAGTTGGTGTCAGTTTCAAACCATTTCATACCACTGTTTCAATTTACACCACGCCAGTAATTTTTATATTATGAACAAAAAAAAATCCTATAAAATATGCTGAAGATCTTTAGCATAATGCAGCTATCAATGTTATGCCCGACGGGGATTGGGTTGAGACCTTGATCAGAAAATGAAATTTTGAGTCAAAATTCCCCACCCTGGCTAAGTTGCAAGCGAGTTCAGCAGATTATCTTACCATTTGTTCGTCCATCGTAAAAAGAACGTAAACACGTTCGAACATGTTCGATGTCCTCAGAATTCTGGGTAATTTCGAGATGGAATACTCGTATCCAGGCTCCCCGTCCGTTTCCGCGTGTCACGGAGTTTGATGCAGCTGCCATCACTGCAATCCTATTAATGGTCAAAATCCTGACCCATCCAGGTAACACTTTACATTGTTTTGAAGATCATTCAAACTTCCCAACCCTGGGGCCACGTTTTTGTTCAAAGTTTTCTAAAATTCCCTACTAGCTGGGGTGGGCAAATTGGACAATCAATCAAAGTCCCCACCCATCCCGTGGTCCTCCCCTTGGGCATAACATTGATAGCTGCATAACATACATGTTTTTGCAGTATGGCCTACAGCCTGGAAGGCCGGGCTTAACTCCCATATAAAAGTTACATGGATGAACCTTTTAGGGGTTAAAATTTGACTTGGTAGGGTGTGTAAATCTAAAATTACCCCCATTAGCACTGTGCCACTCAACCAAGCTTGCACCATTAAAAATGGTAGAAAAAACCCAAATTAAAAATGGTAGAAAAAACCCAAAATGCATTGAACTGGTTAGTTACAATGGCTGTTTATTGCTATATTTCAGCATCCTGACAGTCTGGACAAAGTGGAGCAATGGAGGAGACGATACATGAGGAACAAGGTTAGTTCTAGTGTTTACATGTAATTCCCAAGAGTGGTTAAAATTTTAGGCTCGGTTCAAATGCCTCTCCACTCATTCTCAATTGAGTCCGTGGTAAAGTGTGATATGTCACAAATTTGCATATTATATTTATCAAGCCTCAAAATCCATAATTAGATAACGATTGCTGCTGTATGATCAGCTAATTTGTTAGCACGAATAAAACAGAAGATACAGAGGTTCAAAGTTTGGTACCGTCCCATACAAACCTCTCTAATTTTGCACCTGTTCTAAACGGAAGGAACAGATGCAAAATTAGAAGGGTCTGTATGGAGAAATTAAAACCTGAAGTGCCCATATCTCGGCCTCAAATGGCAATGGAGTGCTAATTTTTTGGCAAGTGGATGTTTTTGGGCATGCTTTGTCCGAATAACTGATCAAATTTCATAATTTTGCAAATTAAATTTTTGTGACGGCATGACTTAATAGTACTCTATGACCATCCTTTAGGGTGGGTATGGATATTTCCTGGAACCACACAATTCTATTCAAAGCTTGGCAGTAAAAAGTTAAATTCACATTGTGTTGTCAAAAAGATGAAATTAACTGTGTCATATTATCATGATAGGCATCTGCTGAGGCCAGACTAAAGACAGCTGTGCAGTCTCAACTGGATGGTGTTAGGACAGGACTCTATCAGCTCCATAGGTGAGACCGATCATAACAGTTTGTGTAAAACAAAGGTAAAGCCACACTCAGACCAAACTGGCCCACACTACTGTGGCTTATCCCTGATTCCGTAGCATGAAGTCGACTATGAGTATTGCTACTCCCCTGGATGGGATGCTAGTCCATCGCAGGTAAACCCCCAGCATTTTTGTCAGGTTGCCCTGATAATTTGCTGGTACCAATTTATACTCTGACCTGGGTGAAGAGAGGCACTGTGTTCAGCGAAGTATTGTGCCCAAGAACGCAACACAGCAACCCCGACCAGCGTTTGAACTAACTGCTCGACCCAGAGTCCAACGCGGCCTGAACAGGCCAACCATTAGGCTTCTGCATCTCAATGGGTTAATTAATAATTTTATTAATTACAATAAATTCAATATTTTTATTCTCTTTCAGTGGTCTTCATGAAATCAAAGAGATTAAGCAAAGGTAAAGGTAGTGACATAAATGTTATGTTTAAAACTACGTACAGTCATGCAAAGTGTTATGAGAATTAGCTCTAGCTGCTAAAGCATCATTACTATTTGGCACATGTGCAGACCTGCCAACTCTCACGATTCCGCCGTGAGTCTCACGATTTTTGACCTTTTCTCACGATCTCACGACAAAGCTGCTGCATCTCACGGTTTTTTCTGGAAGAGGTTTTGACATGAAATTTGTATTAATTTGAACTTCAGACCAAAGGTCCAAACAGAAAGGCAATAAAAATCCCTTGATGTTTGGTCAGTAGCCGTGAAAATAAGGTCACCTAGTTCCTAGACCTCAGTGTTCCCACTAGTTTTGGAAAACAGGAGTCCCAAGGACCCCCAGTTCCAGTAATTGGGGGTCCTTTCTATTTTTTAAGGGTCCCCTAAGGAGAAAGGCATTTTAAGTGATATACACATCATGTAATATTGCATGAAGTATGACCGCTGACCATCAATGAGCCGAGAGTTGTTCGCTCGTTCGCGTGATTATCATTGTGATTCTTGCTTCATTTTCGAGTTTGCAGCCAAATTTTCATAGTTTCCAGCTTGGAGAGGTAATGAAAAGGTAAAGGAAACTAGTGAAACTTTAACAAATTGTTTCTTATGTGTGTTTTGTATCTTGAAAAATCTTATTTATCTCAAGAGTAGACCAAACTATGAAAACACTCGAAATTTTGAGCGCTGATTTATGTGCGTCCCTGGGACGTACTGTGGCTAAAAACTGTGCGTCCTTTTTATTTTTTGTGCGTCAGATACGCACAGTTGTGCGTTAATGGGAACACTGGACCTCTGTTAATCCGTTTCGGGTCACATGGTCTCACTGACCTCGATTCCATGTTTTGTTTCCCTGCATGTGCATGTAATCCTTTGCGAGCTTCTTTCCCGCTCGTACAGTCGGGTAAAAAATTGCGAAGCGAGCTCGTAGTGATTCAGAGTTCGAGAACTGTTCGGATGAGAATGAATCCCTAAAATAAAGCAACAGCAAGGTAGGTAGCCCGCGAATACAGTGAACTTCCATCGCCCGCCTTTATAACACGGGTAAGTTTTGAAGGGTTTCATTCGTCCAATTGGTTCGTTTAATTTTGACCTCACTGTCCTAGCTAGGCATAAAGGATATGCGAAAATGGTGAAGATCTAAACAAAATTTTTGGACCTGGGAAAAATAATGAGATCTCACTATTTTTTTTTATGAACTCCAGGTTTTTTTTGAGTCATCTCCAGATTTACCCTTCTGGGGGTTGGCAGGTCTGCATGTGTATGTTACTGAAGACCTTACATGACTTTGTACATTGTATATTCAAGAGGACTTTGTTGTATCACCTCAATTGACCTTAATATTGTGAACTGGTCTTTGTTTTAATTTGCTAAATTGTACTTGCATGTAGTACTCACCCCTATCGTCCCATTACTGTAAAGTCCGAAAAATGGGCCTGAGGCTACGAAAGTAATGATCGTTAGAAAATCCCGAAAGTAGCAACTCCCCCCCCCCCCGCCCCCCCGGAAAAAAAAGAAGAAAGAAACCCCAATCTCATTCCCAGAGTCCTTGTTACCCTTGTCCAGTGGTGGAGCGGCCAACAAGGACCTCTGGGGAGAAGCGATCCGCCATGACAGGATCACTTCCCCCCAGAGGTCCTTGTTGGCCGCTCCACCGCTGGACAAGGGTAACAAGGACTCTTCTTGGATCGAGATTGTTACAACCCTCCAAAAGTAGCAACCCACCCTGGCTTGGTCCATAAACTTTCAATAAAAGAACAAGTTGGGGTGAAGGGTGATATATGTATGCTTCTCATATACAATGTAAAGTTTTTGTATGATCGTACGCTTGCAAACATGAAAGTAAAGCAAAGAGAAAGAATCTCAGATGACTCACTTAATATTTAACTGAGTGAGTAACTGAGTCAAATGTGTCAAATTATGTTTTTAGAGCCTTGAAAAATTGCCTAAAAATTAATTAAGTTCTTTAATCTTTTGTTTGAAAGCATGAATGAGGTTGACTCAATGTGCAAGAATGTCGAATATTTGGCCGAGGAGTTACACACTGTCAGAGAATGTCAAAAATACCAAAGCAAGGTAGGGTTACACCTGCAAGGGAAATGTGGATAATTTAAGGGAATTCAGTGGAAAGTTCTTTAAATTAAGAGTAAGTTTTTTATTTTTTCAAGCCGTTAGGGGAGAAAAAGTAAAACTGACTTGTTAAAATTCCTGGCCAGCTGTATTATAATACAACTTTTCGCTGAATAAATTGTTTATTATACAACATTATTCTTTCTGAAAATCTAGGCTTTCAACAGTGTCGAGGGGATTAAGGAGTGTGTAATATGGTCTCATATTCACACTCTAAAATGCTTTGTTCACTAACCTGGAAACTGGTCCATGATGAATAGGAGCATTCTGATTGGTTCCCTGGGAGTGAGCAGTTTGAATTTTGCAATACAGAACGCTACAGAAGATGGACCACTCGTGGAGCTGACATGTACATGAAGAGGATGTTGACTAAAATTTCCCCCATTATCCACTACAGTAACATTATTTGTAATCAGCGTGGTAACTTTATGCTCCCCCCTCCCAGGCAGAATATGGATAATAAAACAATTAGGTATTTTTAGAATAATCACCTAACGTATTCAGATGTTCTTGCATACATGATAAATATTTTTGTTGTTGTTATAGCTATCTAAAGCTTTTGAGCATCTTAACCTCATCTTCACTGTCCCTGAAAGTGTGAAGAAAACAGAAGCTTTGATCAATGAAGGCAAACTTCTCCTTGCTCATAAATGGTAACTAAAAAATAATATGATACCCTTAAATGGACTGTGTTCATAATTATATGGTAATAGTTATTATTGTTAGCTAGAGGAGCAGGCAGTTTGTACACAGAATTCAGCAGCAGCAAGCAGATTTTTATATAATTATTATCTTCTCAATCTTATCTTTAGTTAGTTCCTTTTCCCCTGGTGGGGAATAGTCCGGCTCGCCAAAAAAAAAAAAAAAATTATATTAATTATAGTGCATTATTATTCTGACTAGAACCTTCGAATTGACAGGGCTAAATAATAATAATTTATCCCAGTTTACACAGCATGAGTCCAACATCAGGTGTGGATCCAGGAAAATACTTGACCGATTTCCTAGAGTCTGAGCGCTGAAAGTTTTAGATTTTTACTCTCTAAAATGCCGTTTCCCTTGATTTTGAAAATTTGACCAATTTCCGTAAAACGGTTAAAACCGGTCTGGATCTGCACCTGAACATGCTAACGATTAACCACCTCTCCCTGGTACCAATAGAACATGACCTCGATCAACAATCATAAATGCACCAGTAATATTAATTTTGAGCATTGTGGAAATGTAGTTTATCAGACTTGGAGGCTACCAGGGATGAACTGCTGTTTGAAGTTCACAAGATGGGGCAGGAAGAAGAAGGCGCCAAACCAGATAAAACAGTGAGTTTAATACCATGGGATTAACTCCTTGAAATTTGTGGCGGGGTGTGCCGTCTGCTTCTTTAAGGTCATTCCTTAGTATTGCACTGCGCATCCTTTCTGCGCATAATTTCGCGTGTAATTAGCGCGCGCACATTAAAAACATGGCGGCTTTTTCATTGTGGCTATGCTCGCCAGAGAGAGAGGTAAATGATTGTTTTCTCGTAAACGAGCGTGGTGACCTATCATTTTTTTTCGCATATTTAAGTCTAGTAATCATCCTCTTTTCTATACAAGGAGTATAGACCAATTCTCAGTGCAGGGAAATTAATAATCACTGAAAACGTGAAAAAATAACGTGTTTTTGGTTGATTTGTAAGGAATTATGAGGTATTTTTAGTTGATTATATCTCTTTCGCGGGCTGGTGACCTATTCTTTTATTCTATATTTTGAAACATTACATCACAATGTTCAACTAGGGAAAGTTTCAGAAACTTCCCAGTGTAACTTCTATTTCGATGGAATTACCTTAAACCCTTATCCGTTTTCACACCAAAATATGTGATTTTCCCTACCCAATTTCAGACCTGTCGGCCCTTTAATATATCAGAGAGTTATTGGCCGGCCGGGAAGGTCCGTATTGAGAAAAACTGTGCCCGTGGTCTTGAGACCAAGGGCACAGTTTTTCTCAATACGGACCGACCTAGGCCGGCCAATAACCTTTTTATTTTTTCGTACTTCGTTTGAATTTGATAAAGAAATATTGAAATCTCAGGCTTGTTTTGCAAAATCTGTTTTTCACGCGCGCTAGTACATGTAGCTCAGAAGACTACCGAAGAAATAACCCAAGTAACAAGAAACTCAGACGATTAATTTTTACACCACAAATATGTAATTACAGAAAATGGAGACTAGAGCGGCATTTCATCACAAAGCAGCTGAAACGAGAAGCTATTTCCATTTTCACAAAAACCATTCAAAGCCGCCGTCAAATTCTACGACAATCTTCGGCAATCTTCCATACATTACTCTCTTGCCGTAAACAAATATCATGAAAAGCATTTTTCGAGCAAAACTGTTCCCAGTTACAGTCTTTACGTATACTACAATTTTATTTCACATGTTAAATCTGATTTTTGCCATTCGGTGGCAATTTGCAGTTTTCATTTTAATGCGAAGCCCTGACAAAACTTCGCCTGCATAAGCTCTTTCAAAGACGACGGCATAAAATTGATACGTGCCGAGAATTATAAACGGAATACCGGTAGCCACAAAGTTATTTCTTGAATGAAAATTAACGGAAGGTTTGTTTAGGAAAACAGAGAAACGAAAGCAAACAATTAACAACGAAGGAATTGAGTCTAAACACGCGGTGAATTGTAATTTAAAACCCGCAAGTTTGAACGTGAAACTGATTTCCAAAAACGAACAACAAACTTGACTAAAACTAAATTCTGTCGGTTAAAATCAAATGACTACTCGCCTTTTTGAAGAAATGCAAGCTCTTTTAATTCCACTGCGTAGTTCTCCATTCACATTGACAACGATAAGAGAGCAAAATAATGCGAGAAATTCAGTAAAAAGCTTCTTCGCATCGACCTTCACACGTTGCTGAATTAAAATGTTTTCGCTTGTAGCGCATGCCTACGCTACGATTCCGCGGGTCTCCGCCGGGTTCACGGGCAATTTTTTCCGCTCCCGGACCAATATTGGCTTGATTAATATGTTTTTGTTGGCCTTACAGTATTAAACGCATTCTGGCAGTTTTAAAAAGCTAAGCGAAATTTTCTACCTTCGCGCGTTGCTGAAGCGGTCCGTGAAGCCTCGGTTACCGTGACCGTGGTCAGAGATAGGAGAATACCGCCCGCTCCCGGAACCAATCAGATTGCAGGATTCGCAGGATACCGCCCGCTCGCGCACTGAGAAAAAAATAAATAATCTTCCCCATTTTGAACATATCAAAATGGCAAAATTCTATACCCAATTTCAGACAAGCAGGCCAAAGCATACCCAATGTGAGACCAAAATGTTCAAAATCTATACCATTTTCAAACCAAAATGGCCCAAAAATCATACCCTTTGGGGTGGCACATAATATCTATTAATAGATTATTTAAGCCAGGGAGTATCCCGCTCCCACCCAGGGTGTATCAACCTCATGACTTACATAACTGCCGTGTTTTTTGCTCATTTCTTGTTTTTTCGTTTTCTCTTTGCCAGCCATTGTATCAATACTTTGAAGCAGTCAAGAAATTATCTCTGTGAGTATTCTGAATGTCTGAGATAATTATTGATGGCAGTGAAAAAATACAACAAAAATAATGCCATTTTGTGTGCACAGACGTAACAATCAGTTACAAGACGTAACAATCAGTAACAAGACGGAAACAATCCAGTAACAAGACGTAACAATCCAGTAACAAGACGTAACAATCCAGTAATAAGACGTAACAATCAGTAACAAGACGTTAACAATCCAGTAACAAGACGTAACAATCAGCAACAAGACGTAACAATCAATAACAAGACGTAACAATCAGTAACAAGACGTAACAATCAGTACAAGACGTAACAATCAGTAACAAGACGTAACAATCAGTAACAAGACGTAACAATCAGTAACAAGACATAAACAATCAGTAACAAGACGTAACAATCAGTAACAAGACGTAACAATCAGTAACAAGACGTAACAATCAATAACAAGACGTAACAATCAGTAACAAGACGTAACAATCCAGTAACAAGACGTAACAATGCAGTAACAAGACGTAAACAATGCAGTAACAAGACGCAACCAATCCAGTAACATGACGTAACAATCAGTAACAAGACGTAACAATCAATAACAAGACGTAACAATCCAGTAACAAGACGTAACAATCCAGTAACAAGACGTAACAATCCAGTAACAAGACGTAACAATCAGTAAACAAGGACGTAACAATCCAGTAACAAGACGTAACAATCAGTAACAAGACGTAACAATCAGTAACAAGATGTAAACAATCAGTAACAAGACGTAACAATCCCGTAACAATCCAGTAAACAAGACGTAACAATCAGTAACAAGACGTAACAATCCAGTAAACAAGACGTAACAATCCATAACAAGACGTAACAATGCAGTAACAAGGACGTAACAATCCAGTAACAAGACGTAACAATCCAGTAACAAGACGTAACAATCAGTAACAAGACGTAACAATCCAGTAACAAGACGTAAACAATCAGTAACCAAGACGTAACAATCCCGTAACAATCAGTAACAAGACGTAACAATCAGTAACAAGACGTAACAATCAGTAACAAGACATAACAAATCAGTAACAAGACGTAACAATCAGTAACAAGACGTAACAATTCAGTAACAAGGACGTAACAATCAATAACAAGACGTAAAACAATCAGTAACAAGACGTAACAATCGCAGTAACAAGACGTAACAATGCAGTAACAAGACGTAACAATGCAGTAACAAGACGCAACAATCCAGTAAACATGACGTAACAATCAGTAACAAGACGTAACAATCAATAACAAGACGTAACAATCCAGTAACAAGACGTAACAATCCAGTAACAAGACGTAACAATCCAGTAACAAGACGTAACAATCAGTAACAAGACGTAACAATCCAGTAACAAGACGTAACAATCAGTAACAAGACGTAACAATCAGTAACAAGATGTAACAATCAGTAACAAGACGTAACAATCCCGTAACAATCCAGTAACAAGACGTAACAATCAGTAACAAGACGTAACAATCCAGTAACAAGACGTAACAATCCATGTAACAAGACGTAACAATGCAGTAACAAGACGTAACAATCCAGTAACAAGACGTAACAATCAGTAACAAGACGTAACAATCAGTAACAAGACGTAACAATCCAGTAACAAGACGTAACCAATCAGTAACAAGACGTAACAATCCCGTAAACAATCAGTAAACAAAGACGTAACAATCAGTAACAAGACCTAACAATTCCAGTAACAAGACGTAAGACAATGCAGTAACAAGACGTAACAATGCAGTAACAAGGAGCAAAACAATCCAGTAACATGCGTAACAATCAGTAACAAGACGTAACAATCAATAACAAGACGTAACAATCCAGTAACAAGACGTAACAATCCAGTAAACAAGACGTAAACAATCAGTAACAAGACGTAACAATCCAGTAACAAGACGTAACAATCCAGTAACAAGACGTAACAATCAGTAACAAGACGTAACAATCCAGTAACAAGATGTAACAATCAGTAACAAGACGTAACAATCCCGTAACAATCAGTAACAAGACGTAACAATCAGTAACAAGACGTAACAATCAGTAACACGATGTAACATCAGTTACAAGACATAACAATCAGTAACAGACGTAACAAGACGTAACAAGAGGTAACAATCGACAATGACACTCCAGCAACCATTGGAAAATGCAGTTTACAGTGAAGCTGAGATATATGATGATCAAAGTTTTGAATAAAATGACAGAGTCGTAGAAGCGTACAGTTTATAATGTAGATAACGTTATTACTAACTGAAACGTAGAGCCGTAGAAGCGTATAGTTTATAATGTAGAGGAAGTTATGACTTTTTAAAACGGATGAAGATTGTGACTACAATACCATAATTGGAAAGCTCTATGACAAACATAGCAGGGTTTGTAAATCCTTGGTGGGACATTAGTATGTCGGGACAGGTAACCATGACAACATTATTGTTAGGCAAGGATATCTGGCGTTAATATTGAAGAAAAAAGGTAAGTTTGTCCTGGAATTTTTATCTTACATCCCTTTGGGACTCATAAACATTGCAAGGTGGAGATTGCGCAGTACGGGTTGTAAATCATCTTTAATCTGTGTTTATAAGCTGCTTCTCTGCCCTGACAGATCATTAATTTTACAGGATTCCCTTGGGAAACAGTGCTGGGTTTGTGTTGGGACGAGTGCTGAGTACAGTACGCAGCGACCCTGCTAAACTGGTGACAGCTCTCAGAATAGTTGAAAGGGAGACCAGGTGAAAAGATGTTTACCAATATTTTATCTACAGTAAAAACCTGCGTGTAAGAAACTGTTGATTAAGAACCTGCAGGCTGAAATGGTGGTACTGTTTATCATGCCTGTACAAGGTGGTTCTAACTTTTGAGTCTGTGGATGAAACCCTAGTGTGTGACCATTCAAATGAAAGCTATTCAGCAGTACGTTCAAGTGGTTCTGTTTGTTTTTGACAATTTTTCAAAA
The DNA here is from genome assembly GCA_029204205.1 of Desmophyllum pertusum. Lineage (NCBI taxonomy): Eukaryota > Metazoa > Cnidaria > Anthozoa > Scleractinia > Caryophylliidae > Desmophyllum > Desmophyllum pertusum. Next base: position 539,417 of record MU825436.1, on the reverse strand, counting down.
TGAAATTCAAGATTTTTTCCTCAGTTTTTGAGCTGGCACTCTTGGGAGTGAAAGGGTTAACACTGTAACCATTGACTATACCATGCCTCCACACATAAATTTTGCTTGTTCCTCATCAGGTTGTGTCATGATTGATAACAAATTTACGAAAACGATATTGGTCAACAAGACAACTAATTTAGTTATATAGAACTAGAAATTGTCAATCAGAATTTCATTAACCTACATTAGTATTTCCAGCCGTTTTTAAACTGTGCCTTCTACATTATCTTCTTGCAGAGCTGATAGAAGGGCACAAGAAAGAGAAGAAAGCATTGGGTTTTCTGTTCCGGGGCGCCCAAGAAATGGAGAGAGAAGGCAATCAAGGTTCTAGAGGAATCAGTCAGTAACAGGTTACGTACACAGTAGAATATGAAAGTTCTTCTGCACGTCGGTCGACGCTCTAGTGAGTGACTACCACTGAGCTAAAACTTTAAAGATAATTCTTTTTTTCTTCTGAGTAATTTGTGTCACTGAGTAATTATTAAACATCGTTCTCTTATTTCTACCAAGCTCAACATATACCATCATTTCTTTCCACACACTCACGCTCATCGACAAATCTACTGTTAGATGTATGCGGGAATGTTTGTCACATGTTAGACCTAGTTATATGGCCTAAGCTCCCACAAGTCTCCTGTAGCTCAGTGGTAGAGCGTCTGACCGGTGTGTGGAACGTCATAGGTTCATTTCCTGTTGGAGAATTAGAAAAAATAACTTAAGATGTCTTCAGCTTTTTCGAACAGTGCTTGTAATTACATTCACCTTTACATGTCCTCTTTCTGTCAAGTGGCATATATTAAGCCATTAAGGCCTCTATACTCTGCTGCCAACCAGTTCTGTCAGCCGCTGCAGTGCACACCTCGCTCCAGAACCTCCATCCAGTTCTTTCCCTTCTCCTTCTTACTGTCTTCTTCCACATTGGTTTGGCATGGGTCTGCTCTGCCTTTGGTGCCCTTTTGTAATTATTACAATATATGCAGATGCTAATTTATATTTGCATTGATTGTGGATTTCAGGATTGAGAGTCTGGATATGGAACTTCAGGACAGACTAGATGACAAGATGTGGCTGGTGAAGCATCTTGAGCGTACAAGACAGCGATTATTAGATGACTTGATTGTCGTAAAGGTTGTTCACTGACTCATCCTGAATAATTTTTGTAGATAGTATTACATGTATGTAAACCTGGGATTCCCTTAAAAGCAGACAGTAGGTGCCTGGATTTGGTCCCGGCTGTTCTTCAGTCATTGTACTGTTAATAACTGAACTCTCTTTAAGATGCAAAGCAGACAATGTACATGTACACTGTACTCAGAGATGTTGAATATGACAGCAAATATCAAATTTTTGGGAAGCAATTTTTGCATTAAAACTAGCAAATACCTAAACGTACAGCACATGTTCCTCCTTCATTGCTAGTAATGTGAGCCATGCATTTAAACAAACAGGGCTCACTTGAAAAAGAAAACCCCCACCCTTGCTATCTCCGAAATACTGGTGTCAGTTTTGCCCAACTCCACCTAAGACTGACACCTCCCTAAGACAGACAGTTGGTGATGGTCCCAACAGTGTTCGTCTTAGAGAGAGTTTACTGACTCGACTTTCTCTAAGATGGACAGTTTTGTGCCGGTCCTGATGGTGTTCATCTTAAAGAGAATTGATTGCATTTGCATTGAATGACATCTGTCTGCCAACTTCGCTTTGGAATACATTAGACTGTATTGTTCATAGCTTCTCTATTTTTTCAATGCTAAAAAAGAAAGCGCAATGGGTTTGGGGTAGTGGCGCACTCAGTTCCAGTTTTCTCGCGTCTATTTTCTCGTGTTCAACGATCTGAGAAAATAGAGAGGCTGGGAACAGTCTAGGGATATGTAAGCTTAAATATTAACAGCAACAAACTGTAGCCGTCTCTTTTTCTCTCATCGTAGAACCTATGTCAGCCATGTTTCCCTCCGAGTTACAACATATTTGATCGCTACATCAAAATGTACCACAAGTCTTTGTCTGCTATGGTAAGGACTCGTACATGTGTGCCTCACTTTGTTTGATACTGTTTAAACCCTTTAAAGTTTTACTCCAAAAAGTGCCTTGCAGCTCCAATTGGCCTGATGCATATGATTTACGTCAGTTGTTCAAACTTCAACCACCGAGCCTCGTGTTAGCCTGTGGTGCAGGCAGATTTTTGGACGAACGAGTGCATTATATGCCCTTGTATCGAGTGTTTCTCCATGTTTTGTGAATCCAAGATGGCGGCTAAACACTCGAACAAGATAAACCATAACTCGCCCAACAAAAAAACACCTGGGGCCAGTTGTTCAAAGGGTGGATAACGCTATCCACCGGATAAATCGCGATCCAGTGGATAAGTATTAACAAAACAAAGTACGCTATCCGTTGGATAGTGATTTATCCGGTGGATAGCGTTATCCACCCTTTGAACAACCGGCCCTCTAGTGAGGCTAGCCTTGTGTGCGCAAAATTCTTCTCGACCTCTGGCCAGCACATGCTCTCTACTCAACGACAAGGGAGGAAAAGGAGAGAGAGCCTGGAATCGGAGTTGATGCATACTGTTTACACGTGGGTATTATTTTCACCTTTGATGCTTTGGAATTCGTTCATGATAAAATGTACAAGTTTAGACTTTGAAAGCGAGGCTTGGTGGGGGGGGGGGGGGGGGGGGGGGGGATTGCTTAGTCTGACGAAAACATGCATAATGGCTATTGAACATTTGATTAATCAAAAAAGCAGTGCCACATGAAAGTACAGCAAGTATTGTTCTCCACAGGCTACCCATGCTTACGATACGCCACAGGCTGCCCATGTTTACGATACGCGAACACTTATTATCTTAATTATCGAATTTTAGTTTCTGACGAGTTTTTGTCTGTTCTGTGCTTTAACCCGTAGCTGGAGAGATTTGTTCTTGAAGAGAGGCTTGATTCCAATGAATGCATCAGTCTGTTAACCTGGATCAAAGAGTACAAGTGAGTATGTACATGTACCCTGCATTATGAGCGGTGTTCAATAGACCTTTCTCCAAAATGGCTGCCGCAAAATCATATTAAGCTGAGCGGAAAATCAATACCAGCACCTGAACGACCACCTCTTGTTTGGTAATCGTACGAAGTTTCGTTAGGTTGGTTCTACCTGAATCGAGAAAATGGAAGTTGAAACTGGAAAATTTAGAGACGTTTGTATGACTGGGGGTATGGCGTATATCCCCAGTCATACAAACGTCTCTAAATTTTGCCAGTTTTCAACTTCCATTTTCTAGACTCAGGTAGAACCTAACCTAACGAAACTTTGGACGATTACCAAACAAGAGGTGGTCTTTCTGGTGCTGGTATTGATTTTCCGCTCAGTTTAATTTTAATCATTTTGAATTTGCGGCGGCACATTTTGGAGAAAGGTCTATAATGAGTGTCGTGAAACTAAAACCAAAGCAATTACAATGGCCGATCAGAACAAACGTAAACAACGCAATGAACCAATGAGAACTCAAAGCAGATACACGTGACCGGCGCCATGCGCGGGAAAATGCGTGCGACCAAGTCACGATTGGTTTGGGTTTGGCATATGATTGGTCGAGAAGGTGGCGCAAGTTTTTTTAACCAATCACAGAGCGAAGTGAAGCAAAGCTAAAGCAATTCAGCGATTACTTTCGACAGTCAATTGAAACACCAAAGACTGCTCTGAAATAGCATATTATTGTCACAATCTGTTTCATTTGACATTAGAGGCCATCACAAGGTGTCCTCATTGATAAAAGTTCACCAAAACACACATAATTTTGTCAAATATGAAGTAATATGACAATGACAATTATTAAAAACTGGACCACGGATATTGGATTTCTAGCTTTTTGATTGGTTAAACGGAGACAGTCTAACAGCTGATATACCTGCTCCGACAAATATGAACGCGTCAGCGAGAAAGAGAGCTGAATTTTTTCTCTCTCCAAGGAACAATGGCCGCCGGAGAAATTGTTTCGCGGCAGAATTGACTGAAGACGAAGTAACAGAACTGATAGAAAATGCAGCAAAGTTTTTGAACGAAAATTTAATGGGAAATGCCTGTAATTTAATGTACTACAAATGCAACTGAACGAGCACTAAAGGAAGCCTGAAACAATTTACGGAAAAAATTCGATAACTCGCAATACAAATCTGCACAAATCCGTTCAAAATGAATGAAACATGTTTACAACACAAGTTTAAGCTTAGCCTATTCAATATTGTTACCTTGTGTTTCGAAGAAGCTTGTCAATTCCAGCTGGACTAAGCTTTTAAATCAGTACAATCTTAAATATCGGAGAAGAAGCATACGACAGTTCGTCAAGCGTTCATGATGGTCAGGTACAATCAAAGATCACTTCACAGCGGAATTCTCTTCGAAGATCACTCTTTTCCTCTCCATCCATGTAGATATTGACGCTTTCCTTTGCTTTTTACTTCAGTGAACTTGATTTTAACTTGCTCAGTTTCGCTGGTTCAACACAATTCTGTAGTCGTGCACGATTTGCTCGCCGTAAACAACCCGTTCAGCTGTCCATTCAACTTGTAAAATGAATATAATGTTCAGCTCCACAATTATTTCTGATCTTTCCATTTTAAGCTAAACCATTTGCACAATTTCCCAGAATATACGAAACTTTAGAAGACAAAGTTAAAATTTCTGCTTTGCTCTCTTTTCATTCACTGTGCTATAAAACTGAACTGGCAGACCGCGCCAGCCTTTTGCCGCCGTTTTCATACAAATCATACTTCATTTAGATTGAAACTGAAAATTCACTCAGTCGATTGATAAAGTAATACCGAAGTTTAGTTTAGTGAAATTTTTAATAAAACAATTATTCCATTTGCCCTTGTTGATATGAGAGGATTATAGCCAACTCGCGCTACGCGCTCGTTGGCTATTTATCCTCTTATATCCAACGCGGGCTCATGGAATAATTGTTAAATAACCCAGTCCATATATGAAGTATTCAAAAGACAATACCTGCATTCAATCCTGGACATAAGTGGAAGTATCGACTTTTCGTGCGTGAAAAGTTATAAAATAATGCTATTAATTAAAAACGAGAGCTTTCCAACTTATCGGTAGGGGGTGAAAGCGCAACATTGTGCTTAAACTCTCTATTATTGTACATAAATTGTTTTGTTTTTCTCATCAGGGGTACAGATCTGATGAGTCATCCAGAGCTACAGATCGATGTAGAATTCCTGGGGCGCACTGTTGTCGCCTAAAGTTGAACAGGAGCTTCTAGACACGTAATTACAAATACATTAAACAATTAATTGGATGAGGTTGAGCATGATAGCGAGAATTATTAAAGTCAAGGTTTGTGTTATCGGCCGAAGCCGAAGGCTGAGGCGGATAATTAACACAAACCGAGGCCTTGATAATTTCGCTACCATGCGAAAACCGAATCCAATAATTGTTTTATTATACATTTGAAAAGCTAAATCATCATTTCGGGCGTAACTTTGCAGCGTTTTGTCGCTTTTCCTTCGCGGATTGTGGAATATTTTAATTTATTTTTCGTTGCCGCTAATGAAGCGATGCGTGCTACGCATGCATGACGTCAATCGAGATGCATTGTCTCTAGGTTTGACGCGTAAATTACATGCATAAATCATAGTGTCTGTAGTTATGACGCGTCAATTTGATGCCAGCGTGAATTAGCTGTATGCTCTCAGCCAATGAGAATAGAGATAGTGAGCAAAATGTATTACGTTTTCTCAAGCTAGGCGCGACTCAGTTGCTTCTTTTACAGCAAGAAGCTCCAACGTGTGACCACTTTTGATCAATTCACATTCTTTCGTGCACGTAGACTATCCAATTAGAGGCCGAGGGTATAGCTATCCTCGGCTTCTGATTGGATAGTCTGCACACACGAAAGAATGTGAGTTACAGTAGAAGCTCTCTGAGCGGACACTCTCGTAAGCGGACAGCTCTACTTATGGCCATGCACCTTGACAAAACCCGTTGAACTCTAGCTCATACAACTCTGTATTTACACATTTCCGTAAGCGGCCAGCTCCAGTTGCGGACACTTTTTCTGCTTCCGAGGGTGTGTCCGCTTTAATACGGGAGCTTCGACTGTAATTAACCGAAAAGTGGTGACACTTTTGGCTCCTTGCTGTAAATGTAAATTTTAAGAGTAAATTTCCTGAGTAGGTTATTGTTATTATTATTACTATTAATAGTAATTTTTATTGTACTTTTTTATCCATTTTGTCCTGTCGACAGATACCTAACAACTACTAAAAACAACATGATGGAGTGGATGAGTAAGATAGCAGAAACAGATCTAAAGGTGATGATTACTTACAGATGTTAACTGTTGCTCTTTTCACAGGAAACTGTCCAGGGGCACCCAACGGATAGAATATATGTTCGGAAGGCCTATAAATCGCCTCAGATATTCGGATTAAAGTGTGATGAAAATCTGGAGTTTTCTTTAGCGAAATGTCATCTCGAACTTTCTCAATATGGGAAAATTAATGCCTTTTGTTTTTGGAGAGAAAAAAAATGTCGACTAAAAAGGCCAGCTAGGATTTTCGGAAAGGCAAAAGTAGCTCATAAACTCGGGCATAAGATTTCAATCCCTAAAAATTTTCTGAAGTTTGAAACAGATACATGTTTCTTAGCGTTTAAAAATAAGCCCATTAAACCGCACAAAAAGCACAATATTATAACATAAAAACGACGTTCCGACACCTGTTGTCCAATGTAAAAGCCGCCACTCAGGCCAAACTGGCCACACTGCCACAGCTTATCCCGGATTCCGTAGCATGAAGCTGACTAGGAGTATTGCTACTCCCCCTCCCAGCATTTCATCAGGTTTCCCTAACAGTTCTCAGTAAGTGTAAAACGTAAAAGATATGTCTGAAAATTGTCGCGCATTACTGTCATAGCCCCGTGAGATTCAATGTTTCATTCTCGTTTATATTTATTTCCAGGACTGGAACAGCGAAGCTCCGCCAGAGACAGACATGGAAGGCTTCTACAACACGTCACTTCCTGTTTTCCTCTTTAAAATGACAGATCAGAACGTAAGAGCTTCCTTTACTAATTCTCCTTTACTGTAGTCCCCTAGCCCTTCATGTGGCTGTTACGTTTCATGCCCGCAGATTGACCTCTATAGTCATCTCCGGACACATAGGAACTAGTCAATAGACCTTTATCTAAAATAGCCGCCGCACATTCATATTAAGTTGAGCGGAAAATCAATAGCAGCACCTGAAAGACCACCTCTTGTTTGGCAATCTTACAAAGTTTGGTTAGGTTAGGTTCTACCTGAGTCGAGAAAACAGAAGTTGAAAACTGAAAATTTAGAGACGTTTGTATGACTGGGGGTATACGCCAATTACCCCCATGCCAGTCATGCAAATGTCTCTAAATTTTCCAGTTTTCAACTTACGTTTTCTAGACTCAGGTAGAACCTAACCTAACCAAACTTTGTACGATTACCAAACAAGAAGTGGTCTTTCAGGTGCTGGTATTGATTTCCCGCTGCGGCCTTTTTGGAGAAAGGTCTATTGTTTACATGAAGTATTGGTCCTCATCGACAACCCATCGACGAACTTCATCAGTCTCTATCGCGGCCGTTATTTGTGTCGTCACGCAACGCTTCTAAACGCAACGCTTGTATAAGTTCAAATGCGCTTTACAATCGAACTAAGGAGTGAGATCGGATGTCAGTATGTAAAGGCATACATTCTAGGCCGTGTTAGAGGTTTTGTGACAAAAAAGGCATCAATACTTGTTTTATAACACAATAATTCTTCCTATATTTGATTATTGCGATATCGCATGGAGTAGTCTACTACAACAAGACCAGGATAGACTACAGCGCCTACAAATAGATCTGCCCGGATAATCGCACGTTGCGCACGCTCCTCCGAGGCAATGGGGCATTTACAATGGTCGACTCTCTCAAGCAGGCGCTCCTACCATAAGGCTAAACTTGTTTTTCGTTGTCTTCATTCTTTAGTTCCGAGCTACTTTATATCATATTTTACTAGATTTAGCAACATACATAATTATACCACAAGACAGAGCATTAGGTTATCCCTACCAAGGTTAATTAAATTCTGGGGAAAATACCTTTCTTTTTAGTGGCGCGAAAATTTTTAACGAACTCCCTGTAAATATAGTAAACGCCGATAATATACAGACTTTCTGCGCCTAGCAAAACATTTCTTTTTATCATAACTTCTTAGTAACGTATTTTTTTTTAGCCTCTTATAGTAATTAGTTTTGTATTTTTTATCATAGCATTTTTTATCTTATTGTAATTAGTATAGTAATTTTTTAAATCTTCTTAATTGTAATATAATGTATTTTTTAGACGCAGGGCCCCTATGGATAACAGCCTAGAGCTGAATGGGCCACCCTGCTTAAATAAGATTACTTACTTGCTAAAGGCGCATTCAGGTCCATTCATGATCTCACCCACCCACCCAACCCATGAATGCATGTGAACAGGACAGGACAGATCACAACATCGGGTACTACGTCCCATACTTTTTTCGAACAGTGACGTGGGTTCTTTAACGCCCCCCTACTAATTTAGTATGAAGAGATGTAGGAGACAAGGCCAACGGCTTAACGTCACCGCCCAATGACGCGATCATTTGAACTGAGACAAGGTTATTAAGCACAGCCAGCATGATCTTACCAGTTATTAAGACCCTGGTTTGTGGTCCGGTCGGGAATTATAACCCTGGCTCGACCCTACCAACTGGGCTAACCAGGCGGTGCTACATTTCCGCTGGAAGTAACTCATAGACGCCAATACCTCCTCGCTTGTCTTAACATTTCCATACAATGTATCCATTGCTGCTGTAAAGACAATTTGTTATTTCTATTTATTTTCAGCTGCAAGTTTGCCCGCCAAGGCAGGAGAGGAGATCAAACTACAGGTTAGCAGCTGGAAGCTCATTTGGGTGGAGAACCTAAACTACAGGGCCGTTGCCTATGGAAAACTTCTAAACATCATTTCTTCGGCTCCCTAACTTCTACGGATATGCTTTTTTTGCCCATGTCTTTTATATTTAAGGCCCCTTAAAAAAAAAGCTAAAAACTCGAACAGCTTATATTTTTCGCCAATAAAAGGGATGCAAATGGTTTAAGAACATTCTGATATAAAATGTCATAGCTTTTTCACCTGAATTTCACAATCCATGCTAGACCACATAAAGACCTATTTCCATATATTTTCTTAAATAGTGGTTTTTGTTTTACGTGTAAACGGTAATCCCATGCTAGAGATGATGAAAGAAGCTGTCTCCGATCTGTTAAAAATTGAATCTTCACCACTTTTCTTTGAGTTTAAGCGTTTTTTTTTTTTTTCATTCTAACGTGCGGTTAGGGACTGGCACTAGCTACGCGCGCGCAATGTCGATTTGTCGTTTCTGTAACGACATAAAATACAAAAAACTTCTACAATAGAGGGCTTATAATCGTAAGAAGATATATATATTTCTTTCAGGAGCTAAATTATAAACCCATGGGCTTATATTGGGGGGGGGGGGTGCTTATTATCGGAAGGATTTTTTGTGTCTGATGTTTAGGGGGATGGGAGGGCTTATTAGCGGAATTTTATGGTATATGCATGCGTTTTAGATATGGTTTAGAGATCTTTTACCAGTATAAAAGGCGGTATAAAAGGCGGTTCAATACTCACAGTTCTTTGACATTATTTTTCTCTCTCTCTCCTTCAATATTTCTTACTCTTCGTGATTGTCCACCAAACAGATTCTAGATATCTGTCTCGAGTCCTATGCAAGGCTTCCAAAGAGAGTACAGGAGTAAGTGTAATACAGCAACTTAACAATACATGCTTAGTTTTAGTTTTTGTTTCTGTTAGGCTGCGCTTACTGCGCTTTTCAACAACACGCAAACTCTTAGGTTTAAAACCTAACTAATGCAATACTAAGCAGTACTCCAACAACAACAAAAAACAACAACAACAACAAACTTTATTTTACCCCACAGGTTACTAAAAGTATGTACAATAATTGGACAGAAAAACATAATAGGGGTACTGGCTACCCGAAATAACCTTGAAGTTAAAAAATGCGAGGCAGCCAGTTAATATAAATATATAATTTACATGTTAAGGTCGGGCACACAAACAAACAAAGACACACGCACACACGCAAAAATAGGAATAAAACAGAGTTTACGCTAACTACCAGTAGACTACTCCTAGTCGCTTCATGCTACAGAAACTCAGGGATTAGCTCTGGCCTGTTGAACCACTAGGAAAAGGGTTTTATTTTTTATTTTTTTACTTCGCTGTTCGTAATCCGTCTTAATCTTCCTCAGTCTTAACCATCCTTGTTCCTGTTTGTTTATTATCACCTCTTTAGTGTTTTTCTACCTTAGTTAACTGTTATTTTGAAGCTTTCTGCAATTTGAAGGTGATTTTGCACTTCGCAAAAATGACTTAAAATATCGTGACATAGCTTCTTTAAGTTGACCAATCAAAAGCAAGGTAGTTACAAGGTGATCATTTTATTTGTTGTTCAGGTGCCATCAGAGCTTATAAAAGCAAACACTTTGAAAACAGAATGCAACCGTTCAGATTTGTGGACTACATGGTAGGTTTTGTTCGACTGACCAAATAAGCAACAATCAAAGTAATTAACAGCTTTGAAAGTTTTACTCCTGTTAAAACGAAGGTTAATTCAATCTTCATCTAATGCAGTTTCTTATTTCTTCTAAAAAAATTCTTCAGGTAGCGATCGTCAACAACTGCAAGGCATGCATGGACTTTACAGACCAACTGAAGGTATTTTACAAGTGATTGCCTTTGTTCAACGAAATCATCTGAATGATCATAGTTAATAGAGGGAAATGGTTATGAAGCCCGGCAAACTTCAAAGGAGCAAACAAAGAGGCCAAGATTTATGTTGGAAGGTCCACGACCGTGCACATCTTTTGTTTTGAGCTCATACACTCTGCATGAATTACGTAATCGCAACGTTTCTATTGGTTAGTTGCTTGAACACACGTAAACACCTAATGTATTTTGTCGGGTTTTGTGCACGGTCAACCCCCAAAATAGCGAACAAAAACATATAACAAAGAACTTTGCCGGACTTCATAACCATTTCCCTCTATTAATTATGGAATGACTCTGTAGTTTTAGTTTCGATTGAGAAGATATATCAAACGTTTGACACAGTGTTTCATCACATTTCCAAACACCGAGAAGACAGTCAAAAATATTCCGCTGTGCATCGTATTTTTTAACTCTCTTCTCGGTGTTTGGAAATGTGATGAAACACTGTCTAAACTTTACTGCTGTTGCTATCTTGTAGGAGCGGTTGGTCGTTGAACTTGGTCGAGCTGCCTTTGGAGAAGACAAACAGCGATCCTTAAGAGTGTTGTCGATTGCTTTGACAAAATAGGACAAGAAAGGTTAGCTGAATTATACAGCGTGATCTGCCAGTATGAGTAATATACCTAGTTAACCCTTTTACTCCCAAGAGTGCTAAGTAAAAAAAAATCATCAATTTCATTGTGCTAAATTGACAAAAACAAACAGTATGACATGAAAGTACTGCTCAATAGCTTTCATTTGAATGGTCACACACTAGGGTTTCATCCACAGACTTAGAAGTAAGAACCACCTTAATACAGTATAATAAACAGTACCACATGAAAGTACTGCTCGGTAGCTTTCATTTGAATGGTCACACACTAGGGTTTCATCCACAGATTCAAAAGTTACAACCACATTTATTGGCTCAAGGTTTGACTCTGGGATTGAAAGGACAGACTTTGGTTATGGAATGTTATTGTGTTTCATTAGTGCTGGGTATCTCTTAGAAGAAGTTTTTATGGACCTGGAATCTTACTTCACTCAAATCATGACTCCAATTTGGTAAGCCGGGATTTCTCTTGAATGTTGAGTTTTTCACTCTTTAATATTTTACATGTCACGCTATTCTGTTACGCGCAAACTATGTCTTAAAATAGATTGAAACCACTAAAATAATACTTTCAAACCACAGAAAAACATAAAACAAATACTAGAAAGCCGCAATGAAGTGCGGATGGTCAAAATTGGACAAGATTGAAACGGATTGCGAAAAAAGTTAACCTGTTCAAGTTTAAGTCGATTTCTATGAAACGAGTGGTAAATATTGCTTAGAAATAATAAATCATCTGTGTTTGTTATGTAAGTGAGATTCCATCTTTGAATTAATATTTCATTCACATGTTTGAAATTAGAGCTCGTAAAAAAATACTACAGGGAAGAATAACCAAAAATAGAGTGACATAGCCCCTTTAAGGAAGCTACGTCACGGATGGCCAATCTGTTCAAGTTCGCCGTTCGCAATCCGTCTTAATTTTCTCCATCCTCAACCATCCTTGTTCCTGTTTGGTTCATTATTACCTCTTTGGTGTTTTTCTACCTTAGTAAACTATTATTTTGAGGCTTTCTTCAATTTGAAGGTGATTTTACACTTCGCAAAAATGACTTAAAATATCGTGACATAGATCCTTTAAACTCTCTGTGTGCTCTCTTTGGTACTTCATTAGGGTACCAAGTCCTGAAGCGGTGGACACAATCATTGTCACAATAGAGGATTACTACAGCGACCTTTTGCACATGAGAGACAGGTAGAGTACATGTGTGTCGGGTCATTTGTGATATTAGAGACCTAAAAGTACCAGATTTGACCAAGTTGACAACATTTTTCAGCGAATAGACCTTTCTCCAAAATGGCTGCCTCAAATTCAAAATGATTAAAATTAAACTGAGCGGAAAATCAATACCAGCACCTGAAAGACCTCCTCTTGTTCAGTAATCGTACGAAGTTTCGTTAGGTTAGGTTCTACCTGAGTCGAGAAAACGTAATTTTTCAACTTCCGTTATATCGGGTCCTTGAAGTCCTGTAAAGTCCGAACATTGAGCTGAAAAAAAAAACTTAAGGTAAAATTAATTAAGGTAAAACGACCTGTCAAAATTTGGTGGCTATGGAAACTTCAGGTCACGTAATCAAACAATCGACACACCAAAATGTTCCCAGATATTTTTTTAGGAAAAGTCAAAAGTTTGGCTATAATTGCTTGACGCTCTTTAAGTAATAAAAGTATGAAATCAGCGCGAACACTTTATGCCTCCCCCCCCCCCCCCCCCCCCCCCTCCAGGCAGAATAGGGTTAACACTAGAGCAACAGTAAAACAAAAATACTTCCTCTAAAGTGGACACGCTTTGGTTGTCTTTCAGGTTTTTTGATCACCTTATGGAACAAGCTTTGAAGAAAGTGCTTTTGGAATATGTCCGGGCTATGTTGAACAAGTATGTTGTCAATTGTTGTTGTTGCTGCTGTTGTTGAGAACTACGGGCAAAAATATAGGGCTCGTACAGGTCTTTGAAGTCCTGTAAAGTCATGGAGTTTTGTTCTTGCATTTTTACAGGAATGGAAAATCCTGAAAAATGAGTGGTATTTTGTTTTGGCAGGTTTTAGGGCCTCCACAGACTAGGCCACTTGTTATCGATAACTATTTAGTTGTCGATCATAAAAAGTTGTCGATAACAAAAAAGCCAGTGTGTGAAGCTAGTTATCGATAACTGAGGGCCTTAGTTATCGATAACTAGCTTCACACACTGGCTTTTTTATTATCGACAACATTTTATGATCGACAGCTAGACTAGAGAGATAGTTATCGATGACTAGAAATAACTCTACGGAAACACAGGGAAAACGTTTTATATTGTTTTTATATAAATAAAAAGCATGAATAAAATCATATAGCACGAAGCAATTTACAGTACTTAATAATAATAATAATCAACTTTATTTAACGAGGGTTTAACACATGACAGAATACAACTGAACAACCAGTGGCCCTCCGGGAACCCGTTTATCCGACCACCAACGGGCCACAAAAATCTGGTCGTATTAACGGGGTGGTCGTATTAAAGGGGTTCTTAAATAAGAAAATGACTGACAGAACTTTAGTTCGAGACAAAAGAAAGTGGTCGTATTAACGAGGTGGTCGCATTATTGAGGTGGTCGTAAGGCGGGGTTCCACTGTATGTTCCCATAGAGTTATGGTAATGGTTTTGAGCCAATCAGAGCGCGTGTAGTATCTTGATTATTCTATAAATGAGTAAAAATAGTTTATTGATATTCATGTTTTGACAAATTTGTAGCTTGACAGTCAAGTTTATAAACATTACATTCTTTCATAGACGAATAGTATTCAAGGATTACGAAGGTAGACGCGACGCAGCCAAGAAAATCTTAGAAGAATCCAAAAAGATCGAGAAACTCTTCAAGAAATTAGCAAAAGGAACCTTAGCACCCGAAACCCAATGCTCTGTGCTGCCAACACTCGCTGAGGTCATCAAACTCCGAGATACTTCTATGATGGCTCTGGAAATCTCTGTGAGTAAAGCCAAACTTGTAATTTATGTTAATTTATACAGGTCACAAGGTCATAATTCATTATCCGGGGAAAACTGAGCCCGCGTTTTTCAGCGGTGATGTTGCTAAGCAGCATGACGTATCATGATGGCGATAAGTTGACACGACTCGTGTCATTTCTGATTGGACTTCAGAATCGGAAAACTGTTCGAGTACTGTTCGGAAACCGTTCGGGTAGTACGAACATTTGCCGAACACACTTGTTTACCCGATTGTGTCCCGGCTCAGTATACACCGGTAGTTCGTGGTCCGTTCGCTCAGCCGCCATTTTGGATTTGGAAGCGAGCGAAATCTGGATACAAGACAAAATCCACTTTGGTTTGTAAATGTTCGTATCTTTTTCTGGCGTGTACTGTAATAGTAGAATTCAAGTTTCTTAAAGTAAGTAGTGTTTGTCACTTTGGTTCTCAGGGAATTGCGAACAAATACCCTGACTTCAAATCGGACCACGCCCTGGCCTTGTTGCTAATGCGAGGAGATGTTACCAGGACTGAGGCTAGACAGGTATGTACAGGAAGAAAACCACCAGTGTTTCCTTAAGCCCCTATCAAACGGTCACAACATTTGTCACAACATGTCTCAACATTTGTTGAGACATGTTGTGAGATGTTGAGACCATACCCGGTCAAACCGCTTCAACAACTTCTCAACATTTCAAGAACAAAAGAAATGTCGTGAAAAGTTTAAAGAATTCAAACTCGTCTCAACGTGTCACAACACTTCTCAACATTGTTGAGATGGGTGGTCAAACGCGTACGGCCTCAATGCTCTCATCAAATGTTGAGAGAATGTTGTGACAAATGTTTTGACCGTTGGATCGGAGCTTTACATTATTTTTCTCACACTCATTCATAATTCATCAAGCTATCAATGTAATGTTTCAAAATATAGAGTTGCAGTAGAAAGTTTCTGATACTTTCCCTAAGGGAAAGTTTCAGAAACTTTCTACTGCAACTTTTATTTCGATAGAATCACCTTAAATGCGATATTTTTTTTTTCTTTTTTTTTTTCTGTTAGTTAATCATGGAAACTCCTCTGGAAGGAAGGCAAGATACTCCAGCTGACGAGCCCGGTTCATTTTTCAGTGAGATTATCGTGCCACCAAGCTTGAAGGACAAACTGGAGACAGTGATGAAGAAGAAATGAGATTCTTTAATCAACAACGAACTAAGCAACAATAGCAGAAATCAACGCTGTTTGTGTATGCTATAATAATTTAGCTCTCTATATTTCCCAAAATAATTGGAAACTGAAACACGTACGGAAAATCGTGTTTAAAGGAACTATGTCACGATATTTTTAGTCATTTTTGCGAAGTGCAAAATCACCTTCAAACTGAAGAAAGCCTCAAAATAATAGTTTACTAAGGTAGAAAAACACCAAAGAGGTGATAATAAACCAAACAGGAACAAGGATGGTTGAGGATGGAGAAGATTAAGACAGATTGCGAATGGCGAACTTAACTTGAAAAACTTGGCCAATGTTTTCAAGATGCGCCATCCGTGACGTAGCTCCTTTAAAGGGATAGTCAACTCTTTATAGTTTTATTGGTACGGTTGTGTATTATACTTTTAAGGTTGGATACTTAAATCTAAAATTTGGGTCTAAATCCCGTTGTCTGTCCGTCCGTCTGTCTGTCTGTCTGTCTGTCGGACTGTCTGTCGTCCTGTCTGTCTGTCTCTCTGACTGTCTGTCGGCCTGTCTGTCTGTCTGTCCGTCGGCCTGTCTGTCTGGCTGTCTGTCTGTCAGTCTGTCTCTGTCAGTCTATCTGTCAGTCTGTCTGTTTGTCTGTCGGCCTGTATGTCGTCTTTTCGTCCTCTAAAGAGAGCCAAATAGATCTAGTGCATACAAAATAATCAAAATATAACAAAATGTTAATTAAAAACAAAGTCAAGTGAAATTACGCTATGTTGATTATGTATATATCTTATTAGGTGGTTAAAAGTATGTAATTGTTCGAGTTATTGCTGTATTTTGACGAGCCCGCATTACGAATCAAAATACAAAGAACGAGTAAAAATATACAGCGATATAAACACTTATCTGTCTAATAAAAGGTTTATTATTGTTAAGTAACGATTGTATGATTCGTTCGTTGGTCAGTATCGACGTATGTTTTTTGGGCAGCTAGCTAGTGGCTCGAATGTGTTGTGCTAGGGAATAAGGTTATTGTGGCTTCGATTCAACTGAATTCATGAACTCTGTTCCCTTTTTAAGTCGTGAATAACGACTTCTTGCAGTCAGTATGGGAATAAAATGTCACTCGATCGCTTGCTCGCTCGGCTCAGTGTTAAATTTGGTAACCTGGAAAGCTAAAAAAAATAAAACTCACATAAGTGATATATTTCTTCATAAAAATACAACCTGATAACTAAAATAATTTACCTCCAGAATACAGAATATCTCTTAAAGGATAATTTGT
The DNA here is from genome assembly GCA_029204205.1 of Desmophyllum pertusum. Lineage (NCBI taxonomy): Eukaryota > Metazoa > Cnidaria > Anthozoa > Scleractinia > Caryophylliidae > Desmophyllum > Desmophyllum pertusum. Next base: position 522,494 of record MU825436.1, on the reverse strand, counting down.
CTTTGTGTTGACCGAAAAATATGGCTACGACGAACACAAAAGTGGCGTTGTAAATGGGTTAACTTATACGCTTCTTGTCACCGAACAGCCGCCAGCCATCTTGATTGAAACGTGACAAGATCGTATGTTTGAGCCCGCAGCATTACGTAAAGCGTTATTTGCAGTTAATTTATTTCTTTAAGTTATTCTGCATATATCATATTCCGCATAATTATGCCATTCCGCAAGTCTTGCCACATGCCATTCCGCAAACTCATTCCGCCTTTTACCCATTCTCGTCCCCAGAGGCCACGATCCTTTTGGTCAGCACCAAGAATCGAGACCTCTGGCCGGAACCAATTTGTTGAACATGCGCAGAGTACTCGTTCTATATTCTCAGCCAATCAGATTTGTCAGATTTGACGGTAGTCCGCGATTCGCGGACTTCCGGTTACTCTGCGCATGCCCAACAAATTGGTTCCGGCCAGAGGTCTCGATTCTTGGTGCTGACCAAAAGGATCGTGGCCTCTGGGGACGAGAATGCCTTTTACCCTCACCGGAACAGTAGGTATATTTTGCTTTAAGTAAACAAATATTCTTCCTTCACTTATAACCGAGGTCTCGCTTTTTTGTACACATGAAAGTAAAACGGGAAAAGTCTTTCGAAAATGCATAAGCCAAACTTACTTTTCCTTCATTATTAACGCCAGATATCCTTGCCAAACAATAATAACGATTAGTAAAAATCTACTAGTATACTAATGCAAATGAGACAATCTGATTGGCTGAGGTACTCGTACACTATCAGCCATTAGTGTGCAGTGACTGGAAGTCGTCTACAAAATTGCGGTTTCCTCGCGTTTCTCCGAAGTTTTGGAAGATAATTTAGTGTTAACAAGACAATTGTTATAATAATTTACTAAACTGAATACGGCCTCGTCAACTATCACATCATAGAAATGTCGAGCTCATAATCTAATTGTTAAGTAGAAGAACCTCGACGTTATCCCAAACCAACGTTTCAGCTCATCGAGCATTCCTGGACGTACATGTATAACGACCCGTAATGGCGGACTCAAAACCTTCATGTTGGCTATATATATATCACCGAAGTGTAACGTATCAACGAATTCAAAACAAAAATGAAAACAAACCCTGAGCTTGGGCAGTACGGACTGGAAATCATCTTTAACCCCATTCAGACTGGGCTTTTTTGGTCACCCCCCACCATCCGTTACTCCGAGATTGTTAAGGTGGCTCAATATAGTTTCTTATAGCGCTGGGGTGAGAGTTTTGCCATACCTACACCATGATGATGATTATAGGTTACCACAGCAACGATTGCAGCATCCAATTGGTTTTAAACAAGGCTGATTTTCTCGAAATCTTGTCAGAAACATTCCATCCATTGATTAGTTTCTAATGAAACTTAGTTGATAAAGGTAAATTAACCACCGTAGCGAATTTCTAGAAGCTGACGTTTCGAGCGTTATCTCTTCGTCGGAGCTCTCAGCCTTCTTCCAACCTCATTCCTACAAGATGTTACTTACTCGGGCCATACAAGAAAGATCAAGAAAGCAGTGGCAGGTTGTGACGGAGATAATATAACAAAAATTGAACCGATAATTTTGAGCTAAATGTCATCAGGTATGTTCATAACACTTTAGAGACTGCAACGATGATGCGTTGACCGACCTGCGACTGACCGAGCAATCACAAATGACCAACCGATCGAAGAGGAGACTGGGGATGAATTTCTAAATTTTATTTAATTAACAATATTGGAGCCTGTCACAAGAAAGATCACATTAAAATTAGTCAGTTTACCAAGTTTGGGGCTGTTTCATTTAATTGCAACCATGTAGAAGGCTTTCAAAAATGAGAAAAATTAGAGACATTTGTATGGAATTTGGGCGACCTTTGACAGCTCAGAGGTTACAGTGAGTATGTAATGTATAACATAACCAAACTGTCAATCATTTTCATGCGATCTTTCTGGTGATGGATTTATTTCTTGATATAATGCAATTTGAACAATGGGTGAACTAGGACCCAATCCCTTTTTGAACTTCGGAACAAGCATTACAATAAATGTCGTCATGTTGGACATGTGCGTCCTTGGAGACATAATCTTTCTTGTTACCAGACCCCCACAGTCTAGTTAGTCTTGCTCTGAGATTGTTCTTGACATGTCATCTCTTCTGCCCCCTCAGGCAATTTGCATTTTTTTCAGAATGTCACTGATGAGCACGAAGCGTGAGTGACTTGTCACAAGCCCCAAAAATAAGAGAGATGACTGGGTACAAGGCTGTTATCTCAGTTGATCCTTGTAGACAAAATCTTTCTTGTTACCAGACCCCCACGGTCTAGTTAGTCTTCCTCTAGAGATTGTTCTCGACATGCCATCTCTTCTGCCTCCTCCTCAGGGCGGAGTCACTGATGAGCATGAAGCGCGAGCGACTGGTCACAAGCCCAAGAAATAAGAAAGAAGTCTGAGTGCGAGGCTGTTATCTCTTGGGATACATGGTCTTTGGCATTTGAAATGCTGATTTTCTGCCCGGGGGCTGGGCATAATTCCAAGGATATGTAGCATGAGTTACAGGTGTCAAGTACGTGTGCTTTTTAATCACCACTCTGCCCAACTGACTGTACAAAAACTGAGTTTCTGAGCCCTAGAAAAGAACAAACAGTCATGTAAATACAGGTTAATCCTGTATACTGCCCCCCCCCCCCCCCGAGGGGGGAGGGGTGGTGTAAATTTCAAACCCCTGAAAAGGCCTTTGTACCTGGCGATTTGGAGACTTTTTTGGGAGTTAGAAATTTTCTGGTGGAATTTTTTTTGGTAGAAAGATTTTGGCAGTGACTTCTTTTAGGGTTGATAAAAAGCATATCCCTGAGCTTACTCCATTTTGTGAACAAAAATGTATCGCTCCCCACAGATGCATGATGAATGAATAAAGGTGGAAAAAATATCCGAAGGGTTGATTTTTTTGGCGGCCCCTTTGAAAAAAAAAATCCGAACCATCTTGTAGTAAAACCCGCCATCCTTAGAGGGGGGGGGGGGGGGAGATAACAAATGGAACGTTTCATTATTGAAACTCGCGCGAAATACGTCTGCGCTCGCAGGCTAGCACTAGCATTGGCCATCATGCACTTAGTTAGTCAACCTTTTGTTGTCAGGGGGGAGGGAGCTATCATCAACTATCATTCACTTTGAACCTGTTGAAATTCTCAGAAATTCTCTATGATCGTCAGGATCGTCGATGATAGTTTTTTTCCGTTTGACAATGCGACGCGTGATAGCTTGTTCATGAAAGTTGATGATAGTTAGCTAGGAATTGACTTCGTAAATTAAACTATCATCGACTATCATGCGCCGTTTAACTAGGACTTTAGGGTTAATCTGCAGTCTGCAAATGTCACACATCGTTCGCAGTGATGGTAAACCTTTGCAATTGACACTGAAGCATAATACGTACCTTGTGGTTTTGTTTTGAATGCCTTGGTAACGAAGGTGTCTCTGGTTTATCTGGCTTGCTTTGTTGTCTTTCATGAGCTCGATAAGTTCGATCGCACAAGTTTTCTTCCTCGGTCATTATTCTGTTTACTTCGGTGGAAGATAAAGCTCTACGACTCGGAGAAACCTTCAAAATAAGTCTCGATTTTGTATTCAATCCTTTAGAACTTCCTTCCTTTCTTTTGCTTGCTGTAAACACTGCAATGTGCAAGGCGCAATATCGGACCCAGTCCTCGGACCGTGCGTTCAAGATGGCGGGAAGTTCACAAGTTTGGTTCACTTTCGATCGATCTGCGCTAAATATTTAGTTTCTCTTTGAGTTCAGATGGAAAGGAAGCGAAATATAGCTTGGATAGCTTCTAATGGAAACATATTCCGTGCTAGAAAAGTTGAAGGAGACCATTAAAAGTGATTTTCGAGGTGAGTTAGCTTACTTAGCTTTAAATTAGTTTAGCATACGTAGTTGCAAACGTGTTTACTGAAACCCAGCATAATGTTTTTAAATGTCTTGATTGTGACAATATTAGTCTCATTACTATGATTTCGTTGTGGGGTTCAGTATAATCCATTCTAGGTTTTTGATATATATTAAAATCACTTCGTATAAAATCATCATGGCATTTTATACAATTATTAATTACAAAAGTGATACTAATTAATAAGCTTATAAACTGATTTGTCAGTTATTAAACATCCAAGCATATTAGTCGATTGTTACACAATACACATTGAGTTTAGCTTAGAGGCAAATAAAATTGATATATCTATGTCCCCAATATAATTAGCACTATTAATTAAAGTATTTAATACACTTAATTGCAAGTCCTCAAATTATCAATCAATCAATCAATCAATCAATCAATCAATCAATCAATCAATCAATCAATCAATCAATCAATCAATCAATCAATCAGTCAATCAATCAGTCAACATTTATTAATGTGTCAAAAATCTACTAGCTGTCCACAAGTGGACTACTAATTGGGGACAACTTAAATGTCTAATAATACAGATATATATTTGTGTATTACACAGATCTTGAAGAGAGGTGTAATGAGGCTTTCAACAAGATTCAGCATTTGGAGATTGAAAACAGTAGATTTAAGGAGCTGACCAATCAACATCAAGAAGAAAATGCCAGGTATTAACTGTATGTTTTAATTCCTTGCGAAGCAAAGCCGGAGGTGGAGCAATGTGAGGTTATCATTTTGTCTGCCAAAGAGCACAGGTGAAGCTTGGTGAAGAGTTTACAGTCAAATATTTATTTATTTATGACTAAAGATTTGGCCACATGACGTCAAACGGTGCGTTGGTGGTCAAATGGTGTATCAGGACCGGTGGTGTGAATCATCACTGCTTGTCCCAATGATCGGATTGATCGGTGAGCACCTTACACTCATAGCATCACACCCTGTGACATCATGTGGTTAACACCACAGCAGTCATTTTTAAATATGACCGTAAACTCTTCACAGAAATTGATTCTGCCTGTGCTCTTAATCTTTGGCGGGGCAAAATTATAAACCTTAATTGCATGCTCAGCCGCCGGCATTGCTTCAGGTGAGATTCAGTGTAAGACCAAGCTCCAAAGTTTACAGCCATTGTGTACTTTTAAATATGCTAACAGTTTTTCTTTCTTGTGTTTATAGTCTTAAAGAAACCTTGGCAAGGTTAGAAAAGAACTTGCATACAAGGATGGAAAGCTCAGGAGGTGTGACTAAGAATTTAAGATTACTAACTAAAGTTTACCATGTTTTTTAAGCCTTCCTTTCAATAATAATTGTTTAAAGTGTAAATGGACAGAATGATATTATTTTTATTTGATCGTCATCTACAAGTATGGGATATGATCCCGGTATGAAAAAAAAAAAAAATTGATATTGTTTTTTTTTCTTCACCGCGCTTTACATCAGACAGTAGCTGTCTAAAGATGTGACATTTCACGTCCAATTGGGTCTCAAAAACTTGAGAGGTGTATTTTATTAGGTGGTCAGGCAATTAGTGGTGATTATTTGTTTGGAATTATAATGATTGTAACCCACGCTGTCAATTAATTTTGCTTCCAGGAAATATGAAGAATTGCGTGGCAAAGAGCATTGGTGGAGTCAATATATGGATATAAGTCAGCGTAGATACAAAGGCACGTGTTATGTTTCCACAGTGTTGCCATACTTCAGGAAAGTGGGTGGGTGGGGGGGGGGGGGGGGGTGGGGGGTGGGGATGGGGGTTTGAAATAATTTGTCTTCCCGTACTCCCGGTTCCTTTCTCTTTGTGCTTATTTCTATTACAAAATATTACACAATGTTGCGAATTTTTTCCCTATTTCTCCCAGTTGGAAACCACCACCTTGAGATCCCTGCTTCCTGCTCTCTTTTCTCCCTCCTCCCATAGACTTCCTACCTGCTTTATTCTGGGTTCCTGCCTACCTGTCCCCCTGACCCCCGGACAGAAAAAGTGACAGGGAAAAAAATTTTCAAGGCCAGGGAAAAGTCTGGGAATTTAAACAGTCAAATCTACCATAAGCGGCCACCCTTGGCCCCCTTGTCTAGGTGTACACAAACAGGATGCGTCTGCTTACGGGACGTGTCTGTGTTAGTTTTCACTTTAATATACATATACAGTTGACGCTCTCGTAAGCGACCACCTCGGGAATTCGAAAAAGTGGTCATAACTTTAAGAGCTAGTCGCTTACGAGAATGGGCTCTCGTATTAAAAGCAACCACGTGCTGAAACAATTGCCACTTACGAAATGTACAAAAGCGAATGTACAGGTCACGCATCTACGGAGATTGAAAACTTATCTTATTCAGATGATTACAAATAATACAATGTCTCATAAATGTGTAGCACAACAACTGGCCGCTTACGAGAGCTTAAAAACAAAGGAAATGACCAGTTGGTAATTCCCAAAGTGGTCGCGGTCGCTTATCGATGCCGTGAGCGGTCGCTTATGAGAGCTTTTTATTACAGAGTGTGAGTGACAATGGTAGGTGGTGGTAGTAAGGTGGTGTTCGTAACTAGAGCTTGATCGCTTACGAGAATGGTCGCAACGAGAGCTTCGACTGTAACTGAATTTATGAAAACATGGTTCAAGAAAATCTCAGCATTTTAATACTGCAACTACACTAAAACCCGAGTTTTATCACTCCAAGAACTGAGAGCGAAAAGGAGAATGAAGAGAGTGGAGGAGAAAAAGTAGGGGTTTCATTAGAAGCCGGCTACCGGCGGTCTACCGCTGCCTACGTTGCCTCTTGCCGCCGCTTACTAATCAAGCCTTCTGGCCTTCTGAGAGTTTACTTATAAGATTTATGAAATAAGAAAAAAACAACGACTGTAACAGTGTAAGTCTTTAAACTCCAAACTTCATATAGAATAATCGCAAGATCATTTAAAATACCTGAGATCTGCTGTGATCGATAAAAATTGTCATATATAGCACTAGATTTGACTCCCAGAATGCTGGAAATTGCATTTCCGAGCTTCTACATTTACAAACTTTTCTGGGGGGCATCATTGCCCCCATACCCTCTAGTATAAAGGCTCCTTACGGCCCCTTTAATGGTCACAGCGGCCTATTCCACCATGGTAAGCCGCTTACTTCAAAAATTAATGAAACCCCCGAAAAAGAGACTGGCATACCAGGTGCAATTTTCTGCAACCACGTTTTAAGAAATCCAGTTATACAAAGTCATGTAATTCTATTAATATTTTCTCTTAACAGCTATGAAAGATTCTGGGACTTTTCCTCCTGATATCCTTGAAAATCTTGTGAACAAAGATATCAGTGAGCTGATGTAAGTTGTCATCATGAAAGATTACTAACAGTATAAAAATTTTGCAAAATGAAATTGAATATTTCTTCTTCAGTCTTGGGAGTGAAAGGGTTAATTGACGCTAATGTTTGTGTGAATTTCGTATTGCAGGAATGCTTTCCCTATTAACTGTTCTAATGTGAAAGAAAATGAGTTGAGCAAGAAGCACAGAACCCTGTCCACTCTGAAGTGTAAAAAGAAGGTTCGGTACAACAAGGTGTCGATGCAGCCAACATCTGGCGCTGCAGAGGAAACAAAACCAAAAGCTCATCACAAAGATAATATGCATGTCAGCAGAGTCAGTGAAGATGTTGAACAGTTAATGGCGGAAGGTGATGGAAATCTTTTCTTTAATGCCAATGAGAGTACAAAGCTTTACCAGAATTCTCCTCAGCGCCAAGGCGGAAAGGAGTCTGTAGATGGAATTTCAGCCCATCCTGAGATCCTGGTACAAGAAACGGAGGATGTTTATTCAGAAGAGGTTGCCGATGGCTTTCGTTGCTCAATAGGAGCCCCTTCTGCGTCAAGTACCCCGCTTGCTGCAGCACATTCACCCCTGTTTGGCTATGACAATGATGAGAATGATGTAAGCATTGGTATTCTAGAAGGCGTAGCTGGCAAATCCCCTTGCGATGACACTGTGGATATTTTAACCAGTGCTAAGTCTCGGCTGGCTCATTTGCCCAAATCAGATTCGCAGTTTCCTGTCGACTTGTCGTACACCCAGCCTCAGTCACCAACCATTCCAAGCCGAACCTGCTCACTGCAACAAGATTTGAACCTGACGGCAGACTGTTCAGTGTCACTGTTACCCCATGGCATGAAGAATGAAGCGGAACAGGAGCAGGAACCCAAAACTGATTCTCAGACCCGAGACAATGACGAGACGGTGTTCATAAACAGAGAAATGGAAGAACAATCTTATCAACGGCAAAAAGTTGAAAACAGTCACAAGGTCAAAGCAATAAAGCAGACAACTCTTGATGCAAAATATTTGAAGACAAAAGCGACTGGCAGTGAAAAGGATATTAATGCCGGCAAGAGAAAACGGGACAGTTCAGATGAATGTGATGAGAGCACATTGCCTGGTAAAAGTAAAGATTTAAGGGTTAGTGTTGATTTATTTTCTCAATTTCATAGTCAATTGCAGTTCTATTCAATTTAGCAATTTATTTTGGGACGAAAACTGAACATGCGAACGTAAAACGCAAATGTTGAAAACTGGGGAATATTATTTGGGGGATATCATCAACTGCGTCACGTGACGCGTTTAGACCAATCGCGTGCGAGATGAAATATTCCACGGAATATAAATAGTTGTCAGTGAACTAACGTGAGTCCATATTTCATTCGGTGGAACAAGTTCCAGTTTTGGCAAATCTTCGTGGACGTGCTCGAAGAGTTTCCGAATCTTTTTATCCAATCAGAAACTAGCGCGAGCACTCACGAGTACTCCGAAAGCAATCGCGGCAGCCCGCGCCAGCAAATACGTCATGTTGCTTAGCAACTTCGGGGACGAACACCGCGGGCTCAGTCCCGTCTCGGAGGCGGGATTTCGTCATCAACTGGTACTTGTTCCTCGACCGAGTTGGGAAATATTGGTCTACTTTTTTCTGCAAGTTGCATAACAGAACTCACGCATTCGTTCACTCTTTAGGACGAGCAAACCAAAACAGTGTTTAAAGTCCCTATGGCACCAGCACCTAAAACCCCAGAAGTGGTTCTACTGGAGGAATTCTCTTCGCGCGGGACAGGAAATAAGTCTTGTAGTATTCCCCTCAGCAGCAGTGAAGATATGACAGGGCTTTACACAAGTGGTATGGACCTGTTCGGCAATATGGATGATCACTGCTCACCAGGTAAATATATCGTGAACTGAGAAAAGAGCGGTGTTTAATTGAGTGCCGTAAAACCAATTTACCAAAGTAATTGCAATGGTCAATCACAACAAACTTAAACAACAGAACGAACCAATGAGAACTCGAAGCAAATTCACGTAACTGGCGCTAAGCGCGGGAAAACGCGTGCGACCAAGTCGCGATTGGTTTTGGTTTTGCATCTGATTGGTTGAGAAGGTGGCGCGAGATTTTTAAACCAATCACAGGGCGTAGTAAAGCAAAATTAAAGCAATTCAGCGATTACTTTCGACACTCAATTGAGAACTGCTCTATTAAAGCCTGTGGATACACTTATCAACAAATCTAATCCTAATCCTAGCAGAATGCGGGATGGCTGTCACATTTGAGCCTAGTAATATTGTCTAAGCTCCCACGAGTCTCCAGTAGCTCAGTGGTAGAGCGTCCGACCTGTGTACGGAAGGTCATAGGTTCGACTCCTGTTGGGAGAACTCGGAATTTTTCTATGAGTAGCTTGTGTCACTGACTGATAACATCTTCTCATAGTTTAATTTGTTTGGTTTGTTTTCTGGCATGGTAGACTTGCATCAAGAAAACGAAAGAGAACAAGACGCTTCACTGGAAGGCGGTGTAAAGGAAAATGTTTTCAAACACGAATAAGGTAAAGTTGGAGATTTGTAGATCCCTTTTGTCCTGTCATCACACAATGATTTGGGAGCTTATCAGATAGGGGCACTATCACGGGGATTTTGCTGCTTTTTTTGGTCAAAACGGCGCTAAAATTATGACTCAGTACCTTCGCTCATAATGCGCCTACAACATCAAGAGGACGATATCAAGTGAATTGTTGAAGGGAGAGCTAACCGTGATTTGTTTATAGCGATTTTTCCAAGACAATTTCAAAGTCTGCCCGACTTTTTTTAAAATGAGATCAAAAGTTCCTGCATGGGTAACTCGTGATAGCACTCCTTTTATAGCTTCAGTGACTAGTATAGTGATTTGTAACAAAACTGGATCATTATTGTTAGGTTTCCATTGATGTAAATTTGTCTTTTTGAAGTGATGTTCGTGATAGTCCCTTGAGTCAATAAATGTGGTTCTAACTCTGTAGATGAATTTATTTTGTGGATGAAACCCTAGTGTGTGACCATTCAAATGAAAGCTATCGAGCAGTACTTTCATGTGGTACTGTTTATTATGCTGTACAAGGTGGTTCACTTTTAAGTCTGTGGATGAAACCCTAGTGTGTGACCATTCAAATGAAAGCTATCGAGCAGTACTTTCATGTGGTACTGTTTATTATGCTGTACAAGGTGGTTCACTTTTAAGTCTGTGGATGAAACCCTAGCGTGTGACCATTCAAATGAAAGCTATTGAGCAGTACTTTCAAGTGGTACTGTTTATCATGCTGTACAAGGTGGTTCTAACTTTTCAGTCTGTGGATGAAACCCTAGTGTGTGACCATTCAAATGAAAGCTATTGAGCAGTACTTTCATGTGATACTGTTTATTATGCTGTACAAGGTGGTTCTAACGTTTAAGTCTGTGGATGAAACCCTAGTGTGTGGCCATTCAAATGAAAGCTATTGAGCAGTACTTTCACGTGGTACTGTTTATTATGCTGTACAAGGTGGTTCTAACGTTTAAGTCTGTGAATGAAACCCTAGTGTGTGACCATTCAAATGAAAGCTATTGAGCAGTACTTTCAAGTGGTACTGTTTATTATGCTGTACAAGGTGGTTCTAACGTTTAAGTCTGTGGATGAAACCCTAGTGTGTGACCATTCAAATGAAAGCTATTGAGCAGTACTTTCATGTGGTACTGTTTATTATGCTGTACAAGGTGGTTCACTTTTAAGTCTGTGGATGAAACCCTAGTGTGTGACCATTCAAATGAAAGCTATTGAGCAGTACTTTCAAGTGGTACTGTTTATCATGCTGTACAAGGTGGTTCTAACTTTTCAGTCTGTGGATGAAACCCTAGTGTGTGACCATTCAAATGAAAGCTATTGAGCAGTACTTTCATGTGGTACTGTTTATTATGCTGTACAAGGTGGTTCACTTTTAAGTCTGTGGATGAAACCCTAGTGTGTGACCATTCAAATGAAAGCTATTGAGCAGTACTTTCAAGTGGTACTGTTTATCATGCTGTACAAGGTGGTTCTAACTTTTCAGTCTGTGGATGAAACCCTAGTGTGTGGCCATTCAAATGAAAGCTATTGAGCAGTACTTTCAAGTGGTACTGTTTATTATGCTGTACAAGGTGGTTCTAACGTTTAAGTCTGTGGATGAAACCCTAGTGTGTGGCCATTCAAATGAAAGCTATTGAGCAGTACTTTCATGTGGTACTATTTATTTTTAACAATGTTTAGCCTGTACAGCATACAAGGTGGTTCTAACTTTTCAGTCTGTGGATGAAACCCTAGTGTGTGTGGATGAAACGCTATATTTTTTCACTCAGTTTTGAACTTAGCACTCTTGGAAGTGAAAGGGTTAATCAAATTATAATTATGACATTTTTCTTACACAGCAGAATGATATTAAGGCGATACAGGGAGATAAGCCCACAGATAAGGACAAGTGCCCGCCAATACAAGACAAGTACGTGGTATCTTTTTACTGTATACAGTCAAAGCTCCCGTAAGAGGACACCCTCGGGAAGTGTCCTCAACTTGAGCTGGCCGCTTACAGGAATGTGTAAATACAGAGTTTGTATGAGCTAGAGTTCAAACGGGGTTTTGTCAAGGCGGCCGTTAGTAGAGCTATCCGCTTACGAGAGTGTCCGCTCAGAGAGCTTCGACTGTACAGAGTTTGTATGAGCTAGAGTTCAAACAGAGTTTTGTCAAGGCGGCCGTTAGTAGAGCTGTCCGCTTACGAGAGTGTCCGCTCAGAGAGCTTCGACTGTACAGAGTTTGTATGAGCTAGAGTTCAAACAGAGTTTTGTCAAGGCGGCCGTTAGTAGAGCTGTCCGCTTACGAGAGTGTCCGCTCAGAGAGCTTCGACTGTATTGCATTTGTTTATTTATTTGGCATTCACATTGTATTTGTGCGAATTCTTCACAGCATTTGTACCCACCTTGAATAAATTGTTTCCTTTATTCCTCACTAGGAATTGTGGCGCAGAACCGAATTACAAATACGTGGAAGTCGTTCGGAAAAGAGACGAGAGAGCCAAGCTAAACGGCTATAAATGCCGTGACTGTCAAGAGGTATTATTATACATTTCGCTCACTATCTATATTCTCATTGGCTAAGAGCTTACAGCTAATTCGCGCTGCCATATTAATATATCGGAATTGGTCTATTAGACCAATTCCGATATATTTAATATTCTAACTTGGCTCCGAGGCTTAGGGGAATAAAACAAAAGAAATCGACAATAAATCACATCGAGGTTGAGGGATGAATAAATAATTTATTTTGTCTTATTCCCCTAAGCCTCGGAGCCAAGTTAGAATATTAATATATCGAAAATTGGTCTATGTGATGTCATATTTACAGACACTAGGATTAATGCATGCAATTACGCTTCATATCTACAGATTACGTCATACATACACGCGTGCGTGCGTCGCCCGTTTCATTAGCGGCAGCGGGAAAGAAATTACACGTTTCTCGCACAAAATCCGTGAAAGAAAAAAGCTACAAAACGCTGCAAAGTTTACCCCAAAATGAAATGATGATTTGGTATTTTGAATGTATAATAAAACAATAATTATTGGATTCGGTTTATGCATTGTAGCGAAATTATAAAGGCCTCGGTTTGTGTTTTCCGGCTCAGCTTTGTAATCTCGTCAATTACGCCCCTTTTTTCTTCTCAGTATTACCAGGGTCTTAATCTTCCTGAGAACGAGCTGAAAAAACGCCTGAAGCACTGTTCTCGTCACAGAGCAAAGTTCTCCCCACCCCCCTCCACCCCGCCAGGATTTTGGAATCTAAGTTTTCCTGACACTCAAGAATACCTGGACAAAGGCTACCTAAAGACCGAGTCGCAAGCCCCGGCTCCGAAGAGACTTCGGAAAGCACGACGAAATAAGATCGCAAAGTGAAGACCTATCGGTACCCTTCTCCGAAAATTTTACGGCAGTTGCCGAAGAAGAAACGGTAATTTTCGTCAACTCGCGAAGATGTTCCGATGATCACCGATGAGGTCACGATGATTGTCGAGGATAACCGAAGATAAACCAAGCTTGAATAAAGAATTGGATCATAACAACAGACGTGGAACCCATTCAATACTTTGGTCAATACAGGAATGGATTGTAAAGGTTGTATTATATATGTGCATATATTCATACGTTAGACTCGTAGTTGTTCTTTTTAAAATAAAATAATGTTAACAATAATTCGCCATGTGAACGATCTTTTCAAACACGCTACTTCGCGCATGTTACTTCTTGAAAAATGATTTAGCCTAAATTTCCGTCTCAATCTTCCTCAATCTTAACCACCCTGGTTCCTTTTTGGTTTATTATTACCTCTTTAGTGCCTTCAATCATACTTGCTTCAATCATAGCTTAGTAAATCATTATTGAAGCTCCCGTAAGCCGGACACCCTCGGGAAGCCAAAAAATTGTCTTGCCACTGGAGCGGGCCGCTTACGGGAATGTGTTTAATACAGAGTTTGTATGAGCTAGAGTTCACTAACAGGGTTTTGTCAAGAGCGGCCGTAAGTAGAGCTGTCCGCTTACGAGGGTGTCCGCTCAGAGAGCTTCGACTGTACAGAGTTTGTATGAGCTAGAGTGCAAACTGGGTTTTTACAAGGTGGCCGTAAGTAGAGCTGTCCGCTTACGAGAGTGTCCGCCCAGAGAACTTCGACTGTACAGTGTGTATGAGCTAACGTTCAAACGGGGTTTTGTCAAGGCGGCCTTAAGTAGAGCTGTCCGCTTGCGAGAGTGTCCGCTCAGAGAACTTCCACTGTATTTTGAGGTTTCCTTTGATGTAAAGGAGTTTGGGTAATCGCAAGAAATGACTTCATATTCGTGACACTTGTTTTCAATATCGACATAAGCTGTTGAATAAGAACAAGAGAAACAAAACTGTTCGTTCTTCTTGTGCTTTTTGCTAATGCCGCGGTGATTCCTAGTGAGGACAACATAAGAACAGTGAGTGTGTTCGTTTTTGTTATGCTTGTGCTTATGAATATGTACTTCCTGTGTTCACTTACTATTCTTTGCGCTTGTGTTCTATGCTTAAAGCTACGTCACGGATGGCCAATTTTTTCAAATTCGCTTTTTGCAATCCGTCTTAATCTTCTCCGTCCTCAACCATCCTTGTTCCTGTTTGGTTTCTTATTACCTCTTTGTTGTTTTTCTACCTTAGTAAACTATTATTTAGAAGCTTTCGTCAATTCGAACCGGTGATTTTGCACTTCGCAAAATGACTTAAAATATTGTCACATAGCTCCTTTCACCGCGGTGATTCCTGTGAGGACAACATACGAAGACCCGTGAAGAATGACTGTGTTCATTCTTCTTATGCTTGTGCGTCATGCGTCACTACTGTAAACCAGCCATCAAGAAATGCACACAGTGCAAATGACAGCAGTTAAGCCATGAAACCAAGTACTTCAGTCTGTAAGGTTCCGTGAGATTTTTTTGGCAAACGGAACTATTGACAAGAAAACGGAACGAAGGAAGTTCAACCTTGTTAAGTTGTGTTATTAAACAATTCCCTTGTTAGTCAAGACTTGAGTTTGAAGCTTACTAGTGTGCATGTTGACGTACCAGATTGTTATGGTATTTAGAAAATTTGAAAAATATAAAAATGATTTCTGTGGTGGGAAACAAGTTGCTGTAGAGCATGTAAGCTTTGCTTTGAACACTTTCTCGCCAGCAACTTTGTTAAAGTTTCATATTTTTCTAAGAAATCGATACATCAAAGGGAATGTCCTCATCAATGGCCGTAAAGTGTGGCTCAGTTCTCCCATTGCAGCAGGATGCTGTGTGTTACTAGAGAGATCCTCAACAAACGGCCTCTTTAATCCCTTCTTGCCACCTTTTCACTTCTTTATCTTTGATTTATATTCTTTTTGTGCAAGCAGCCTTGTTGATTTGGCACTAAGCAAGCTTTACCTTTGCTTTGGCTGAGTCTCCCCATAGCGGTTTCTATGCTAGTGTTGTTTCGGTTTCTGTAACATTTTTTTTTTTGTGTGCTTTTTTGCAGGGGGGGGGGGGGGGGGGGGGGGGGGTGGGGGTGCGGAGTGGGGTAGAGTTGTTTAGCACCACGCCAATACAAAGTGAAAAAGCCAAATTCATCAAACGAGGACTTCAACCCACTTACCCTAAAAAATATATTTCAATAATATTCAAGGGTTTACTTATACTGTATGGCTGGCAACAGAAGATTATCATATCAAAATACATATATATTATTAGGACAGTTAAGTGTGTAGTATTGCTATTCACGGACTGCTAATAATCTGCTTACAACAACTATATAGTTCTCAAACTCATTAAAGGGACACTGTCCCGGCATATTTGCTCAAAGCTGTTATAAATACATGAAATGGTCCCTAAATCTATGAAAATAACAACTTAATAAACTCTAACTAAATGATAAAAAAAGCAATTTCTTCAAGAAATTCCATACTGCAACAAAAAATTTTGCAAAAATTTCAAAGATTTCCGAGCCAAATTTGAAACTTTGAAAAACTGACATCCTGACGTTTTTTCAAAAATCCATATTGCAACCATTTCCATCCTCGCTGTCGTTTGTCATCCTCACTTCCTAATGGGTTCCTGTCATTTGTCGAGTGCTATTCTACAGAATCAAAACCATTATTTGTTCAACTTCCTATGATCTAGATATGTTTCTGAGCTTCCCCAAATCATGCTAAAATCAGGACAGTGTCCCTTTAATAATTGATCAAGTTAAAAACAAGGACATCATAAACGTGACAGTGGTTTGGATATATGTCACCTTAATTAGCATAAATTTTTACGATTTTACTTCAAAAACGTTTACTCCTTAGTTAATTAGTTTCGATTGAGAAGATATATCAAAAACTCGAGGCAGTGTTTCATCATATGGTTTCCAAGCACCTCGAATTTCGTCAATTATAATACAGGCTGAAAAATTTCTGAACGCTGATTGGTCAAAAACGAGTCGAATTTATCTCAAATACCACTCTTGACTTGCCATATTTGGAAGAGAGTGGTATTTCAAGTCTTGAAATACCACTCTCTTCCAAATATGGTAAGTGTGACAATTGACCTAAGAAAAAAAAACAAGATGGCGGATATTTCTATTGTTTAGCGTGTGGACTAAAGTGGGCATTTTCAACGAGATTATCTGTCAAAGTGTCCAAAAACTTACCAATACTGAAAGCAAAAACACTTTTGTGTGGTATAAAAACTAAGCTGTACAAAGCATTCATTGGTAAAACGTTTCAAAACGAAGCTCCAATGACATCTGTGAATCTACGATCGTCGTGTACTCGGGTAGGATATTTGCCTTGTATTATAAACAAATAATAGCATGAGTTGTACGTAGTAGTTGGAATAATACCGGCTCGTAAAAGCGGCTCGTGGTATTTTGGACAATTTTGAAATATTACTCGCGGTATTATTTCCAAATACTACTGCAAACTCATGCTATTACCTATACAAATACCCGCTGCGCGTCGTATTTCAACTCTCTTCTCGGTGTTTGGAAATGTGATGAAACACTATTTCTCGTGTTTGATAATATTACATCCAGTCTTTCTATGTCCCAGTATGTCCCTTAGTTTGTTTCACATACAAAAAATGACATGAATTGATAAAAATGAAGCATAAACGAACACTGATAGCTTTGATCGATGCAGTTTTCTTTAGCCATTCACTGCAATCGTTGTGTCTTCTGCTAATGCTAATCTTCATTCTTAAGTTTGAGGCGTTTCTCCAGCATTGAAAAACAGCGATCTTTTATCCATAGTGTTGAGATACCGGCTTCTTTTTCAATTCCTCCTTTCAGTCTGTGGAATAAATATCATCATTTTTTTTTTAAACAACTTTATTTTAATGTAACGTAAACCGTCATCATCATCATCATTTTAATAAACGACTTAAAATCTGGGTATCGTATATAATTATCCGACGCTATTTTAAAAAACATCTATTCCCGAAAGAGAGTTTTCACTCTTGTTCATCAGGCAAAAAATAAAACGGATCAGCAAAATTCATACCATGATAAGTGGTCGATTAATATGAATGAAATTATATATGAACTGCGGATAGAGATTGTAAAGTAAAAAATGATCCTTGCAGTTAGACCAATTTCGATATATTAATATTCTAACTTGGCTCCGAGGCTTAGGGGAATAAAACAAAAGAAATCGACAATAAATCACATCGAGGTTGAGGATGAATAAATCATTTCTTTTGTTTTATTCCCCTAAGCCTCGGAGCCAAGTTAGAATATTAATATATCGAAAATTGGTCTATTTAAGCACTTGCAATGAAGCCTGAAAAAACTGAATGCAGGGCTTCAAAGAGATTTAAACGCGTAGGCAGGGGGGCTAGCAGCGAGGCCTAGGACCTAGTATACATGATTGCACATTTAAGGAAATTTGGCCGAGCGAGACTAAGTACTGGTTTGTTTAAAAAAAAAACATGGCGGGACGATGGCGAACATGACGTGCGTTTGTGTTCGTATCAGAAATATTTTGGCGATTCCACGTTCAAACATCTATGGGAACGATTCGGTCGCTGTTTAACTGAACTTTGGTCATTGTGGGACACCATGGATGAAAATTCCACAGCAAACTCCCGTAGAGGTACGTTTCTCGAATGATTGACAGATTTCTTTACTTGTGCGATCATGTATAACGGAAAAGCGGCAAGATCAAAGGGCGCTGCCCCCCCCCCCCCCACCCCCCTACGCGTAGGTATCTTCGAGAGGGAGAAACTTTTGCAAAATGCCTACAAACCTTAAGCCGCTTTGCAGACACCTTGGACACGGTTTTTGCCAGACCAGCTAATAGTGATCTTTGCAGACCATGTGGCGGGTGTCTTTTCAGACCCGTTGGTGATCTTTGCAGACCCGGCGATCCTTGCAGACCATTTGACGGTCTTTGTGCGTTCGGTTCCGATAAACACAAAAGTAATAAAAGCAAAACACAACGAAGAACTTGAAGCAACTCATGACGATAGAACTATCGTAAGTTATCTTGTTAGAAGAAGCTCTGAAATAAAACATTGACTTCGTTATAGTCTAGTCAAGGTCATTAAAGTGAAACTAGAGTTTGGAACATTTTTATGACGCCATTTCTATGGTCTAGTTAAAGGGAGTGTTTCACGGTTCGGCGCATGTGCACGTGAGATTTGCCGGTTCAAAAAACTACACTCACATATTCTTCAGTAATCACATACATGTACTATA
Source organism: Desmophyllum pertusum (assembly GCA_029204205.1). Lineage (NCBI taxonomy): Eukaryota > Metazoa > Cnidaria > Anthozoa > Scleractinia > Caryophylliidae > Desmophyllum > Desmophyllum pertusum. Next base: position 503,970 of record MU825436.1, on the reverse strand, counting down.
ATTAGTCCAAGTAAAGCGACGGATGACCACAAACTCACAGAAAATTTCAAACTGATTACATGCACCGACAATGTGGCTTATCAGGTCGGCCTTTGTTGAATAGCACGCCCTGTGGCATTCTATTATAAACAATAGAGTGTTTCTGTCGAGGAACTATCGGCTGATAGTTGCCCGCGGAAATTTTATGTTCTAAAAAACAAATATTAAGCCCGTAGAGAACGAAGTTCGAGGGCTAATATGATAGTTTTTTAGAACATAAAATTTCCAAGGGCAACTATCAGACCGATAGTTCCGAGACAAAAACACTCTATTGTCGTTATTGTTCACCACTAAATTTTCCGCGCGGCGGCCTAAAAACTGAAAACGACATGAATTTATTTATTTCGATTTCTAATTACACACTGCAACGCTTGGAGCTTCAAAAATAGTTTTGCATTTCAACTTTTGTCTCGTAAATACGTACAAAACTTTAGGTTAAACTTCGGTATTACTTTTTCAAAAGTTATAAATCGACTGAGTGATTTTTCAGTTCCATCTAAATGAAGTATGATTTGTATGAAAAACGGCGGCAAAACCTGGCGCGGGTCGCCAAGTTGAATCAAAAGAAAGCAGGACAGAGTTTTCTTCGGATTATTTCTTCGCTCAATCTCTTCTAAAGTTTCATATATTCTGGAAAATTGTGCAAATGATTTAGCACAAAATGGGAAGATCTGAAATAATTGTGGAGCTGAACATTATGTTCATTTTACAAGTCAAAACGGGACAACTGAACGGAGTCGAAGATTTCACTTGTTTACGTCGGCAAACGCTTGACGAACTGCCGTATTTAAGCTTCATAACCGATATTTATTGTGCTGATTCAAGCTGGAATTGACAAGCCTCTTGGAAATACAAGGTAACAATACCGAATAGGCTAAGCTTAAACTTGTGGTGTAAACAGGCTGTCATTTTTGGACGAATTTGTGTCGGTTTACCGATCTTTCCGTAAATTGTTTTAGTGCTCTTTCATTCGCATTTGTTGTACATTTACAGGAATTTGCCATTAAATATTTCGTTCCAAACTTCGTGCATGCTCATATGTTATGAAAGAATTGATAGAGAGTAATTTCTCACTATTTTTAAATTTATTCTTTCAAACTGTTTAGTTCAAAACTGCACAAAACGGTTGTTTTCGCTCGGGCGGGTACTATCGATCCGGGGTTTTTTGCCCGACGGGCACTATTGCCTGACAGTGTCTCTCCGCGGATGAACACTATCACGTCACGTGTTCGATTTAAGCCAATCAGAATCAAAGAAAATTTAGTGGTGAACTATAACGCGTGATAGTGCCCGTCAAAGATTGTACCGCGAAAGAAAATATAAAGGAGCTTTGTCACGGTTGGTGCATCTTGAATGGCCATTTTTTTTTCAAGTTCGCTGTTCGCAATCCATCTTAGTCTTCTCTATCCTCAATCATCCTTGTTCCTGTTTTGGTTTATTATCACCTCTTTGGTGTTTTTCTACCTTAGTAAACTATTATTTTGAGGCTTTCTTCAGTTTGAAGGTGATTTAATTTGCAAAAATGACTTAAAATATCGTGACAATAGCTCCTTTAATGATATACGAACCCAATATGTACACTGAAGCTCTTGTAAAGTTATAAACAATCTTTTCATTTGGAATTCATATTTCAGATATTTCATGCCATTCTAAGTTCGCGTTGGTTTCCAGCACATGTAATTCAAAATTCATTTATACAAGGTTTTATACGGTTCAGAATCCGGCGAAGAGATGTATTAAGTCTAATAAGTGAACATGCTCTTTTGCCATAGGTTTTTAAAGAACAAACCAATCGTTTATGCGTAGGTGTAATCCAAGCCGCAGAAATCTCGCTGGCATTACTTGATTCGACTACGTTGCAATACACCATGAAAAGCAACGTGTTCTACTTGATATTTGTTTCGGGGCATTGCACTGATTTAAAGCTAAGCGATTTCAGCGAGTTTTGTGGGATTTGAATTACATTCGACGCGACTGAAATGCCACTTTTGGGGCTTACTTACAGTCAAAAAGGCTGAAGCGTTTTGAAATACCTTGACTTTTGCAGGATATAACTTCTCATAGGTCACGACTTCAAAGTCAACCAGGAGTCTTTCAATACAAAGTGGCGGCGTCATTTAATATTCACGTCAGTGCGGCTCGCCATTGTAAATGCCTGATACAGATCTGCATGCATGCAGCTCATATTGTATCTATGACGTAATCTCACTCAATTTGTATTGTCTTTGTTAGGTTTGGTTTTATATTTTTAATATTTTTTAACATGTAAATTCCATTTGTTTATTTCATTGTTTTAACATTTTTTTTCATGTAAATATATATTATTCTATTTTAAATTTTAATATTTTAAATGCACGAACGCTTTTCGACGAGTATCTCCATGCTCGTCTGCGCTTCGTGCATAAATAGACTTTTCGATCACAATATTATCAAAACTAAAATGGTTACAATCGATTGAAACAGCATTGGATCATGCTTGAAGTGTTGAAATAATCTAGCAATCGACATTTCGCAGATTTTTTTTCGCAAAATGTAAAATGACACCTAAAATATAAAAATACTCGTTTTGCTGCAAAATTGCACTATGACCGGCAAATGCTTGATGCTCCAGCTATGTAGTCGAACCTCCACTAACGGCCACCTCGCTACAACGGCCAGGATTTTTCGTCCCGACCGTACACCGATACATACACTTTACTCTAATTGAAACCTCCCTACAACGGCCAACTCTCTACAACGGCCAGTTATTTCGGCCCCAAGGTGGCCGTTGCAGAGAGGTTCAATTGTAGTATTATGCTTCAAATTATGCAAGCATAATGTTTAATTCAAGGCAGCCATCATGTTTCAATTCGCTAAACTTGCAAACAGTCTGCAGCAGCTATTGATGCAGTTGGTCCAGATTTATTGGGTCAGGAATTACTATATTGAATTCAATGCCTTCTTATTGGTGCATCTTGAAAAAATTGACCAATTTTTTCAAGTTCGCCGTTCGCAATCCGTCTTGATCTTCTCCATACTCAACCATCCTTGTTCCTGTTTGGTTTATTATCACCTCTTTGGTGTTTTTTCTACCTTAGTAAACTATTATTTTGTGGCTTTCTTTAAGATGAAGGTGATTTTGCTCTTCGCAAAAAAATGACTTGAAATATCGTGGCCATAGCTCCTTTAATGTTTTTGACGACAAAATGGCGCCAAGATATCAAGGTGTAAGTTATTAATTGAGGGCGCGTTGCATGATTTAGCACCGATGACATACCAGTGTAAATGTACACTGTAGACTAACCTCAACCCTGTTGAACAAAAAACTAACCAAAAGCTAACCTTAAGTCTAAAAAGTAGCGCTAACAATGACTAACCGCCTAAAACTTATCTTTAGGATTTGAGTTAGTCTGCCAGTCTGCATTTTAATGCAGGCCAACATTTTCAACATCAAGATAAATTTACATACTGTAGTGGCGATAAACAGGATAATAAGAGAAACTATTTCAATTCAGTTGGCAGAAGAAACGGTAGCCTGAGACCAGGCTACTTACATATGATCGCAGTCGCCAACGATCGCAACGATCGCAAAAGGATTCGCTGCGACTGCGTTCGTTGCGATCATATGGAAACCAGGCTTTAGTACTTGCTTCGCTCGACGATCTTCTTGCCGCCCTATTCTCTATTAAGGAGCCTGATCTCAAGATAAAGAAACAGATGTGCCATATTGCACTTAGGAGACTGTTCACACGTATACTGAATACATGTATGCAAACTTCAACCTCTGACCTTGATAAGTTATTTCAGTTTTTAACTAATACCGATACCCTGTTTTACAGGCGAAATTACCTAATTGAAAGGAAACTCACCTTACTTAGCGATCAAGGGATAAATGAAAATGAATCAGCAATCAGCACGTACGTAACAGTGGATAACGTCAGAAGCTTATCACCTAGAAGCGTAAGCTTCAATGCTGCCGATTATTCCCGTCCAATCAAAATTAACTTCCTTATATGGAATGGCAGATGTACATGTCAGTGTCGCGCGCGGGAGCAGGGATGGCGCAACCTCGTTCCCAGGGTCTACTCCGCTTTCAAACAGTAAAACCTATACTAGGAGGCCTAAAAAGATAAGAAACCTAAATTTAACCCAAAGCACTGTTCGCCTCGCCTCCCACCAATGTGGACTTGACTTGATATGATTTTAAACAAACGTATCCATTTATCTATTGGCAAGTCAAATAAGAGACGAACTCTATTAAACGAAATATTAAATCAAAACACATTTTCAAGGTCAAACGAAAATCACTTTATTTCGTCACCCTATGTTTAAAAAAAAATGGAATACATCGAATTGCTTAAACTGAATGTCAAACTCATATATATCGTTTGATGCACTTTTCCATCTCCCAGTTTACACCTTCAGGTGCTCGTTTTCTTCCGTTTGAAGCGCCCTCCTCCAACTTTGGAATCAGCTGCGATCTTTTATGCCAGGTACCGGTGTCGCCGTAATCACCTTTAATTTTAAATCCTCTCTTGAATCCAGTGTTGAATCTATGGAAAACATAAACGGTTTTAGATTGCTTTCAATCCCCCTTTCTGTTTGCGGAAACTTGTGTCTACTTGTTTCTACTTGCGTCTCCGTTTGGCCAGGGCATTAAGATTCGACGAGCGTTTTAACCGGCGAGCGTGAGCGCAAAAATAGCGTTATGGACGAGAAGGGGTTGGAGCGTGTTTCTTCTCGTGCGCGCCGTACCTCGTCTCGCCCCAGTTCCTTCCCGGCCAATCCCTTTGCCCCGTGTTGCTTTTGCGATTTCGAGAGATAAACAGACTGCAAGCAGTCTATAACGGGTTACAGCCAGTATGTTTTGAAGGATTGATACTACCACCCTATAAATAAATAATGGTATCAAACTAATGCCCAATCAATCAACAAAGGTACGCAGCACTTTTGAGGGAGAAGATTAAGACGGATTGCGAATGGCAAACTTGAAAAAAATTGGCCATTCTTTCAAGATGCGCCATCCGTGACGTAGCTCCTTTAAGCACTTGCAATGAAGCCTGAAAAAATTCAGGGCTTCGAACAGATTTAAACCCATGACCTCCGCGTTACCGGTGAGATGCTCTACCAACTGAGCTATGAAGCCACACATTGGGCTCAGGTCAAATGTGATTCCTTGCTCCCATTGTTGAAGGATTGTTCAATATTGATGCTGGTTAAAAAACATGATCAACCAAACCAACAAAAACGAATGCGAAAAAATTCAACCAACCTAAAACGGGCTAATCTCGTTTCCAGAGTCCTCGTTACCCTTGTCCAGCGGCGGAACGGGCAACAATGACCTCTGGGGAAACGACCCGTCATGACAGGATTCTTGGACTTCCGGTTCTACTGCGATTGTGTACGTTCCTTTGAAACTATACATTCTCGACCCCAGAGCCTTCGCGTTTTTTTGACTTTTTTGTCTGCGCAAGACGCGAAGGCTCTGGGGAACTCTACGCAAGCGTAGCCAAAATCTGGCTATGTTGACTTGACAGCGCATGCTCTACAATCCAAATCCAAAATGGTGGCTCTATTGTTGTTGTGGCGGGTCTCTCGGGATATGCACGAGAGCACGCAAGAATGCTTACCGTAGTTTAATTAATTCAAATGATCGATATTTTCTTTGAATGCATGCTGTAGTTTTCCATGAAGGACACTCACGTCCGTCGTTTATCATTAGCCATTATATGTGTAACTAAGGGGTAAGTTCACTTTCATTTTGCTGTCCGTTGTAAAGACTGATTCTAGGACTGCCGTGACTGTAATTATTTTGACGAAACTCAATTGTAAGCCGTCAAGTGGCCGCATTTGAAACCGTCCAAATCTCCGATAAATAAAACAATTTATTTTTTTAGAAGTATGCGATCATTATGTTGGATAGGCCAGAATTGCAGAAACGGCAAATATTTTCGTTCGTATTACACGGGTTTTTCGGGTTTTGCTCAAGAATGTGTAGTTCATGAAACTTTTCTTTTCTGCGCCATTCTCAACCCCAGCCGCAGGGAAAACTCCCGCCGCAAGTTCAATTTAACGCGCGTACCAGATTGACCAATCGGAACAGTTTTTATTGTTTAAACCGAACGCCAGTCACAACAGGCTCTCTGCGAGCTCAGAGCCCAGAGCTCTTCTCGCCGTCAGTCATACGCAAAAGAGAAGAGCTCTGGGGTCGAGAATGTGAACTATACAGAAATCTTGGACTTCCGGTTTTACTGCGCATGTCATGGTGGTACTGCGCATGTCATGGCGTATCGCTTTCCCCCAGATGACCTTGTTGCCCATTCCGCCGCTGGACAAGGGTAAGGAGGACTCTATGAACGAGATTATTTGAATACGGGCTAAAAGAGCTCTACTACAATCCTGGGGGAACCAAACAACAAACAGAAAACATGATTCATATCCAGTGAAGGTGCAAATTTTATAGCAAAAGGACAATATTGCCGAGTTTGTCCCAAAGATTTTTGGCCAGGATTGTAGGTATCTTCGAGAGGAAACGTTTGCATAAAATGCCTACAAACCTGAAGCCGCTTTGACCCATTGGTGATTTTTGCAGGCCCAGTGGTGAGTTTTGCACACCCATCGGCGATCCTTGCAGACACATTGGGACACGGCTTTTGCAGACCAGCTAATAGTGATCTTTGTAGACGAGTTGGCGGTCTTTGCAGACCAGGTGGCAGCGCTCCTCCTTTCAGACCCCTTGCTGATCTTTGCAGAACCATTGGCGATCCTTGCGGACCAGCTGGCCCCAGTGGCTGCCCTTGCAGACCCCTTGACGGTCTTTGTGCATCCTCGGCGAAGTTCGGTTCCAATAAACACAAAAGTAATAAACCAAACACAACGAAGAACTTGAAGCAACTCATGACGATAGACTATCGTAAGTTGCCTTGTTAGAAGAAGCTCTGAAATAAAACATTGACTTCGTTATAGTCTTGTCAAGGTCATTAAAGTGAAACTAGAGTTTTGAACATTTTATGACGCCATTTCTATGGTCTAGTTAAAAGGAGTGTTTCACGGTTCGGCGCATGTGCACGTGAGATTTACCGGTTCATAAACTACACTCGCATATACTTCAGTAATCACATACTATAATTAGTCCAAGTAAAGCGAAGGATGACCAAAATTCACTGAAACTTTCAACTGATTACACCGGCAATGTGGCTTATCAGGTCGGGCTTTAACTTCGGTTTCCATAGCATAAAGCGACTACGAAAAATTGTTGAATAGCACGCCCCCGGGGTATTCTATTATAACAATAGAGTGTTTCTGTCGAGGACTATCGGCTGATAGTTGCCCGCGGAAATTTTATGTTCTAAAAAACAAATATTAGCCCGAGAACGAAGTTCGAGGGCTAATATGCTAGTTTTTTAGAACATACAATTTCCAAGGGCAACTATCAGACCGATAGTTCCGAGACAAAAACACTCTATTGTCGTTATTGTTCACCACTAAATTTTCCGCGCGGCGGCCTAAAAACTGAAAACGACATGAATTTATTTATTTCGATTTCTAATTACACACTGCAACGCTTGGAGCTTCAAAAATAGTTTTGCATTTCAACTTTTGTCTCGTAAATACGTACAAAAACTTTAGGTTTAAACTTCGGTATTACTTTTCAAAAGTTATAAATCGATTGAGTGATTTTTCAGTTCCATCTAAATGAAGTATGATTTGTATGAAAAACGGCGGCAAAACCTGGCGCGGGTCGCCAAGTTGAATCAAAAGAAAGCAGGACAGAGTTTTCTTCGGATATTTCTTCGCTCAATCTCTTCTAAAGTTTCATATATTCTGGAAAATTGTGCAAATGATTTAGCACAAAATGGGAAGATCTGAAATAATTGTGGAGCTGAACATTATGTTCATTTTACAAGTCAAACGGACAACTGAACGGAGTCGAAGATTTCACTTGTTTACGTCGGCAAACGCTTGACGAACTGCCGTATTTAAGCTTCATAACCGATTGTTATTGTGCTGATTCAAGCTGGAATTGACAAGCCTCTTGGAAATACAAGGTAAACATACCGAATAGGCTAAGCTTAAACTTGTGGTGTAAACAGGCTGTCATTTTTTGGACGAATTTGTGTCGGTTTACGATCTTTCCGTAAATTGTTTAGTGCTCTTTCATTCGCATTTGTTGTACATTTACAGGAATTTGCCATTAAATATTTCGTTCCAAACTTCGTGCATGCTCATATGTTATGAAAGAATTGATAGAGAGTAATTTCTCACTATTTTTAAATTTATTCTTTCAACTGTTTTAGTTCAAAACTGCACAAAACGGTTGTTTTTCGCTCGGGCCGGGTACTATCGATCCGGGGTTTTTTGCCCGACGGGCACTATTGCCTGACAGTGTCTCTCCGCGGATGAACACTATCACGTCACGTGTTCGATTTAAGCCAATCAGAATCAAAGAAAATTTAGTGGTGAACTATAATATAACAATAGAGTGTTTCTGGTCGAGGAACTATCGGCTGATAGTTGCCCGCGGAAATTTTATGTTCTAAAAACAAATATTAGCCCGAGAACGAAGTTCGAGGGCTTATATGCTAGTTTTTTAGAACATAAAATTTCCAAGGGCAACTATCAGACCGATAGTTCCGAGACAAAAACACTCTATTGTCGTTATTGTTCATCACTAAATTTTCCGTGCGGCGGCCTAAAACTGAAAACGACATGAATTTATTTATTTCGATTTCTAACACACAGCTGCGACGCTTGGAGCTTCGAAAATAGTTTTTGCTTTTCAACTTTTGTCTCGTAAATACGTACAAAAACTTTAGGTTAAACTTCGTTATTACTTTTTCAAAAGTTATAAATCGACTGAGTGATTTTTCAGTTCCATCTAAATGAAGTATGATTTGTATGAAAAACGGCGGCAAAACCTGGCGCGGGTTCCACCAGGGCGCTGGAATGGATGGGCGGTGAAACGACCACTGCGCTCTTGTGCGATGTTTGATGCGGAGCGAGACTGGGTTTGAGCGCCCTCGAGAGCGCTCGCGTTCAAAACATGTCGGCAAATGAAGTTCAATAGCTGATGCAGAAAAGGGATTGCCACAGAGAACGGTACGGGATCTCCACTTAGTTTTTGTAGAATGAACATGTCCAACATGTTGGTAAGGCTGTAAGCAATAAAGAACGGGTTCAATATGTAAAATCAACAACGATTTTATTTAAAATAAGTCGAGCTGCTTCGAAACGCGTTGCTCTTTTAGTGTGGGCGCGAAAAGACAGACGTTGATTGCCTACGATCTAAAACCAAACAAAACGGTAATTTTCGGCGTATGCATAGAGCAACCTTCGCTTTTTCATCGGTGTAAATTTCATTTTGAACTTTTTGAACTTTTTTGTGCTACACGCCATAGACGTCAGTGCACAGTTGTTCTCTCATAATACGGTGAAATTGGTCATTTGACGTTGTTGTTTTGCAGACCGGACGGCTAAGAAATGTACCAATATGTAAAACGCAAGTGCAGAGCCATTGTACGAGAACGACACAAAACAATAGGTGTAATTAGCAGTACAATGGTTTTGCACGCGTGCGTTTTACATATTGGTACATTTCGTGGCCGTCCGGCCGGTCTGCAAAACAACAACGTCAAATGACCAATTTCACCTTATTTTGAGAGAACAAAGTTCTGTGCACTGACGTCTAGAGCGTCTAACTCGAAAAGTTCAAAAAAGTTCAAAATGAAATTTACACCGATGCAAAGCGAAGGTTGCTCTATGCATACGCCGAAAATTACCGTTTTGTTTGGTTTAGATCGCACGCCAATTAACGTCTGCCTTTTCGCGCCCACACTAAAAGAGCAACGCGTTTCGAAGCAGCTCGACTTATTTTAAATAAAATCGTTGTTGATTTTACATATTGAACCCGTTCTTTATTGCTTACAGCTTTACCAACATATTGAAATGTTCATTCTACAAAAACTAAGTGGAGATCCCGTACCGTTCTCTTGTGGCAATCCCTTTTCTGCATCAGCTATTGAACTTCATTTGCTGACATGTTTTGAACGCGAGCGCTCTCGAGGGCGCTCAAACCCAGTCTCACTCCGCATCAAACATCGCACAAGAGCGCAGTGGTCGTTTCACCGCCCATCCATTCCAGCGCCCTGGTTCCACCAAGTCAGTTGAATGAAAAGAAAGCAGGACTGACAAAAAAGTTTTCTTATTATTTTTCTTCGCTCAATCTCTTCTAAAGTTTCATATATTCTGGAAAATTGTGCAAATGATTTAGCATAAAATGGGAAGATCTGAAATAATTGTGGAGCTGAACATTATATTCATTTTACAAGTCAAACCAGAACTGAACGGAGTCGAAAGTTTCACTGCGGACAAACGCTTGACGAACTGCCGTATTTAAGCTTCGTAACCGATATTTATTGTGCTGATTCAAGCTGGAAATTGACAAGCCTCTTGGAAATACAAGGTAACAATACTGAATAGGCTAAGCTTAAACTTGTGGTGTAAACAGGCTATCATTTTTTGGACGAATTTGTGTCGGTTTACCGATCTTTCCGTAAATTGTTTAGTGCTCTTTCATTCGCATTTGTTGTACATTTACAGGAATTTTTCATTAAATATTTCGTTCCAAACTTCGTGCATGCCCATAGTTATATGAAAGAATTGATAGAGAGTAAATTCTCGCTATTTTTTAATTTATTCTTTCAACTGTTTAGCTCAAAACTGCACAAAACGGGTGTTTTTCGCTCGGGCGGGCACTATCGATCCGGGTTTTTTTGCCCGACGGTCACTATTAACCTGACAGTGTCTCTCCGCGAATGAACACTATCACGTCACGTGTTCGATTTAAGCCAATCAGAATCAAAGAAAATTTAGTGGTGAACTATAACGCGTGATAGTGCCCATCAAAGATTGTACCGCGTAATCAGTTTTGGCAAAAACTAATCACGATAAGCTTCTGGTTTTGGCCAATAACGAGAAAGAAAATTTAAAGGAGCTTTGTCACGGTTGCCGCATCTTGAATAATTGACCAATTTTTCAAGTTCGCCGTTCGCAATCCATCTTAATCTTCTCCATCCTCACCATCCTTGTTCCTGTTTGGTTTATTATCACCTCTTTGGTGTTTTTCTACCTTAGTAAAACTATTATCGTGACATAGCTCCTTTAATGATATACGAACCCATATGTACACTGAAGCGTCCTGTAAAGTTATAAACAATCTTTAATTTGGAATTCATATTTCAGATATTTCATGCCATTCTAAGTTCGCGTTGTTTCCAGCACATGTAATTCAAAATTCATTTATACAAGGTTTATACGGTTCAGAATCTGGCGATGAGATGTATTAAGTCTAATAAGTGAAGATGCTCTTTTGCCGTAGGTTTTATTCTCTGTTAAAGAACAAACCAATCGTTTATGCTTAGGTGTAATCCAAGCCGCAGAAATCTCGCTGGCATTTCTTGATTCGACTACGTTGCAATACACCATGAAAGCAACATGTTCTATAGAAAAATTCATTGCCTGACGAGGGAATTCCACGTTAAATTTCACGCAAAAAACCGATATCGCACGAATCGCGAAGCGATGAGTGCGATATCGGTTTTTCAAGAGAAATTTACGTGGAATTCACGAGTCAGGCAATGAATTTTTCTTGAATCGCATAGCCTGTTACAAAAGGAAAGAATTATTTTTAAATACTTTAATACAACAGCGCTCGAGAAAGCCATTCAACGTCAAGTGTCAGGACTGTCAGGAGCAAGCGAACGAATAAGAATCAAGCTAAGATTCCTGTCACAAACTTTTATATTTTATCCTCGTGGTAGAGGTTTTTTCCATTTTAATTGGGGAAACGTTATTTGTAGACATTTACGGGTTTGTCAGTAATTATAAGAACTCCGGCAAGTAAGCTTACTGAAGACAGAATCATGAACACTTTTACTTCGGCCGCGGCACACTGAAATGAATCAAAAGAAAACCCGGGAAGAAAAGCTTTGGAAAAGACGTCAAGCAATGCTGTAAGTAAACTTAAGCTTATGCTTTATACCTTGAAAGAACTTAAGCTTATTAGCGTTCAATATTCTACGTTTTAAATTTCAATGGCTTAGGTCCATCCCTGGTTTGAGAGAAGGTTTTTAGACCTGTTGACTTGTTTTCGTTTCGAATGCGAATTATTTTGTACTCAGTGCTGTGTAAACACTTGTTGATCTTCGAGCGGTTGTTTTTGTAGCTTCAGTTTAGCACAAGAGAACTATTACGGTCAAGCTATCGGAAGTATTAGTTAAAGAATGTAAACAACTATTCTTTAGCCGAAATTTTGACTATTTCGTTACAAACGGAACTGAAAAAAAGTGTCTTCAAATGTGCTTTTAGCGAGTTTACCGATTCACCACGCGGTAATGATTGCTGTTTTCAAGTGGGTTTTAAAGTAAGATAATTTTATTACGGTCAAACTATCGACAACAAAATAGAAAGCTGTCCTATTACCGGAAAAATTTGGCGTATTTTTCTTTCTAGCGGACGTTTTGACGACGTTTTTAAAAGTACTATGCTGTTTATTTACGTGTTTTTGAAATTGTTCGCGCGGAACAAAAAGCTTATTATTTTGTAGTCTTATCCGCTACATTTTGTGGCTATTTCTCTCGACACTATGAAGTCATTTAAACGTTTTACTCTTTACTTTACTGTACTATTGTTTCTCCCATAGTTTTAGCCAGTTTTCCTCTCTTCAGGTTTCTTGTACTTGCAAGCATCGATCGATGATTGCGCTTCTTTCATTTCTCGAGAGAGTTGAGTTTGAGTTCAAAGCTGGCTAACTCTTGAATCTCGCATTGGAAAAAACCCTCATGTTTGCTTTTGGCTTTTCTGACATTGATGCTGACATTGAAACCATACGAAAACCGCATTTTTATATTTTAATTTACGATACCGAAAGTAAACAAACACAATCTCGCGTTGGCCTCGCTTTCAACTCACATCATGCAATTCAGCTATGCAATTCAACTTCTCAGGCATGCAATTCCACGTTGAATACCCTCGCATCGATAGCCAATCAGAGTGCGAGAATTCTCCGAGCTATGCGATTCTACTTTGATATTTGTTTCGGGGCATTGCACTGATTTAAAGCGATTTCTGCGAGTTTTTTGGGACTTGAATTACATTCGACGCGACTGAAATGCCACTTAAGGACGGTGCCTCCTAATACCAAAGTATTTTTGCGCGGTTTATGACTATGCGGGAAAAGCAGATCTTAGCAAGGGCTATTGGATTCCAAAAAGAAAATTGGGGTAACCACGCATTTTTCAGAGATAATCAAGCTTCAATCTGGAAAAAAAATGCTGAAATAATATTTTCTCGGAAAAAAGAAAAACATATTTTTTAAGCAGATTCCCTTTGAATTTGCCTTGACATACACGAAAGCAACAATAAATATAAAAAAGCTTTAAAATACTTAACAAATGGTAATATAACAACTACTGTTTATGTGTTTTTTAATTAAAAATCATCGCAACGTAGCCATTATCAACCCTGACAGCTCTCCTCTGGTATACCAAAAATACAGTCTAAATAACTTTTGCACACAACAAAAATTAATCATATGTTCAATAGGCTTACCGCTTCCATTTTATAACATAAAAAGTAGGGTTCACCACGCGTTTTTGTAAGTTATATGAAGAAAACGACCATATATTTCCCTGCCGAGCTTAGCCTTAAAGGTCAAATGCAACGAAATTTGGCATTTTTTTCTTTTGTCGCGAAAACTGTTCTTTATACTAGCATCAATCATACTCAACCCTCAAAAGCTGGTTTGGGGCGATTTGTGGCGCTTATAAGGCACGAAATTCGATAATTTCCGATAATTTCCGACGGCTTAACGAAAACGAACCAGGAATGACCGCGCTTGGAATGGAAACGAATTTGCTGTTTTTGTGATGTCATATGTGGTGAGCTTGTTTTCACGCGCGTGTTTTCGCGCGGTGTTTTCAGCAACGTGTGAAGGTCGATGCGAAGAAGCTTTTACTGAATTTCTCACATTATATTGCTCTCTTATCATTGACACGTAAATGGAGAACTACGCAGTGGAATTAAAGAACTTGCATTTCTTCAAAAAGGCGAGTGCTCATTTGATTTTAACCGACAGAATTTGAGTTTGTTGTTGTTTTGGAAATCCTGAATTTCACCGCCCGCGCTAGCTAGCTTACGGTTTTTAAATTACAATCTCCGTGTTTAGACTCAATTCCTTAGTTTTAATCATTTGCTTTTCGTTTCTCCTTTTTACTAAACAAACCTTCCGTTAAGTTTCATTCAAGAAAGAACCTAGTGATACCGGTAGTCCCGGCAGAAAATAATTCTCGGCAAGTATAAATTTATAGTTGCGCCGTACGTTGAAATTGAAATTCAATTCAAGCTTGCATTATGCAAGCTTGAGTTTGGCGAGGCTTCGCATAAAATGAAAATTGTAAATTGCCACCCGACCGAATGCAAAAATTAGATTAACATGGGAAATGAAATTGTAGAAAACTGAGGAAACAGTTTTACTCGAAAAATGCTTTCAAGAGTATTGAAGAATGAAGATTGTCCTAAAATTTGCCGGTTGCGACGTTGAATGGTTTTTGTGTTAATTTGAAATAGCTTCTCATTTCCGCTGCTTTTTATAGTGGTGACATTCTGTTCGAGGCTCCATCGTCTGTTCTTCGCAGCTACGTACCTTTCTGTAATTACATATTTCGGTATAAGAAATTAATCGTCCGAGTTTTTTGTTATTTGGATTCATTAACTTAAGTTTTATTTCTTCGGTTGTGTTTATAGCGACCTTGCGTTAATAAAAACAGATTTTCAAGATTTCTAGCATCACAGAACCATGCAAGTAGGAAACAAATAAAAACGTTATTTGCCGGCCTTTTTATTGTAGGCTCAGATTAGAAAAGTAGTTTGTGGATCTGTCAAATCAAACCTGATACAAGAAAGTTTGCGACTTTATACCTTTAGCTTTCTGCGTTTCGCAAAGGCTGAACGTCGTGAACGACCGCATTCCGCGTTCGTCGTGCTTTTTGAAGGACATTCTTGGTCAATACTTCGCTTTATTCCATAGTTGAAAATGGTCGGTAAAGCATCAGCTTTCAGTCGAAGTCTTCGTGGCTTGAACTGAGATCCCAGGTGTGCCCTAACTCAAGATTCTGCTTTCAGGGGAGAAATGCACGGAGCAAAGACGAGATGCTGCAGTTGGCGTGAAATATTTCCTTTTCATTAATCTCACCCATTCCTTGCATCTCTTCTCGTCTTTAGGGAATGTAAAAAAGCTTACGCCTGATTTTGAACAGTTACTACAGTTAAAAGCAGCACAAAACACCATACTTGTTGATGTTTTGAAACTGCAGAATTTTGTAATTCTCGCTCTTCTCGCGGACTCGCGCGTGTATGTGACGTCATATGTGGTGAGCTTCCCATTTTCGACAATTTTCCGAAGTTTGCCCGAACGCTTCCGTTTGTGGAAGCGAAAAAAAGGCGGTTTTCAAAGTCGAATATCTCGACGACGTTTTGTCCAAATCGTTTCAAACTTAAGAATATGATTATTCATAATATTCCCTATTATTTCGACTTAAAACTAATCTTACTAAAATTTTGTTGCATTTGACCTTTAAAGAGATTTTGCAATGTTCTGCATCAGTGCGCGCGCTAATGACGTGAGAAACTATGCGCAGAACGTATGCGCAGTAACAATAGGAGGCACCGTCCTTAATTGGGACGTATAAATTTGGGCTTACTTACAGAGTCAAAAAGGCTGAAGCGTTTTGAAATTCCTTGACTTTTGCAGGATATAACTTCTCATAGGCTACGGCTCCAATGTCAACCAGGAGTCTTTCAATACAAATAAAGTGGCGGCGTCATTTAATATTCGCGTCAGATCTGTATGGGCGTTTACAAATGTCCGCCTGCGGCTCGCCATTGTAAATGCACATACAGATCTGCATGCATGCAGCTCATATTGTATCTATGACTTAATCTCACTCAATTTGTATTGTCTTTGTTAGGCTTGTTTTTATATTTTTCATACTTTTTAACATGTAAATTAAATATACATTATTCTATTTTAAATTTTAATATTTTAAATGCACGAACGCTTTTCAACGAGTATCTCCCATGCTCGTCTGCGCTTCGTGCATAAATAGACTCTTCCATCACAACATGACCAAAACTAAAATGGTACAATTGATTGAAACAGCATTGGATCATGCTTGAAGTGTTGAAATAATCTAGCAATCGACATTTCGCAGATTTTTTTTCTGCAAAATGAAAAGGGACACCTAAAATATAAAAATACTCGATTTGCTGCAAAATTGCACTATTATATCATGCTTGATGCTCCAGCTATACAGTCGAACCTCCACTAAAGGCCACCTCTCTATAGCGGCCACCTCCCTACAGTGGCCACCTCTCTACTACGCTCATTGAAGACCGTTGTGTTTCTAGAAGTTTTGGTCATGTGAAGCAATATCGGCTTCATCGCTATCAGCAAAAAAAAAGTAAAATGGAGAACTCTAGATAAGATCGATGTGTTGATTTCAACGCAAATAGGCCTATTAAGTAAGTTTTTGCAGCTGATGTCATTCCTTTAGGTAAAATTAGCTTTACAGAAGGATACTTGTAAGTCATGCACACCCGCATTAGTAGAAAAATTTGATCGCAAATGAGTAGAAAAAGCGAAATGATCAAAACTTCTCACGTTCAGAATTTGTTTGTTTTTTGTTAAAATGGAGAGAATCAGTAAAGGAAGTGATCTATGAAATAAAAAACAGGGGTCACCATGCATCCAAGAGAGTAAAATCCTCGCCAAGTTATAGCCCATTTCAAAAAAGAGTGATAGCCTGGGATCGAGAGTGGCCGCGCGAACGTTTGTGGGATTGTTTGGGTCTAAATGCACGCGCAAATGGCGAATTTTATTGCGCGACCAAGGTAGGAAAAAACCGTAAACAAGTAGTTAAAATGCGCAACAATATTATACTACAGCTGTTTATAAAGAAAGAAATACTATATTTCGGGCATCTGTAGTCTTTCCGTATTAGGTTTTTTCTTCAAGAATGTTATTGTAGATTTCAGGGAAAATAACACTGCAATCAACTAAAATAGATACGTTATTTCACGCTAAAAAGTCATCTATAAATTCGTCGTCTGCGCGTGCAGTTTGCCTTCGTGTCCCCCAAAACGATCCCACAAACCCTCGGGCGGCTTCGGGCGGCCACTCAGCCCACTCTCGATCCCAGGCTGTCACTCTTTTTCGAAGTGGGCTATTGAAGCGGCCTCCAGTACTATATTTGTCAGTTCCATTCTCAGCGCGCGCGCACTGGATGCATGACGTGGCGCGCGCGTGCGGCATGAATAGCATGCACAGTAATAAGATGCGCACTAGCAATGGGCGCGAACGTCCTTAAGTCTAAAAAGTAGCGCTAACAATGACTAACCACCTAAAACGTATCTTAGGATTTGAGTTAGTCTGCAGTCTGCATTTCAATGACCGCAGGGCAACATTTTCAACATCAAGACGCAACGATCGCAAGAGTGGTTTCCATATGATCGCAGCGATGAAGTAGAATCCCTTGAAGTTTCTACAGTGTTATCAATACTCATTTGTAACTTTAAAAATTGCATACGTAAATTAAACTCTTAACAACTTGAAATGCTTCACTAAGTCGCATCTGTGCTATGGCGTCATATCTTTTGTTGAGAATTGTTTGTTCCTCTTGAAGTACCCGAACACAGTCGTGACTGTGACACAGACGAACTACAGCAGTGGAATCCTATTTCTCGAACCTCCAAGGGAAACGAAAATTGGTTTGAGAAATCGGGAGTTCGAAATATCGGGGTACAATTACAATGAAACAAATCCAAGGGAAACGGCTTTTGGTTCGAGATATAGCGGGGTTTTTGAGAAATCGAGGGTTCGAGAAATCGGGCTTCCACTGTATATGCAGATCCGAAAATTACGCATATAGCTTTTAACAATGTTTTGAAATTTTAAAAACTGTTCTTGAAATGAAAACGTCGAAAATTATAGACAAACATAATCACCATGGTGATTAAAGAAACTCACCTCGTGGGACAAGTGAAAATGAATCAGCAATCCGCAGTACAGAACAGGGACTATCAAATGAAATGGATAATGATCAGAGAGAGTAGCGTTGAATTAATCAGGCTAACTAATTAATCCGGAAACGTCAAAACGAATGCAAATAATCTTCTACAATAAAACCTCCGTTGGTCAGTTGGTTGGGTTCACTGATTTTCTTTGTATTCTCCGCTGCGGGTCAGAAATCACTTATGGCCCATGCACGTCATATGTAGGGTAGCAAAAATAAGCCGATCTTATGTTCTTGTGTTGTTTGCAAACAACAGTGCGCCAAGATGTGATTAAATTAGTTCTAATGGTAGTTGTTATGATTAACAAGGTCACGTGACAGGTTCTGCAAATGGCCTATTCACTGTTTTCGTTTTAAAATGTTTTGACGACAACAACTGAGGCGCCAATACATAATGAGCCCTCCGGTAAAATGTGAATAGAGGGCGCGTTGGCCGATTTAGCATTTGGGAAGCAAATCAGTAGACCGGACCAAAATTGTCAACATCAAGATTAATTGACGTACTGCAGTTGCGGTCATATACATTGGGCCTACACGACTCTCATCTACGTGTTTTAGCCAAAAGCTTAGCTCTCACGAGTATATTATTTCCATACCAGTACAATCATCAATTGCCTTAAGCCTGGTTTCCATATAATCGCAACGATCGCAGAGATCGCAGAAATAGTTGCCAACCTCGTCCCCAGGGCCTACTCGGTATTCAAAATGGCAGCGAGAGAAGAGCCTGGCAAAGGCTGGGTCATGTGACCTTAAAAATCTCCAAATATATTGGATATATTAATTAATTCAAAATGGCGGAAGACTCACAATTGGTTGATTTTATGTCACGTGACCCCGCCTTCTCTCTGTAGTAATTCTGTAGTATTGGCGCTTCATATTCTCTCAATATTAAAGTGTTTTGATTTGCATAACTTAATTAATTTTTTCAAAACTTTAGAAACCCAAGGCCGAAAAGTCAGTAGTAACTTTGAAGCCTGCACTGCCCATTGTGGGGAGCAGGGATGGGGCAGCAGGGATGGCGCAGCAGGGATGGCGCAGCAGGGATGGCGCAGCAGGGATGGCGCAGCAGGGATGGCGCAGCAGGGATGGTGCAGCAGGGATGGCGCAGCAGGGATGGCGCAGCAGGGATGGCGCAGCAGGGATGGTGCAGCAGGGATGGCTCAGTGGTGAGAGCGCTTGCCTCCCACCAATGTGGATTTGACTTGATATGATTTTAAACAAACGTATCCATTTATCTATTGGCAAGTCAAATAGGAGACGAACTCCATAAACGAAATATTAAATCAAAACACATTTTCAAGGTCAAACGAAAATCGCTTTATTTCGTCACCCTATGTTTCTTTAAAAAAAATGGAATACATCGAATTGCTTAAACTGGATATCAAACTCATATATATCGCTTGATGCCGTTTTCCATCTCCCAGTTTACACCTTCAGGTACTCGGGTTTCTTCAGTTTATAAAAGCGTTTCTCCAACATTGGAATCAGCTGCAATCTTTTATCCCAGGTACCGGTGTCGCGGTAATCACCAGCTTCCATTTCAAATCCTCTCTTGAATCTGTGGAAAACATAAGGTGCATGGGTCGTAAAGGTTTTAGGGTGTTGATTATAGGTGTTGATTTTAGTGTAAAAGTTGAAAGTAATTACATTCGCCGTTTTCAACACTAAACATGTTCAGGAGCCCATCACTAGGAGCGAGCAACTCCGACACTACGCCTATGTCACAGCGTTTTTACAGACCGTTTATTTTTAGACTACTTTTTCCCGGGAAAATGTGTTTCTGGTCCCATGTGTAATGTGAAATGAAATAAAGACAATTAAAACGATGGCGACCTAATTGCGGCCTTTGTTACGCGGTAACGCCAATTAATGATTACAAAGGGAAAACGTTTGATTGTCTGGCGGGAATACGAATTCGCGGGAAAAGCGAATCTAAAAATAACCTGGTCTGTAAAAACGCTGTGACACGAATCCAGTCCAGTTGCTCGCTCCTGGTGATGGGCTCCTGACATGTTCCATTACTCAATTTTTTGTTAAATCTTTCACTGCGATGATCTACCTTCATAATATCATTTTTCATATATTCTCATTCATTTATTCTCTATCTACGGGTACAATTACGAACTCACAAAGTGACCATCTCCCAGCAGGCTTGGTAGCTCAGCTGGTAAGAGCATTGCTTCGGCATCGTAAGGTCCTGGGTTTCGAATCCCGTTCGAGGTTTCCGTCACTTACAACTGCTTAAGTTGTAAATCTTTCACTTTAATGATCTACTTTCGTAATACATCTTGTTCAGTTGATCATATTCCAGGCAATAGAGACACAAACGAGTCAAGTTGTTTCGTAAAACCAGACCTTTTAACTGGTTCTTTGTACTATTGAATGGAACAAAATTAGCGATGTCGGTCGGCTTCTTCAGTCGCTTCTTCAGTCGCCTTCAAAATTCTTTGCTCTGCCATATTATTGCATACCGAGGTGTCCTTTGTTTCCTACGCATCCAACCACCTCCTTCCCAGGGTCTTCTCATTATTGTAAGATGGCGGCTGACGGAGAGAAGACCCTGGCAAAGGCTGTGTCACGTGACTTAAAATCAACCAATGGCGAGCCCTCTGCAATTTTGAATTAATTAAAATATCCAATATATTTGGAGATTTTTAAGGTCACGTGATCTGGCGTTTGCCAGGGTATTCTCTCGCTGCCTTTTGGAATACCGAGAAGGCCCTGGGGACGAGGTTGCTTTGGTTCCTTTTAGTAGGGGAGAAGCGTTGCGTGACGACCCATCTAACGGCTGCCGTGGAGACTATTACCAAGGTGGTTAGAGAAAATAAGAACCCTACCCCCCCCCCCCCCCCCCCTCCCCCGCCCACTACAAACCTTTTGCCGCTGTGCAAACCTGATGGCGGTGGCGGTATTTTCAAACCCATTGGCGGAAGCGGTGGTAAACTCGCTATCGGTTCCATCAAACACAGAAGTAAAGCAAACATGGCGAAGAAGCTGATCCAACTCATGGCGATATCAATGGTAAGGTGCCTTGTTGTTAGAAGTAGCTCTGAAAAACAATTTCATTGAGCTGTTATTGGGGTCGTGTAAAGAGGCCCTTAGAAAAGACCAAATTTCTTGTTCATTCAAGCGTCCAACACCCAAGAAGGCTATGGGGCTGTGTGGAAATCTTGCCCTTGGAATCGAAGACGATGGCGACACCGAGTAATTGCCATCCAGTAACGTTTTTTTTTTTATTTTCATGCAAATCCGAACAAATCCTAACAAATCCAATATCAAAATATCCACTAAATTTTTCAAACCTTCAAACCGCCATAAAATCTTACTATGGATTTTCAGTGGTCTCCAAATTGGCAACCTTACTAATTTCATCATGCTCTTTCCATTGCTGGCATCCATTTTGTACCACCACTATTTTTGATTGACAAGATTGTGCAAGATCCGTCACGTGACAAGATTATGCAAATTGTACCGGTACAGGTTGGATCCGTGCAGATACAGTTTGGATCCGTGCAAGTTTTACACTTGTTCACACTGTCCCGGTATTGTA
Organism: Desmophyllum pertusum; assembly: GCA_029204205.1. Lineage (NCBI taxonomy): Eukaryota > Metazoa > Cnidaria > Anthozoa > Scleractinia > Caryophylliidae > Desmophyllum > Desmophyllum pertusum. Next base: position 482,274 of record MU825436.1, on the reverse strand, counting down.
TTTTCATTTAAATGTTCGCACTGTACCGGTCCACAATCGTTTTTATCATTATACTCATGCGCAGAACAGTCAAGACAGATTGAAATCATGCGCAGAATGCCCGAATCTTTTATAAATGGCGTTCCGTTCAACCGTTCAACCTGTCCACACTGTGCCGGTATAACTTTAGACCGTTACGGATCCAAAACTGTACCTGCTCCTGGAGCAGATACAAAACTTGCACGGATAGGCGGTCCGAAATTAAACCTGTCCGGTAGCAGATATAGTGTGAACGAAAGGGCTATCCGTGCAAATTTTGTACCTGATCCAAAGTGGATCCTGTAAAATGCGAACGTAGCTTCAACTGTTCTCTAAAAATGTTTGGACGACAGCAGGGCGCCACAGCTCTCCATTCAATAAGTTATTTCAGTTTTTAACAACACGCCAGATTACAGTTACTTACTACGCCCGATTGTTATTTATAGGCGATAGTATATTTTATCCCTTTATTACCGCGATGAGGTAGAATCCTTTCAGTTGCAGATTCTACAGTGTTACGTTATCAATACTCATTGGTAACTTTAAAAATTGCATACGTAAATTAAACTCTTAACAAATGCTTCACTAAGTCGCATCTGTGCTATGGCGTCATATCTTTTGTTGAGAATTGTTTGTTCCTCTTGAAGTACCCGAACACAGTCGTGACTGTGACACAGACGAACTACAGCAGTGGAATCCTGATTTCTCGAACCTCCAAGGGAAACGAAAATTGTTTGAGAAATCGGGAGTTCGAAATATCGGGGGTACAATTACAATGAAACAAATCCAAGGGAAACGGCTTTTGGTTCGAGATATAGGGTTTTTGAGAAATCGAGGGTTCGAGAAATCGGGCTTCCACTGTATATGCAGATCCGAAAATTACGCATATAGCTTTTAACAATGTTTTGAAATTTTAAAACTGTTCTTGAAATGAAACGTCGAAAATTATAGACAAACATAATCACCATGGTGATTGAATGAAACTCACCTCGTGGGACAAGTGAAAACGAATCAGCAATCCGCAGTACAAAACAGGGACTATCAAATGAAATGGATAATGATCACAGAGAGTAGCGTTAAATCAGGCTAACTAATTAATCCGGAAACGTCAAAACGAATGCAAATAATCTTCTACAATAAAACCTCCGTTGGTCAGTTGGTTGGGTTCACTGATTTTCTTTGTATTCTCCGCTGCGGGTCAGAAATCACTTATGGCCAATGCACGTCATATGTAGGGTAGCAAAAACAAGCCGATCTTATGTTCTTGTGTTGTTTGCAGATGATAGTTGTTATTATTAACAACGTCACGTGACAGGTTCTGCAAATGGCCTATTCACTGTTTTCGTTTTAAAATGTTTTGACGACAAACAACTGAGGCGCCAATACATAATGAGCCCTCCGGTAAAATGTGAATAGAGAGCGCGTTGGCCGATTTAGCATTTGGGAAGCAAATAAGTAGACCGGACCAAAAATCCAAAATTGTCAACATCAAGATTAATTGACGTACTGTAGTTGCGGTCATATAAATTGGGCCTACACGACTCTCATGTACGTGTTTTAGCCATTTATAGAAGCTTAGCTCTCACGAGTATATTATTTCCATACCAGTACAATCATCAATTGCCTTAAGCCTGGTTTCCATATAATCGCAACGATCGCAGAGATCGCAGAAATAGTTGCCAACCTCGTCCCAGGGCCTACTCGGTATTCAAAAAAATGGCAGCGAGAGAAGACCCTGGCAAAGGCTGGGTCATGTGACCTTAAAAATCTCCAAATATATTGGATATATTAATTAATTCAAAATGGCGGAAGGTTCGCCATTGGTTGATTTTATGTCACGTGACCCAGCCTTCTCACTGTAGTAATTCTGTATTATTGGCGCTTCATATTCTCTCAATAAGTGTTTTGATTTGCATAACTTAATTAATTTTTTCAAAACTTTAGAAACCCAAGGCCGAAAGTAGTCATTTTGAAGCCTGCACTGCCCATTGTGGGGAGCAGGGATGGCGCAGCAGGGATGGCGCAGCAGGGATGGCGCAGCAGGGATGGCGCAGCAGGGATGGCGCAGCAGGGATGCATGGCTCAGTGGTGAGAGCGCTCGCCTCCCACCAATGTGGACTTGACTTGATATGATTTTAAACAAACGTATCCATTTATCTATTTGGCAAGTCAAATAGGAGACGAACTCCATAAACGAAATATTAAATCAAACACATTTTCAAGGTCAAACGAAAATCACTTTATTTCGTCACCCTATGTTTGTTAAAAAAAAATGGAATACATCGAATTGCTTAAACTGGATATCAAACTCATATATATCGCTTGATGCAGTTTTCCATCTCCCAGTTTACACCTTCAGGTACTCGGGTTTCTTCAGTTTATAAAAGCGTTTCTCCAACATTGGAATCAGCTGCGATCTTTTATCCCAGGTACCGCGGCGGTGTCGCGGTAATCACCAGCTTCCATTTCAAATCCTCTCTTGAATCTGTGGAAAACATAAGGTGCATGGCTCGTAAAGGTTTTAGGGTGTTGATTATAGGATGTTGATTTTAGTGTAAAAGTTGAAAGTAATTACCTTCGCCGTTTTCAACACTAAACATGTTCCATTACTCAATTTTTTGTTAAATCTTTCACTGCGATGATCTACCTTCATAATATGATTTTTCATATATTCTCATTCATTTATTCTCTATCTACGGGTACTGTCAATCCGGTTTCACTTCAATGATCTGCTTTCGTAATACATCTTGTTCAGTTGATATTATTCCAAGCAATAGAGACACAACGATTCAAGTTGTTCCGCAAAACCAGACCTTTAACCCTTTCACTCCCAGAGTCAAACCTTGAGTCAATAAATGTGGTTGAACCGTTTGACTGTGGATGAAACCCTAGTGTGCAACCATTCAAATGAAAGCTATTGAGCAGTGAATGAAATTCAAACATTTTTCCTCAGTTTTGAACTTAGTACTCTTGGGAGTGAAAGGGTTAACTGGTTCTTTGTACTATTGAATGGAACAAAATTAGCGATGTCGGCTTCTTCAGTCGCCTTCAAAATTATTTGCTCTGCCATATCATTGCCTGCCGAGGTGGGCTTAGCCTCCTACGCAGCCTTTATTTGGCTTCTTTTAGTGGGGAAGAAGCGGTAGAGTGACGACCCAACTAACGGCTGATAAGAACTCATACCCATTGTAAGGCCGTGATGTAGATAAAATAAAGCTTACTGTAGTTAACAGTTAACACACTGAATCTTACTACCTTTTGCCGCTGTGCAAACCTGATGGTCCCCGTGGCCGTTGACTCGCTATCGGTTCCATCAAACACAGAAGTAAAGCAAACATGGCGAAGAACCTGATCCAACTCATGGCGGTATCAATGGTAAGGTGCCTTGCTGTTAGAAGTAGCTCTGGGTAAAAAAAAATTGAGTTTTTATTGGCGGTTTTCATCAACAGTTACAAAAACCGTTTCCTTCCACGATCAACATCAGAAAATTAACAGGTAAAAGAACAGACAGAAACAAGCGTTTTGTCCAAATTATAGCCTTTGTAGCGATATTCATAACCGAGTTATTACGAAAATATCCTCTAAATTGTTCAAACTTTCAAACCGCCATAAAAATATTACTCTTGATGTTCAGTGGTCTCCAAATTGGCAACCTTACTAATGATATCCTTTCGAGATATTAAAATTCAGCTTGGTAGCGAGGCTGAGAGGACACAAACTGGAAAATGAACAAGCATGTTTATTCTTTATTTTGTTTGTGTCCTCTCAGCCTCGTTATCAAGCTGAATTTTAATATCTGGAAAGGACCCTCATCATACTCTTTCCATTGCAGGCATCCATTTTGTGCCACCACTATTTTTGATTGACAACGTCACGTGACAAGTTTCTGCAAATTGTACCGGTACAGGTTGGATCCGTGCAGATACAGTTTGGATCCGTGCAAGTTTTATACTTCTTCATACTCTCCCGGCATTATATTTCATTTGCACACATTGTACCGGTCCACAATCGTTTTTACCATTTTACTCATGCGCAGAACAATCAAGACAGATTGAAATCATGCGCAGAATGCCCGGATCTTTAAAAATGGCGTCCCCGGTACGAAAACGGAACTGTTCAGTTCAACCTGTCCACACTGTGCCGGTATAACTTTAGACCGTTACGGATCCAAAACTGTACCTGCTCCTGGAGCAGATACAAAACTTGCACGGATAGGCGGTCCGAAACCTGTCCGGATAGCAGTTACAGTGTGAACAAAAGGCCTATCCGTGCAAATTTTGTACCTGATCCAAAGTGGATCCGGTAAAATGTGGACGTAGCTTCAACTGTTCTCTAAAAATGTTTGGACGACAGCAGGGCGCCATGATATAATCAGCTCTCCATTCAATAAGTTCTTTCAGTTTTTAACAACACGCCAGATTACAGTTACTTGCTACGCCTGATTGCTATTTATAGGCGATAGTATATTTTATCCCTATATTACCGCAATGAGGTAGAATCCCTTGAAGTTTCTACAGTGTTATCAATACTCATTGGTAACTTTAAAAATTACATATGTAAACTCTACTTCACTGAAAGTCGCATCTGCGCTATGGCGTCATATATTTTGTTGAGAATTGTTTGTTCCTCTTGAAGTGCCCGAACACAGTCGTGACTCAGTGTGACACACAGAGGAACTAAAGCAGTGGAATCCTGATTTCTCGAACCTCCAAGGGAAACGAAAATTGGTTCGAGAAATCGGGAGTTCGATATATCGGGGATAAAATTACAGTGAAACAAATCCAAGGGAAACGGCTTTTGCGGCTTTTGGTTCGAGATATAGGGTTTTGAGAAATCGAGGTTCGAGAAATCGGGCTTCCAATGTATAGGCAGATCCGAAAATTACGCATATAGCTTTTAACAATGTTTTGAAATTTTAAAAACTGTTCTTGAAATGAAACAACGTGAAAATTATAGACAAACATAATCGCCAAACGAAACTCACCTCGTGGGACAAGTGAAAATGAATCAGCAATCCGCAGTACAGAACAGGGACTATCAAATGAAATGGATAATGATCAGAGTAGCGTTAAATACTTAATACCGAGACGTAGCTGAACGTCAAAATGAAGCGATCAAAACGAATGCAAATAGTCTTCTACAATAAAACTTCCGTTGTTCAGTGGTTGGGTTCACTGATTTCTTTTGTATTCTTCGCTGCGGGTCAGAAATCACTAATGGCCCACGTCACATGTGGGGCAGCAAAAGGAAGCCGATCTTATGTTCTTGTGTCGTTTGCAGACAACAGGGCGCCAAGATGTGATTAAAGTCGTTCTAATGGTAGTTGTTATGATTAACAAGGTCACGTGACAGGTTCTGCAATACTCATACTCACTCTGCAATACTCATACTGAATTGCATACGTAAACTCTTAACAAATGCTTCTAATCACATGAAAGTCGCATCTGTGCTATGGCGTCATATCTTTCGTTGAGAATTGTTTGTTCCTCTTGAAGTACCCGAACACAGTCGTGACTGTGATACAGACGAACTAAAGCAGTGGAATCCTGATTTCTCGAATCTCCAAGGGAAACGAAAATTGGTTCGAGAAATCGGGAGTTCGAAATATTGGGGTAAAATTACAGTGAAACAAATCCAAGGGAACGATTTTTGGCTCGAGATATAGCGGGTTTTTGAGAAATCGAGGGTTCGAGAAATCGGGCTTCCACTGTATATGCAGATCCGAAAATTACGCACATAGCTTTTAACAATGTTTTGAAATTTTAAAAACTGTTCTTGAAATGAAACAACGTTGAAAACTATAGAAAATGAAACTCACCCCGTAGAACAAATGAAAATGAATCAGCTTCCGCAGTACTGAACAGGGACTATCAAATGAAATGGTTAATGATCAGAGTAGCGTTAAATACTTAATCCCGAAACGCAGATGAACGTCAAAATGAAGCGATCAAAACGAATGCAAATAGACTTCTACAATAAAACCTCGGTTGGTCAGTTGGTTGGGTTCACTGATTTCCTTTGTATTCTTCGCTGCGGGTCAAAAATCACTAATGGCGCACGTCATGCGTAAGGTAGTAAAAGGAAGCCGATCTTACGTTCTTGTGTTGTTTGCAGACAACGGCGCCAAGATGTGATTAAAGTAGTTCTAATGGTAGTTGTTATGATTGACAAGGTCACGTGACAGGTTCTGCAATACTCATACTCACTCTGCAATGCTAATACTGAATTGCATACGTAAACTCTTAACAAATGCTTCTAATCACATGAAAGTCGCATCTGTGCTATGGCGTCATATTTTTCGTTGAGAATTGTTTGTTCCTCTTGAAGTACCCGAACACAGTAGTGACTCAGTGTGACACACAGACGAACTAAAGCATTGGAATCCTGATTTCTCGAATCTCCAAGGGAAACGAAAATTGGTTCGAGAAATCGGGAGTTCGAAATATTGGGGGTAAAATTACAGTGAAACAAATCCAAGGGAAACGATTTTTGGCTCGAGATATAGCGGGGTTTTTTGAGAAATCGAGGGTTCGAGAAATCGGGCTTCCACTGTATATGCAGATCCGAAAATTACGCATATAGCTTTTAACAATGTTTTGAAATTTTAAAACTGTTCTTGAAATGAAACGTCGAAAATTATAGACAAACATAATCACCATGGTGATTGAATGAAACTCACCTCGTGGGACTAGTGAAAATGAATCAGCAATCCGCAGTACAGAACAGGGACTATCAAATGAAATGGATAATAATCAGAGAGAGTACCGTTAAATTAATCAGGCTAACTAATTAATCCGGAAACGTCAAAACGAATGCAAATAATATTCTACCATAAAACCTCCGTTGGTCAGTTGGTTGGGTTCGCTGATTTTCTTTGTATTCTCCGCTGCGGGTCAGAAATCACTTATGGCCCATGCACGTCATATGTAGGGTAGCAAAAATAAGCCGATCTTATGTTCTTGTGTTGTTTGCAAACAACAGTGCGCCAAGATGTGATTAAATTAGTTCTAATGGTAGTTGTTATGATTAACAAGGTCACGTGACAGGTTCTGCAAATGGCCTATTCACTGTTTTCGTTTTAAAATGTTTTGACGACAACAACTGAGGCGCCAATACATAATGAGCCCTCCGGGTAAAATGTGAATAGAGAGCGCGTTGGCCGATTTAGCATTTGGGATGCAAATCAGTAGACCGGACCAAAATCCAAAATTGTCAACATCAAGATTAATTGACGTACTGTAGTTGCGGTCATATAAATTGGGCCTACACGACTCTCGTGTACGTGTTTTAGCCATTTATAGAAGCTTAGCTCTCACGAGTATATTATTTCCATACCAGTACAATCATCAATTGCCTTAAGCCTGGTTTCCATATAATCGCAACGATCGCAGAGATCGCAGAAATAGTTGCCAACCTCGTCCCCAGGGCCTACTCGGTATTCAAAAAAATGGCAGCGAGAGAAGACCCTGGCAAAGGCTGGGTCATGTGACCTTCAAAATCTCCAAACATATTGGATATATTAATTAATTCAAAATGGCGGAAGGTTCGCCATTGGTTGATTTTATGTCACGTGACCCAGCCTTCTCACTGTAGTAATTCTGTATTATTGGCGCTTCATATTCTCTCAATAAGTGTTTTGATTTGCATAACTTAATTAATTTTTTCAAAACTTTAGAAACCCAAGGCCGAAAAGTAGTCATTTTGAAGCCTGCACTGCCCATTGTGGGGAGCAGGGATGGCGCAGCAGGGATGGCGCAGCAGGGATGGCGCAGCAGGGATGCATGGCTCAGTGGTGAGAGCGCTCGCCTCCCACTAATGTGGATTTGACTTGATATGATTTTAAACAAACGTATCCATTTATCTATTGGCAAGTCAAATAGGAGACGAACTCTATTAAACGAAATATTAAATCAAAACACATTTTCAAGGTCAAACGAAAATCACTTTATTTCGTCACCCTATGTTTGTTAAAAAAAATGGAATACATCGAATTGCTTAAACTGGATATCAAACTCATATATCGCTTGATGCCGTTTTCCATCTCCCAGTTTACACCTTCAGGTACTCGGGTTTCTTCAGTTTATAAAAGCGTTTCTCCAACATTGGAATCAGCTGCGATCTTTTATCCCAGGTACCGGCTGTGTGGCGGTAATCACCAGCTTCCATTTCAAATCCTCTCTTGAATCTGTGGAAAACATAAGGTGCATGGGTCGTAAAGGTTTTAGGGTGTTGATTATAGGGTGTTGATTTTAGTGTAAAAGTTGAAAGTAATTCTAAGTGGATTTGAAAGAACGTGACCGCAGAAAATTTCAGCAAAATGACCGAAAAACGCGTTTTGGGCTCAAAAAAGTGGTTTCTGGGTTGTCTCTTTGGCCAAATTTGGCGTTTCCTTAGCTAAGAACCCGTATTTGTGAACGCCGGCAAGATGTTTATATATATCATTTCTGAGTGAAATGGTTTCAAATTATCCTTGGTGCAAGCTTGTTCCGTTACTTTGGACAAAAAAAAAAAAAAAAGGCTTTCCATTGTCATTTCTTTCATCCTCCCTTTTCTTTTCTTCTCTCTCTCCCTTTCATTCTGCTATCTTCGGCTTCGAATGCGCTTTCTATCAACTGAAAAAGTTTTGAACCAACCTCTTAAGGAAGCCAAGAAATGAATGTGGAAGAATGGTGTGTGAGCCCAATTTGGCACTGATTTTGCACCAAAAGTTAAACAGGTTTTTTCTGGCCTAACTTTAGCGGAATTCGTTCGATTTCCAAAACGGATGCGTGATTGAGAAGATCTATCCTTTGTGCATGGGTTGCATGTCAAAGCAATTTTGTGACGAGTCTACTTTGGAGATAGTTTCTGAACGACAAAAAGGAAAGAAGCGCCAAAATGGTCAAAATGGTGCAATTTTCTGCGGGCACGTTCTTTCAATCCACTTAGATATTAGTTAGTCATGTGGCAAATGACGCAGAAAAGCCTGAAACGTCCATCTCGTGGCAAAACTGGGCTTTTTTGGCCGTTGAGGACAATATCTCGCGATATCTAAGTGGATTTGAAAGAACGTGGCCGCAGAAAATTTCAGTAAAATGACCGAAAAACGCGTTTTGGGCTCAAAAATGTGGTTTCTGGGTTGTCTCTTTGGCCAAATTTGGCGTTTCCTTAGCTAAGAACCCGTATTTGTGAACGCCGGCAAGATGTTTATATCGTTTCTGAGTGAAATGGTTTCAAATTATCCTTGGTGCAAGCTTGTTCCGTTACTTTGGACAAAAAAAAAAAAAAAAAGCTTTCCAATGTCATTTCTTTCATCCTCCCTTTTCTTTTCTTCTCTCTCTCCCTTTCTTTTCTTGTTATCTTCGGCTTCGAATGCGCTTTCTATCAACTGAAAAAGTTTTGAACCAACCTCTTAAGGAAGCCAAGAAATGAATGTGGAAGAATGGTGTGTGAGCCCAATTTGGCACTGATTTTGCACCAAAAGTTCAACAGGTTTTTTCTGGCCTAACTTTAGCGGAATTCGTTCGATTTCCAAAACGGATGCGTGATTGCGAAGATCTATCCTTTGTGCATGGGTTGCATGTCAAAGCAATTTTGTGTCGAGTCTACTTTGGAGATAGTTTCTGAACGACAAAAAAGGAAAGAAGCGCCAAAATGGTGCAATTTTCTGCGGGCACGTTCTTTCAAATCCACTTAGAATTACATTCGCCGTTTTCAATACTAAACATGTTCCATTACTCAATTTTTTTGTTAAATCTTTCACTGCGATGATCTACCCGGCTTCATAATATCATTTTTCATATATTCTCATTCATTTATTCTCTATCTACGGGTACAATTACGAACTCACAAAATGACCATCTCCCAGCAGGCTTGGTAGCTCAGCTGGTAAGAGCATTGCTTCGGCATCGTAAGGTCCTGGGTTCGAATCCCGTTCGAGGTTTCCGTCTCTTACAACTGCTTAAGTTGTAAATCTTTCACTTTAATGATCTACTTTCGTAATACATCTTGTTCAGTTGATCATATTCCAAGCAATAGAGACACAAACGATTCAAGTTGTTACGTAAAACCAGACCTTTTAACTGGTTCTTTGTACTATTGAATGGAACAAAATTAGCGATGTCGGTCGGCTTCTTCAGTCGCTTCTTCAGTCGCCTTCAAAATTCTTTGCTCTGCCATATTATTGCATACCGAGGTGTCCTTTGTCTCCTACGCATCCAACCACCTCCTTCCCAGGGTCTTCTCATTTTTGCAAGATGGCGGCTGACGGAGAGAAGACCACGGCAAAGGCTGTGTCACGTGACTTAAAACCAACCAATGGCGAGACTTCTGCAATTTTGAATTAACCAAAATATCCAATATATTTGGAGATTTTTAAGGGCACGTGATCTGGCGTTTGCCAGGGTCTTCTCTCGCTGCCATTTTGAATACCGAGAAGGCCCTGGGGACGAGGTTGCTTGGGTTCCTTTTAGTGGGGGAGAAGCGTTGCGTGACGACCCCTCTAACGGCTGCCTTGGAGACTATCACGTGGTTAAAGAAAATAAGAACTCATTCAGATTGTAAGACCTCGATTGTTTTTTCATGTTACCAACATAAAATAAAGGTTACTGTAGAATCAGAGACTTGAAACAATATCGCACTCACACCCCCCCCCCCCCCTCCCGCCCACTACAAACCTTTTGCCGCTGTGCAAACCAACTGGCGGTTTTTTCAAACCTTTTGGCTGAAACGGTTTTAAACTCGCTATCGGTTCCATCAAACACAGAAGTAAAGCAAACATGGCGAAGAACCTGATCCAACTCATGGTGATATCAATGGTAAGGTGCCTTGTTGTTAGAAGTAGCTCTGAAAAACAATTTCATTGAGCTGTTATTGGGGTCGTGTAAAGAGGCCCTTAGAAAAGATCAAACTTCTTGTTCATTCAAGCGTCCAACACCCAAGAAGGCTATGGGGCTGTGTGGAAATCTTGCCCTTGGAATCGAAGACGATATGGCCGCCGAGTAATTGCCATCCAGTAACTTTTTTTTTATTTTCATGCAAATCCTAACAAATCAATAACAAAATATCCACTAAATTTTTCAAACCTTCAAACCGCCATAAAATCTTACTATGGATTTTCAGTGGTCTCCAAATTGGCAACCTTACTAATTTCATCATGCTCTTTCCATTGCTGGCATCCATTTTGTACCACCACTATTTTGATTGACAAGATTCTGCAAGATTCGTCACGTGACAAGATTCTGCAAATTGTACCGGTACAGGTTGGATAATTATAAAAGCAATATATAATTATAATAAGAACCTTCCAGAGTCCTTTGCAACTGGAAATTTTTCAATGACAAATAACTTTGTCAATTTGAGGCCCAGAAGGGTGAAACACCACAAGGTAATAACACTTACCATAAAATAACTCTCATATCAAACTTAGTGTGATGACGTCATTAGTCACGTGACCACGCCCGAAAATGCGTTTTTGTTTACTGTGAGAACAGGCCGCTATCAATTGAAAAGCAATCAATCTAGATAGCAAGATATTGAAATGGGGCATTTTAAAATGGCCAGGTGACATCTGGCATTTTAAATTTAAGGGGGCTATACACGGGTGCAAAAATATGTGGAAATTTTGTTCTGCGATATCTCATAAAGCGTAAGGTGTATAGCAACCAAAATCTACATGTGGATAGATGTTTATGTGAAGAACACATTTTTGAACACGTTTCGTACGTGACGTCATCAGTCACGTGACCAGATTGCTTCGAATATTTTAAATTGCTTTAAAAGTACATTATGCTCAATAAAACAGCGCCTTATTCCTGTCAGTTGTAGATATTGATGTAAGGTTTATCAAAAGGGCGATTATTATTTTTTTTTAAATATTAGGGAAGAACCGCACACAAAACGGTTTGGATTGGCTCCTTTCAATCTCCTGTTCAGCCACTTTTCAATTTAAAACCAAAAGGAGAAATTTATGAGAGGTTTTAGAGCATCCTCTTTCCACTGCCGTTGTCTGTTTTGCAAAATTAAATTCGCGTCATAGCCCGCAGGCATATAATTTAGCAGCGCCGTGGAGCCTGGTAACGAGAAAACATGAAAATGAGGCTGTGTTTTGCCGCCATTGCCGGTCCGCGTCTGGTCGCGTCAGCTCAGTGGCGTATTTTCGCCGGATTTTTTCGCTAGTTCTTGGTCTAAAGAAAGTGTTTTGTCGACTGAAGAAATTTTCCTTCGCTTTCTAGCATCTTTTTGCTGTTTAAGAGCGAAGAAAGTCCATCGTGTAGCTGACAAAGTGCAGATTCAAGTAGTCGCCTGTTGGCCAAGAGAAAGCTAAGTGTTCTTGTGTTTCATTTTATATATATTTGGCGAAGCGTAATTTAGCTTATCAGCGCCGCTAGCGGTTAACTTCATGGCTGTTTTGCATTGTTTCAGTTTAGAAACGAAACGTGAAACAAGAAGGAATTCAAACTTTGCTGAAAAAGTTGAGAAAGAAACGAGCAGGAATACCAGTCCGAATGTTGAGCTCGGTAAGTGAAAATATGGAAACCATTGTATGGCGTATTTTTTACATTGAAAATTGCTGGCGTCCTTCAATATCCAAACATTACTTTGAAATGGCTTGAAACGGGTATCAAATATGTTGTGTCTTCACAATTCAACGGCTGGATTAGGCGAAACATTTTTTCCAGTATGACGAGTACAGGTGAACGATTTTAAGCTTATAGCCTTTTTTATTGTACTGAATATTGCAAGCCGTTTTTCGTCGAGCAAATTTTCAGAATTTCAAATGCGTACGGACAACTTATGTACAGTAGTTGATCTACCTGTGTTTCATTTGGTTTGTTGTTATCACCGTTGCTTGAAATGTCCGAGAAAATTCAGAAAACACGTATCATAATAACTTCATCGGGCATTGTGGCGTATTTTGCGGGCTAAAATGGAGAATTCAGCGGGCTAAAATATATTTTAGCCCGCTGAACTGAGCCAATCAGAAACAAGAAAATAACGTAGCAGCCAATCAGAACTGGAAACCATTCAACTGTTCGCGCCGTTTTCTTGGAATTCAAAGCGCCGTTGACTCGAAGTGACCACTCGAAGTGCTGCCATCTGCAGCTGCAAAGCTATTGTTTTTGAGCTTTATATTATCAGACTGGCTGGAAAAGCTAACGAAGAAGCAAATTTTCAGCCTTCTCAGTACAGCTAGTTGAAGAGGACTTACAGAAACTCGAGGAAGAATCCATACACGGCGGCGAATTGAATGTAAGCTTAAGTTTGTCTTCTTCGATCGAAACCCGCTCAGTTCAGGCAAAATATTTTATGCCAAATTGCCAGTTCATTAATTGCATGATTAAGTTCCAACACTTCTAGATGACTATTTATTTGCTGTTGATGGAATTCTGTAATTTTTCCTTTCAAGAGAACTTTAGAGCACATATTGTTTCGACGAATTTTGCGGACGGTTTTCTGCCAAGTTTTTACAATGAAATAAACGTCGACCCGAACGCCCGCAGTGTTCAAGATATCGCTTACTGTCTTTGATTCCTTTTCTAAATGCCCTCTGAAATTATTATAATAGTAATAGAAGCGGCCTGTAGGGCCTAGTGCATGGTCAAGAGACCATAACTTTACTTTTATACTGTTTTTTGTTTATGAAGCCAGAACACCAATGCTTTTTGTTTTATACTTTTGGTGTGCAGAGGTTTCATTATATTATTATTTAGAAGTAGTTTTACTGTACACATTCAGTTTTAACTGGACAATTCAGCGCATTGACAAAGTTGAGCGTATTGAAGTTTATAATTCGACTGTTCAGCGAACTCAGTGTACAGGAGTAAAATTACAGTGAAAACAAGTCCATGGTTTGAGTTATCAGGGTTTTGTAGAAATCAGGGGTTAGAGAAATTGGGGTTACACTGTGTACCGTACACTGTAGTTCAGGTGCTGCAAAATGCGTTGAGAAATGCATCAAATTTGTTTGCGTTTGTTGTTTTGCTTAGCTAGGACTTTATAAAGTACATCAGATTTTTGGCAATCACAAGCCACACAACGGTTTATTCACTGAAACTACATGTACAATGTCAGAGATCAAATTTGTATTTTATAAAAAGAAATCAACTGTAACACATCTTATTTACATTAATAATAATATTATTATCAATGATCAATTTATTACTTTGTAATGCATGCATCTCAGACGTGTACATGTATAATGCATCTGCCAAAATAAATACGCCATTCATAACATTTTACTTTTGGGACAAGCTTATGTTCAAACTGTGGAAATAATCTTTTTTGAGAGTGCTGCATGTTTACAATCTGCTAGCTTCCAAACATTGCATCGGTGACACATATTTCAGCAATAGTTAGCGATTTCAGCTGATGTTTTTAATACATGACAGGGCTGTCATTAAGGGCCGTAACCCGTAATACCTGTTATGGCTGAGTGTGCTTGATGGGACCTTGATGTTACGGGTGAACTTGCCTGTTGTTGGTATAATTCAAGTTTGTTACGGGTGTGAAGATCAAAGCAACAGGTGACTCAAAACTTAATGACAGCCCTGCATGAGACTAACTAATAAGAATTATTCGATAAATATAAGAATTATTATTATTGTTACCTTTTGGCGAAACGTTGAGGACAATATATTTACTTGAGTGCGACATGGATGCATTTAGATGATCTTAACCAAATGTGGTACATGTAAGAGTAGAGCAGCATTTTCACTGCTTTTTATCAGTTTTTTGAATGAAATAAATCCTATTGTTTTAGTACATGTACATGTACATTCATTGTTTGTGAAATTTTTTCTTAAGTTATGTTATTTTTTAGTTAAACATGATGTCTAACATGTGCACTAGCTTCATTTGAAATATCGATACGCAATTTTTTGGCGGACTGATTCACCATACGGTATTTTAAAACAACAGCCACATATCCGACAGTAATTTCTTACCAAAGGAAGATTAGGTTTTCTTCCACGGCGGGTTTTTTCATTGGCATATAAACGAGCGACATTGCTCCGCTTATTGTGAAATTATTTCAATTTGTTTTTCCAGATTCCTGCGGTTTCCGGGGCAGAAATGGAAAAAATACAGTGATCGTAGCAGGCTCGGTTTTCAACTCGCCCTCCCGCCGCGCCGATCGCCGGCTCATTTTTTGAGGGAGGAGGCGGATGTACACAGGCTATAAACTCGAGGGAATCTGCATTAAGGAGCATTAAGGTAAGCTTAAGTTCAGAAACAGGTGTAAATAATAAAATGGAGATCGCGAAAATATCGCTTCGCTCTATCTCAAATTTACTCAAATGTAGCTTCGTTTTCAGGTCATAAGAAATCGCTCGCTCAATGCATGCATGAGCTCGAATACAATCGTCTTTAAAACAAGTCAAGTGCGTTTGTTTTAATTTATTTCTCCGATATATTTACCTTAACTTATATAAGCTTTTGGCTACGATGTTTGATTTCGTTTTGATAGATACTGTGGGAAATTATTAAATTTAGTTTTACTCAGGAAACTAACTGCATGCAATAGCATTATACGACAGTCATATTTTTGTCTGCTCTCAGTGATGCTGCCTTGAAAATTATATTAGTTGCTCAATCGTACAGAGTTGCTGGGAGCTGTGTCGCCCAAGCTGGGTTCAATATTATTTTTGTCGCTTGACCGTTCTAAATCGTTTTGTCACTGGGTTCAAAATTATTTTAATTTGTCAGTTCGGAGTTGTTTTAGTTTATTTTTGCAGGACCATTTGTTTAATGTCATGCTAGTTGTAGCTTCAAAATTTTTTTTTGCCTCACATTGTGATCAAAATTATTTTTGACTTTGTGTATTTTTGTTGCTGGATATTTTTTAGCCTGTGAGCAGGCTCTCATACGCGTGATGAGCGCGGAGCGCGATCGTGATCCTTAGTATTGCGTGACGTTCGAGTGCGAGGGAGTGGGACGAGAAATGAGAGCCTGCACGTGAGGCCCGGTTTCTCAAATGCCGCCCCTAGCGAGGTGTCAACTTGGTGACAACTCATTATGCTTCATTTGTCAAATAACCAACCAATAGAATTGGAGGAAAATGTAAACAAACATTACACATGGATACGAGAAAAAGTATTTTCGGACCAGATGTTTTCATAGACGGCGTGGCAAAAGCAATGCTCTCTTATTTGGGTTTTGCGCGAGCAGTGAAGGTACAAGATAGCCATACGCTGCATGGTAGCGCGGCAAGAAAACGGTAAACACAGCAAGCGATTGTTTTAAGTGCGGAGTCTTTGTTTCTGCAACGGCAGCCGTGATGCATGATGTGTTGGCCGGCGATGTGCGAGAGAGTTTGTCAGAGCGTGATTGTACAAACCCGTTTGTCACAAAATCAGAAACTTGTGATGATGAAAACTCAACTAGGTGTGATATAGCGAAGGTGGAAAATGGTAGTATTACTGAGCGAAACCAGAGCCAAATGCAAACTTCTGTCGGCGACATCAGATCAACAGGATCAAATGTTTGGGCTTTCCTTTTCGTAATTATTTATTTCATGTTGGGGATCGTTTAGCGTCAATCTTTCACACTCGCTTAAGGCTCAATTTTAGTGCCTTAAATTATGACCTTTTTCAGAAAAATTGCTCTGTTTCAACAATATGCACATTTTGCGATGCACCTATCGAAGATGCTAAACATTACTTTTTGTACTGCCCAAGTTTTGCTGCTCTGCGCGTTATTTTGTTTGCCTCCGCTGCACACTGGTTGGGAGATGGGTGGCTGTTAGCATCTGACAAGAAAAAAATTGATTGGCTTTTAAATGGTGTGCCTGCTATCGACTTTCAAGTTAATGTAAATTTGTTCAAATCTGTTCAGTCCTTTATCTCCCAATCAAACCGCTTTTCTTAATTTTTTTCCATTTTTGTGTGATTTTGCTTGTACCTGTCCTTTTAATTCTTTTTTCTTTTGTTATATTTGTCTTTTTCTGATCGTGTGTTATTGTAATTGTGAAACAACGTAAGCTCTCTAGATGAGCATCTGCTCTTAGAGCAAATGTTGAGAATAAATATAAAACAGGATCAAATTCTTTCCAACAGGAATTAAGTGTCACGAACAAACAGAGCGAGCGCTAGGACAAAATAATAATGCTTTTCCAATTACAAGCGCCGGAACCATCAAGAACTACGGCGAAGTAGGGTTTCCAAAGTATAGTTCACTATTAAACGTCCGTGTAATAAGCTTTTTAAATATGCGTTTTCAGTTATGTAAAATTAACATATGTGAAATGCATGATCACAGAACATAGACTATTTAAAAACATAGACTGCGAGTGATGACCAGTGATCTTCTAGCCTGCGAGCAAGCTCTCGATCTCGTTTAAGTTCACGGCGCCCTCCGGGAGCGGCGAAGGCACAAGTTACGAACCGTCAACCCTACAGTGTTTCGAGCGAGAACAGTTCAGGTCAGTTTAGCTTTGCCCGTAACCAGTCGGTCGGCATTAAAGCGTAAACATCTCTCTCTTCAATAATACAATTGACTGCTCTTGAGCTGTTTAACTCATTGCCGTTCGCCCAAAAACAGTGAAATTTGATACTAGTGTTTGTTTATTTATTTTCTCAACAGCCATTTACAATTGCGTGGAAAGCTATATCTCTTTTGAAAGGGTAGTAAATAAACTTTCTGGAAAATATTGTTTTCCCAAAGAAACCCATAATATATTAATTAGTTAATTATTAACTAGCATAAATTAATATTAATAGCCGCAAAATTTGGACAAAAAAGCAACTTATTTCAAAATGATGACTGGTTATAAGGAAAAGTTAAAAGCAAAAATGTTACTTGTTATATTGGCAACATATCCTGAAAATTTGGCTGAAAATGGTAAGTATAGAATAAATTAGTATTTTTTAGTTTGGTATCAAATTTCTAATTTATGCAGGAATTTGACCCGAAACATTGTGTCAACACTCCACTCGAAATTTATCTCTGTCGTTCCATAAGAACGTTTTGTCCTCTCCCTTTACTGAAATATGAATCCTAACATGTATTCAAAGCATCAAACAAGGTTTTCAAATGTAAAAAGCGAATCAAAATATAATTTCAGTTGCATTTGCGTTCGTTCGATCGATCGATGTAATATTTCGTAACACTTATCTTGGTTCGTCGCTCAATTTTCGAGCTCCAGATGCAATTAAATTTCCTCACTGCTTGGCATCCCTTCTGGATCACTTTCCTCGTCCAAAACTCTTGCTAAAACGTCCTCAACAACGCCTGTAACGGATTGCGAACGCTTCACAAATTGCGGCCATGTGTTACATCGGAAGGCTTTTCTGAAAAAGCCGTCATATAAGACCAACTAGGGTATACCTGTTCAAACTTGCTGGGAGAATGGGTTAGAGTATTCCCAGTCCACCTTGAAAAAATGTGGGAAATCGGCCAAAAGATGATTTTTTGCGAATTTTTTTTACCTATCGTTCCGAATCGAACGATGGTCTTCGTGCATCAACGGCAATGAGTTAAACGCAGGTTCAGAATTGATCAAAAGCTTGCGAAACACTCTTGAACAAAACAATAATTGAACCAACTATTTTTTCCGTTGCCCTTGGTTGCCCTGGTTTTTGTCACAATAATTGGATCTGTCATTTTGGACCAATCAGAATGCTGCGTTCGTGGACGAACGCAGAACATTCGAGAAACCGGGCCTCGCGTGCAGGCTCTCATTTCTCGTCCCACTCCCTCGCGCTCCGCGCTCGAACGTCACGCAATACTAAGGATCACGATCGCGCTCATCGCACGTATGAGATCCTGCTCGCAGGCTAGATATTTTTGAGCTGGGTTTTTGTTGCTGGGTTTGCCCTGGCTTGACAACTATTTTAGCTGCTTTTATTTTAGTTGTTAGTTCCTCCAGCTAAGATACCGTTTTTGCATGTGCCTAGTTTGTGAGCCATAGTTAGCATAAATATAATTTTTACTTTTTGTAACCCTTCACACAACTTGCCTTTAAACAATAAAATACAGACACGATGGAGCAGTATACATTTAGATTGTACGTGGAGAATAAAAGAATTTGCACTACAGTAGAAGCTCTCATAAGCGCTGCTCTCAGTAAAATGAAGGTTGGAAGTCGAAATCTAGCTGTCCATTTAATCAGGTTATTTGGATGAACTGGGAGGCTATGAATACTAAGGCCCAGTTCAGACGCAGTACTTCACATGAGCCAAATCGAATTCGATGAATTAAGTTCATGTGAGGTACGGCGTCTGAATCAATTTGGAACGGCTGAATCAATTGTTATCGGCTCAGCCGTTCTTTCCACCTGGCTCAGCCGAGAAAAACGGCTGTGCACCGGCTTTGATTCAGACGCCGAACTTCACATGAGCCGAAACAAATGCATAAATTATTATAATGTATTTTTCAATATAACAGCAATTTTCCCCTATTAATTTAAGTTCGGCCGAATTAAGCTCTGCGTCTGAATCAATTCAGCTGATCTAAATTAATTTGGCTCGGCCTAAATTTGAATTTGATTCGGCTCATGTCAAGTACGGCATCTGAACTGGGCCTAAGGAATTTCCCATGCACATTGTAGTATTAATAATTTTTTTTCTGGTTCAATTTTTTTCATAGATTGAGGTCATGAAGTGTCTTATATAATAGACTTGATTATAGACAGTGTGGATTTTACAGGTGAGAATGAAGAGCATAAATCATAGGGAGCTTGCAATTTTTTTATACATGTATATATAATGTTTTGATTGGTGTGTTACAGTATCATAATGTTAATACATGAAGTATTGGTTAAAATTTGGGCATATGTTAAACCAAGGACACACTAGGAAGCTTAAAGTAACAAGTAATTCCAATCAGTTTTAACAGACCATTGATATATTTTTTCCATATAGTTTTTTTATCCATCCCTATTATATAGCTTACATATGGGAGTACAATTTTACTAACAAATTTGCATGATTTTCGCAATTTCTAAACCCCACTAAAACTAAAATAAGGGCAGTAGGTGGTATCATATTTACCATTTTTCCATTATGACAATTAAATTATATATTGCTTTTATTCCGGTTCCACTTGTAATAATAATAATAATAATAATAATAATAATAATCAACTTTATTTGGGGAGGGTGACACATAACAGTAATTCAACTGACGAGCTAGTGGCCCTCCGTCCTAAAACTATAAATACAAATACAATCAATAGACCTAAATTATGGACAAGAATAATGAAATACAGCTAAAAATTACAATATCAGATTAAAATTGGGCAATGCTAAAAATTACAGCTAGAAATTACAATATCGGATTAAAATTTGGTAATGCTAATTAAAAATCTACGAAGGATATAACTTACATTAAATTTAGACTAAAATGATCCACTTCTTCGTAGCGTGATAAAAAATAACTTGGATCTGTGCAGATACAGTTTGGATCCGTGCAAGTTTTACACTTGTTCACACTGTCCCGGTATTGTATTTTCATTTGTTCACACTGTACCGGTCCACAATCGTTTTAGCATTTTACTCATGCGCAGAACAATCAAGACAGATTGAAATCATGCGCAGAATGCCCGAATCTTTAAAAATGGCGCCCCCGGTACGAAAACGGAACCGTTGAACCTGTTCACACTGTGCCGGTACAACTTGAGACCATAACGGATCCAAAACTGTACCTGCTACTAGAGCAGATACAAAACTTGCACGGATAGGCGGTCCGAAACCTGTCCGGATAGCAGTTACAGTGTGAACAGAAGGCCTATCCGTGCAAATTTTGTACCTGATCCAAAGTGGATCCGGTAAAACGTGAACGTAGCCTCACTGTTCCCTAATATTGTTTCTGTTGTTTTGTACCTACACGACTCTCATGTCAATGATCAGAGTAGCGTTAACAACACGCCAGATTACAGTTACTTACCTCGCCTGATTTCTATTTATAGGCGATATTGATCGCTTTATTACCGCGATGAAGTAGAATCCCTTTTCCACAGTATTTATCAATACTCATTGGTAACTTTAAAAAATGCATACGTAAACTCTTAACAAATGCTTCACTAAGTCGCATCTGTGCTATGGCGTCATATCTGTTGTTGAGAATTGTTTGTTCCTCTTGAAGTACCCGAACACAGTCGTGACTGTGACACAGACGAACTACTGCAGTGAAATCCTGATTTCTCGAACCTCCAAGGGAAACGAAAATTGGTTTGAGAAATCGGGAGTTCGAAATATCGGGGGTACAATTACCATGAAACAAATCCAAGGGAAACGGCTTTTGGCTCGAGATATAGGGTTTTTGAGAAATCGAGGGTTCAAGAAATCGGGCTTCCACTGTATAGGCAGATCCGAAAATTACGCATATAGCTTTTAACAATGTTTTGAAATTTTAAAAACTGTTCTTGAAATGAAACAACGTTGAAAATTATAGACAAAAATAATCGCCAAACGAAACTCACCTCGTGGGACAATTGAAAATGAATCAGCAATCCGCAGTACAGAACAGGGACTATCAAATGAAATGGATAATAATCAGAGAGAGTAGCGTTGAATTAATCAGGCTAACTAATTAATCCGGAAACGTCAAAACGAATGCAAATAATCTTCTACAATAAAATCTCCGTTGGTCAGTTGGTTGGGTTCACTGATTTTCTTTGTATTCTCCGCTGCGGGTCAGAAATCACTTATGGCCCATGCACGTCATATGTAGGGTAGCAAAAATAAGCCGATCTTATGTTCTTGTGTTGTTTGCAGACAACAGGGCGCCAAGATGTGATTAAATTAGTTCTAATGGTAGTTGTTATGATTAACAAGGTCACGTGACAGGTTCTGCAAATGGCCTATTCACTGTTTTCGTTTTAAAATGTTTTGACGACAACAACTGGGGCGCCAATACATAATGAGCCCTCCGTGTAAAATGTGAACAGAGGGCGCGTTGGCCGATTTAGCATTTGAGAAACAAATCAGTAGACCGGACCAGAATCACTGTCAACATCAAGATTAATTGACGTACTGTAGTTGCGGTCATATAAATTGGGCCTACACGACTCTCATGTACGTGTTTTAGCCATTTATAAAAAGCTTAGCTCTCACGAGTATATTATTTCCATATCAAATTTAACTGGGAGCCGCTAGTACAATAATCAATTGCCTTAAGTCTGGTTTCCATATAATCGCAACGATCGCAGAGATCGTTGCCAACTAGTCTGAAGTGTCAGCGGCTGACTAATTGCCAACCGCCAACCTCGTCCCCGGGGCCTCCTCGGTATTCAAAATGGCAGCGAGAGAAGACCCTGGCAAAGGCTGGGTCATGTGACCTTCAAAATCTACAAATATATTGGATATATTAATTAATTCAAAATGGCGGAAGGCTCGCAATTGGTTGATTTTATGTCACGTGACCCAGCCTTCTCTCTGTAGTAATTCTGTATTATTTGCGCTTCATACTTTCTCAATAAGTGTTTTGATTTGCATAACTTAATTAATTTTTTCAAAACTTTAGAAACCCAAGGCCGAAAAGTAGTCATTTTGAAGCCTGCACTGCCCATTGTGGGGAGCAGGGATGGCGCAGCAGGGATGGCGCAGCAGGGATGGCGCAGCAGGGATGCATGGCTCAGTGGTGAGAGCGCTCGCCTCCCACTAATGTGGATTTGACTTGATATGATTTTAAACAAACGTATCCATTTATCTATTGGCAAGTCAAATAGGAGACGAACTCTATTAAACGAAATATTAAATCAAAACACATTTTCAAGGTCAAACGAAAATCGCTTTATTTCGTCACCCTATGTTTGTTTAAAAAAATGCAATACATCGAATTGCTTAAACTGGATATCAAACTCATATATCGCTTGACGCAGTTTTCCATCTCCCAATTACACCATCAGGTTATAGAACAGGCAAAAAGAAACGTGGGAAAAACATTTTTCTGTATCTGGTGGAGTTGCATAGCCAAGGAGCCCCAATAAAAATATATAAACCAGGAGTGGGGAGAGAGGGGAGTAGACAGGAATACAAAAAGGATACGTATACACCAATAGAATAGTATATTTTTGCCCAATTGTATCAAATAACTTGTTTCGTGGATTCGCCATCTTGGATTCGCCATCTTGGATTCGCCATCTTGGATTCGCCATCTTGGATTTTTCCATGACTTTAAAAAACCACCAAAAATGGCTCAAAAATAATCAAAACCAATAAGAGAATGCAAAAATGTAAAAGTTATTGCAAGAAAGTTAATATTTTAATTAAATTGTTGCCAGAAAAAAATTAGGTGGAGCCAATGGCGGCATTTGCTTCCATATTAATTCTAACGTTTAAGGTTGCCCGCGGGTATTTATTGGCTGACAGGTCATTTTTTAAAGCGCGTTTTTGAACAGGAAAACGTTAAACGATTTCTTAGATGTTTCAGAATCCGATAATAGAATCTTATCATTATATAAAATTATAAATTTTGTGGCAATCAAACTCGATTTGTTCAAGTTATAACAGATTTTCCAAAGCCTTCTTTTTTAATCAAATGCGATTATTTTTCATATGCCACGGTGACTTTTTTTCCAAAACCCTCAAACATGCTTGCAGCCAGTTAAAGTTTACTCGTAGCAAGTTACATGATAATCCGGACCGTAGATTTTCCAAACGAGCGACTTCTTAATGATGCTCTTAAAACTGCTCTATTGTTGCGTCTGTCTCAACTGCCGCATCATGTCCATATCTATACTAACCCAGTACCCACCCTTTTTAAGGTTGATATCACTTAAAAGGTATGTGTAAAATTCTAAAAGATCGGAGACTTACAAAAAATATTAGCAAGCAATAATGATGGAGGGTTTTTTGCCTAATGATTGAGAAAATCAAACAAATTATATAATTTCAACTTACAAAAATGTCTCGATTTTTTTTGCATTATTTTCAAACAGGAGCTAGAACAGGATATTTCAATTCAAACGTCGATACCAAGTTTCAGCGTGTTTCGTTCGTACGGTGTGAAGAATTTAGAACGGGAAGTCAGGTACTTTTGCTTTCCAAGTTCTCGTCCCTTTGCAAACCCCTCATCGTATATTAAATTATTCAGTGTTGTTGGGCTACAGGTGTTAATTTCAAATACCTCATGATTTTCTGCAGCAAATTATCATTATAAATTCAACAATACGGTACGTTATCAGGAAGTATGATTCCCAAGTGGCAGAAAATCAGGAGGAATTTGAAAAACGTCTTCTAATCTTTCGTTGAGAATTGTTTGTTCTTCTTGAAGTACCCGAACACAGACAGTCGTGACTCAGTGTGACACACAGACGAACTACAGCAGTGGAATCCTGTTTTTTAGAACCTCCAAGGGAAACTAAAATTGGTTCGAGAAATCGGGAGTTCGATATATCGGTGATAAAATTACAGTGAAACAGGCCAAGGGAAACGACTTTTGGTTCAAGATATAGGGTTTTTTGAGAAATCGAGGGTTCGAGAATCGAGAAATCGGGCTTCCACTGTATTGGCAGATCCGAAAATTACGCATATAGCTTTTAACAATGTTTTTAAATGAAACAACGTTGAAAATTATAGACAAACATAATCGCCAAATGAAACTCACCTTGATACTTCGGATTGCTTGTTCATAAAGTATTGTATTGTAAATACAATGATGTCAATGATCAGAGTAGCGTTAAATACTTAATCCCGAAACGTCAAAGTGAAGCGATCAAAACGAATGTAAATATATTCTACAATAAAACCTCCGTTCGTCAGTTGGTTGGGTTCACTGATTTTCTTTGTATTCTCCGCTGCGGGTCAGAAATCACTTATGGCCCATGCACGTCATAAGTAGGGTAGCAAAAAGAAGCCGATCTTATGTTCTTGTGTTGTTTGCAGACAACAGGGCGCCAAGATGTGATTAAAGTAGTTCTAATGGTAGTTGTTATGATTAACAAGGTCACGTGACAGGTTCTGCAAATGGCCTATTCACTGTTAATGTTTTCGTTTTAAAATGTTTTGACGACAACAACTGGGGCGCCAATACATAATGAGCCCTCCGGGTAAAATGTGAATAGAGGGCGCGTTGGCCGATTTAGCACTTGGGAAGCAAATCAGTAGACCGGACCAAAATTGTCAACATCAAGATTAATTGACGTACTGTAGTTGCGGTCATATACATTGGGCCTACACGACTCTCATGTACGTGTTTTAGCCAAAAGCTTAGCTCTCACGAGTATATCATTTCCATATCAAATCTAACTGGGAGCCGCTAGTACAATAATCAATTGCCTTAAGTCTGGTTTCCATATAATCGCAACGATCGCAGAGATCGCAGAAATAGTTGCCAACCTCGTCCCCAGGGCCTACTCGGTATTAAAAAAAAATGGCAGCGAGAGAAGACCCTGGTTAAAAATCTCCAAATATATTGGATATATTAATTAATTCAAAATGGCGGAAGGCTCGCCATTGGTTGATTTTATGTCACGTGACCCAGCCTTCTCTCTGTAGTAATTCTGTAGTATTGGCGCTTCATATTCTCTCAATATTAAAGTGTTTTGATTTGCATAACTTAATTAATTTTTTCAAAACTTTAGAAACCCAAGGCCGAAAGTCAGTAGTAACTTTGAAGCCTGCACTGCCATTGTGGGGAGCAGGGATGGGGCAGCAGGGATGGCGCAGCAGGGATGGCGCAGCAGGGATGGCGCAGCAGGGATGGCGCAGCAGGGATGGCGCAGCAGGGATGGCGCAGCAGGGATGGCGCAGCAGGGATGGTGCAGCAGGGATGGTGCAGCAGGGATGGTGCAGCAGGGATGGCGCAGCAGGGATGGTGCAGCAGGGATGGTGCAGCAGGGATGGTGCAGCAGGGATGGCTCAGTGGTGAGAGCGCTCGTCTCCCACCAATGTGGACTTGACTTGATATGATTTTAAACAAACGTATCCATTTATCTATTGGCAAGTCAAATAGGAGACGAACTCCATTAAACGAAATATTAAATCAAAACACATTTTCAAGGTCAAACGAAAATCACTTTATTTCGTCACCCTATGTTTGTTAAAAAAAAATGGAATACATCGAATTGCTTAAACTGGATATCAAATTCATATATATCGCTTGATGCAGTTTTCCATCTCCCAGTTTACACCTTCAGGTACTCGGGTTTCTTCAGTTTATAAAAGCGTTTCTCCAACATTGGAATCAGCTGCGATCTTTTATCCCAGGTACCGCGGGCGGTGTCGCGGTAATCACCAGCTTCCATTTCAAATCCTCTCTTGAATCTGTGGAAAACATAAGGTGCATGGGTCGTAAAGGTTTAGGGTGTTGATTATAGGATGTTGATTTTAGTGTAAAAGTTGAAAGTAATTACCTTCGCCGTTTTCAACACTAAACATGTTCCATTACTCAATTTTTTGTTAAATCTTTCACTGCGATGATCTACCTTCATAATATGATTTTTCATATATTCTCATTCATTTATTCTCTATCTACGGGTACTGTCAATCCGGTTTCACTTCAATGATCTGCTTTCGTAATACATCTTGTTCAGTTGATATTATTCCAAGCAATAGAGACACAACGATTCAAGTTGTTCCGCAAAACCAGACCTTTAACCCTTTCACTCCCAGAGTCAAACCTTGAGTCAATAAATGTGGTTGAACCGTTTGACTGTGGATGAAACCCTAGTGTGCAACCATTCAATGAAAGCTATTGAGCAGTGAATGAAATTCAAACATTTTTCCTCAGTTTTGAACTTAGTACTCTTGGGAGTGAAAGGGTTAACTGGTTCTTTGTACTATTGAATGGAACAAAATTAGCGATGTCGGCTTCTTCAGTCGCCTTCAAAATTATTTGCTCTGCCATATCATTGCCTGCCGAGGTGGGCTTAGCCTCCTACGCAGCCTTTATTTGGCTTCTTTTAGTGGGGAAGAAGCGGTAGAGTGACGACCCAACTAACGGCTGATAAGAACTCATACCCATTGTAAGGCCGTGATGTAGATAAAATAAAGCTTACTGTAGTTAACAGTTAACACACTGAATCTTACTACCTTTTGCCGCTGTGCAAACCTGATGGTCCCCGTGGCCGTTGACTCGCTATCGGTTCCATCAAACACAGAAGTAAAGCAAACATGGCGAAGAACCTGATCCAACTCATGGCGGTATCAATGGTAAGGTGCCTTGTTGTTAGAAGTAGCTCTGGGTAAAAAAAAACATTGAGTTTTTATTGGCGGTTTTCATCAACAGTTACAAAAACCGTTTCCTTCCACGATCAACATCAGAAAATTACAGGTAAAAGAACAGACAGAAACAAGCGTTTTGTCCAAATTATAGCCTTTGTAGCGATATTCATAACCGAGTTATTACGAAAATATCCTCTAAATTGTTCAAACTTTCAAACCGCCATAAAAATATTACTCTTGATGTTCAGTGGTCTCCAAATTGGCAACCTTACTAATGATATCCTTTCGAGATATTAAAATTCAGCTTGGTAGCGAGGCTGAGAGGACACAAACTGGAAAATGAACAAGCATGTTTATTCTTTATTTTGTTTGTGTCCTCTCAGCCTCGTTATCAAGCTGAATTTTAATATCTGGAAAGGACCCTCATCATACTCTTTCCATTGCAGGCATCCATTTTGTGCCACCACTATTTTTGATTGACAACGTCACGTGACAAGTTTCTGCAAATTGTACCGGTACAGGTTGGATCCGTGCAGATACAGTTTGGATCCGTGCAAGTTTTATACTTCTTCATACTCTCCCGGCATTATATTTCATTTGCACACATTGTACCGGTCCACAATCGTTTTTACCATTTTACTCATGCGCAGAACAATCAAGACAGATTGAAATAATGCGCAGAATGCCCGGATCTTTACAAATGGCGTCCCCTGTACGAAAACGGAACGGTTCAACCTGTTCACACTGTGCCGGTATAACTTTAGACCGTTACGGATCCAAAACTGTACCTGCTCCTGGAGCAGATTCAAAACTTGCACGGATGGGCGGTCTGAAACCTGTCTGGATAGCAGTTACAGTGTGAACGAAAGGGCTATCCGTGCAAATTTTGTACCTGATCCAAAGTGGATCCGGTAAAATGTGGACGTAGCTTCAACTGTTCTCTAAAAATGTTTGGACGACAGCAGGGCGCCACAGCTCTCCATTCAATAAGTTATTTCAGTTTTTAACAACACGCCAGATTACAGTTACTTACTACGCCCGATTGTTATTTATAGGCGATAGTATATTTTATCCCTTTATTACCGTGATGAGGTAGAATCCTTTCAGTTGCAGATTCTACAGTGTTACGTTATCAATACTCATTGGTAACTTTAAAAATTGCATACGTAAATTAAACTCTTAACAAATGCTTCACTAAGTCGCATCTGTGCTATTGCGTCATATCTTTCGTTGAGAATTGTTTGTTCCTCTTGAAGTACCCGAACACAGTAGTGACTCAGTGTGACACACAGACGAACTAAAGCATTGGAATCCTGATTTCTCGAACCTCCAAGGGAAACTAAAATTGGTTCGAGAAATCGGAAGTTCGAAATATCGGGGGTACAATTACAGTGAAACAAATCCAAGGGAAACGATTTTGGCTCGAGATATAGCGGGGTTTTTTGAGAAATCGAGGGTTCGAGAAATCGGGGTTCCACTGTATATGCAGATCCGAAAATTACGCACATAGCTTTTAACAATGTTTTGAAATTTTAAAAACTGTTCTTGAAATGAAACAACGTTGAAAATTATAGACAAACATAATCGCCAAACGAAACTCACCTCGTGGGACAAGTGAAAATGAATCAGCAATCCGCAGTACAGAACAGGGACTATCAAATGAAATGGATAATGATCACAGAGAGTAGCGTTAAATCAGGCTAACTAATTAATCCGGAAACGTCAAAACGAATGCAAATAATCTTCTACAATAAAATCTCCGTTGGTCAGTTGGTTGGGTTCACTGATTTTCTTTGTATTCTCCGCTGCGGGTCAGAAATCACTTATGGCCCATGCACGTCATATGTAGGGTAGCAAAAATAAGCCGATCTTATGTTCTTGTGTTGTTTGCAAACAACAGTGCGCCAAGATGTCAGATTAAATTAGTTCTAATGGTAGTTGTTATGATTAACAAGGTCACGTGACAGGTTCTGCAAATGGCCTATTCACTGTTTTCGTTTTAAAATGTTTTGACGACAACAACTGAGGCGCCAATACATAATGAGCCCTCCGGGTAAAATGTGAATAGAGGGCGCGTTAATTGGCCGATTTAGCATTTGGGAAGCAAATCAGTAGACCGGACCAAAATTGTCAACATCAAGATTAATTGACGTACTGCAGTTGCGGTCATATACATTGGGCCTACACGACTCTCATCTACGTGTTTTAGCCAAAAGCTTAGCTCTCACGAGTATATTATTTCCATACCAGTACAATCATCAATTGCCTTAAGCCTGGTTTCCATATAATCGCAACGATCGCGAGATCGCAGAAATAGTTGCCAACCTCGTCCCCAGGGCCTACTCGGTATTCAAAATGGCAGCGAGAGAAGAGCCTGGCAAAGGCTGGGTCATGTGACCTTAAAAATCTCCAAATATATTGGATATATTAATTAATTCAAAATGGCGGAAGACTCACAATTGGTTGATTTTATGTCACGTGACCCCGCCTTCTCTCTGTAGTAATTCTGTAGTATTGGCGCTTCATATTCTCTCAATATTAAAGTGTTTTGATTTGCATAACTTAATTAATTTTTTCAAAACTTTAGAAACCCAAGGCCGAAAAGTAGTCATTTTGAAGCCTGCACTGCCCATTGTGGGGAGCAGGGATGGCGCAGCAGGGATGGCGCAGCAGGGATGGCGCAGCAGGGATGGCGCAGCAGGGATGGCGCAGCAGGGATGGCGCAGCAGGGATGGCGCAGCAGGGATGGCGCAGCAGGATGGTGCAGCAGGGATGGCGCAGCAGGGATGGCGCAGCAGGGATGGCGCAGCAGGGATGGCGCAGCAGGGATGGCGCAGCAGGGATGGCGCAGCAGGGATGGTGCAGCAGGGATGGCGCAGCAGGGATGGTGCAGCAGGGATGGCGCAGCAGGGATGGCGCAGCAGGGATGGCGCAGCAGGGATGGCGCAGCAGGGATGGCGCAGCAGGGATGGCGCAGCAGGGATGGCGCAGCAGGGATGGCGCAGCAGGGATGGCGCAGCAGGGATGGTGCAGCAGGGATGGCGCAGCAGGGATGGCGCAGCAGGGATGGCGCAGCAGGGATGGCGCAGCAGGGATGGTGCAGCAGGGATGGTGCAGCAGGGATTGCGCAGCAGGGATGGCGCAGTAGGGATGGCTCAGTGGTGAGAGCGCTTGCCTCCCACCAATGTGGACTTGACTTGATATGATTTTAAACAAACGTATCCATTTATCTATTGGCAAGTCAAATAGGAGACGAACTCCATAAACGAAATATTAAATCAAAACACATTTTCAAGGTCAAACGAAAATCGCTTTATTTCGTCACCCTATGTTTGTTTAAAAAAATGCAATACATCGAATTGCTTAAACTGGATATCATGAAACTCATATATATCGCTTGATGCAGTTTTCCATCTCCCAGTTTACACCTTCGGGTACTCGGGTTTCTTCAGTTTATAAAAGCGTTCCTCCAACATTGGAATCAGCTGCGATCTTTTAAGCCAGGTACCGGTGTCGCGGTAATCACCAGCTTCCATTTCAAATCCTCTCTTGAATCTCTGAAAAACATGAACGGTTTTAGATTGCTTTCAGTCCCCCTTTTCTGTTTGCGGCAAGGGCATTAAGATCCGACGAGCGTTTTAACCCGCGAGCGTGAGTGCAAAAATAGCGTTATGGACGAGAAGGGGTTGGGACGTTTTTCTTCTCGTGCACGCCGTTCCCTCGTCTCGCCCCAGTTCCTTCCCGGCCAAACCCTTGTCCCGTGTTGCTTTTGCGATTTCGAGAGGGAAACAGACTGCAAGCAGTCTACAACGGGTTACAGCCCGTGTGTTTTGAAGGATTGATACTACCACCCTATAAATAAATAATGGTATCAAACTATAAATGCCCAATCAATCAAAACTGAACAAGGTAAGGTACGCAACTAAAGTACGCAACTTTTTTGTGGAAGAAGCGGTAGCGTTCCGTGACGACCCAAATAATGGCTGCCTAGGAGTCTAATAAGGTGGGCTGTTCAGTATTTAAATTTAGAACTCCTTCCAATTGGAAAACCCTATTGTAGAATTTTGTTTGTATTTTATGTTACCAAGATAAAATAAATGTTACTGTATAATCAGAGTCTTCACATGTAAAAAGATCAATCTTAAAGGGACACTGTCCCGGCGTATTTGCTCAAAACTGTTATAAATGCACGAAATGGTCCCTAAATCTATCAAATAAGAACTTAGTAAACTCTAACTAAATGATAAAAAGCAATTTCTTCAAGAATTCCATACTGCAACAAAATTTTTGCAAAATTTCAAAGATTTCCGAGCCAAATTTGAAACTTTGAAAAACTGACATCCTGATGTTTTTTTCAAAAATCCATATTGCAATCCATTTCCATCTTCGCTGTCGTTTGTCATCCTCACTTCCTAATGGGTTCCTGTCATTTGTCGAGTGCTATTCTACAGAATCAAACCATTATTGTTCAACTTCCTATGATCTAGATATGTTTCTGAGCTTTCCAAAATCATGCTAAAATCAGGACAGTGTCCCTTTAAGGCTCATTTACACGCTACGATTTGTCGGACCGATTTCTCTTTTATCGATATAGCGCGAGGACGAAAATCGGCCCAATTTATAAAATCTGTTGCAATTTTGTATGCTATGGCCAAACAGAAAGACCGCTGAAGACTCGCCTTACGGAACATAGAAAGGCAGTGTCAAGTTTCGACCACAACTCCAAAGTTGCTTGCCATGTTCACAATTTTAAACCATCACATGGATTTTAAAAACGTTAGCGTTGTTGGACGTGAGGCCAATGACCACGAGCGACTTTTTCTTGAATCCTGGCATTCTACGGCAGACCCAGACGCTGGGAACGATCACATCATAATCCAGTCGGGGGAATAAGAATCACTTGACGTCAAAATCCCATCTCCGAGAATATACTGAGCCCGCAGTTTTCGGCTTTTGACCAGTGGGTTGCTAAGATACCCGTTGAAAAGTACTTCGAGTCTCGGCTGCAAAAACAAAATGGTTTGGCGCATTTTTGCGTGAGATTAAAATGTAGAAAAAAAAAGAATTATGGAGCCCCGTGGTCGCAATTTGGCGGATAGGCACAATATAAATGTAAGTTGCCTCCATGATACTGTAGATATGTTTTAAATCATATCACGACGAGCGAAAACTATCGGTAGTTGTGCGAGCTAATGCTGAGAGCCCCGAGGCCGATTTCAAGAGTTGAAGGATGTAAAATTAATAGTGGACGGAATATGTGTGCAAAGACGACTGCGACATGGTCCGCGTATCACATCAGTAAGATCTGCCTTGATGCGAGTCAAAGTGTTTAAAGTTTTTCGTGTTACTTTAATACATGTAAGGCTGTAAGCCGAGGCCAAAGTTGAACGAGAGTCGCCGATCATGAGCTATCGTGTGACAGTTTCTTCCTGTCATTACCGTGGGCTAGGGTGGGAGTAAAAACTTTGACTACTCGCAATGTAAATTTGAGCTGGTACACATGAGAGTTACCGAGATGCATGAGAGTTTCAGGTCAAACGAGAGCAAGAATTTCAACTGCTGTCAACTCCCACTATCTCTATAGTTTTTTTAGGGCAAGCATTGTTGTCAACTCTCGTTCTCGTTTTCCCAGGCTTGGTTTGTCTTCTAATTAAACCGGAATGAAATACGATTTCCCTAGGCCGATTAGATCAAGCTTTAATTTCTAGTAGACAGCTGCCGGTTTTTAACAAAAGCGTAAAATTCCTTATAAATTTATAGGTGTTATGGAAAACTTTGCATACACCCTCCAATAAGCGGTCGACACTTACCAAATTCCCGGAAATTGCTTGACCTCCATTAAGCGGTCACCTCTATTAAGCGGTCAGTTGGCTATTTCCTGAGGGTGACTGCTTAATAGAGGTTTGACTGTATTAAAATGCAGTGAAAGAAAATGAATACAAACGTCTAAGAGCTTCATAACATATTTCTAACAAATGCGTCTCATTTAAGGAATTACGGATTGTGTTCTAAGCGAAATAGATACTTCTGTACGTCTTTAGGGTCTAAAATAGGCATCCCGCATGACGCCGGATTTTCTCGTACGCGGATGTTTCCGGCATGCAGGAGAGTAAAATGTTAAGGAGAGCCATGCCATATAACAAACTTACTATAGACTCTCAGGGCCTCCACAGACTAGAGAGATAGTTGTCGACAACTATTTAGTTGTCCATCATAAAAAGTTGTCCATAACAAAAAAGCCAGTGTGTGAAGCTAGTTATCGATAACTAAGGCCCTTAGTTATCGATAACTAGTTCACACACTGGCTTTTGGGTTATCGACAACGTTTTATGAAATAGTTGTCGACAACTATCTCTCTAGTCTGTGGAGGCCCTCACTAGCTCTGGACCGTATAGTGCAAGAAAGACGATATTCTCCTAGTACGGCCCTCGCGCACTGTTAATAAGGGAATGGGGATATATTTTGAACTCTTCTAGTTCTTGATCTGAAATCCAAATATAGTACGTACCATTCTCGTTTCTCAACGTAAAATTGGGTATAATTTTGAGTGATCTACGAGACCGTAAATGTCTATTTATATTTCTTCACATTTATCTTCGTATGAACTTCAAGTGCCGACAAACGAAAAGATAAAGAAAGTCCAAGAATGCGCGATTCTAAATGTTCAGTTTTGAAATAGGGCACATTTATTAGCGACGTGCAGACCTAAGAAGGATGCGTCCAAAGTGTGCCCATGCAGTTATATAGGCCTGCAAAAATGTCGAGAAGTACATGTCTTCAACACCTGAGTAAAGGGAACTCTGGATACTAAGTTCATAATCCCAAACAAATATTCAATATATATGACACGAATTAGTAACAGTAGTAGGCTGTTGTCCTCCGTGCCAACTTCCTTTGAACAGCATTATACGGATACAATTTCCTTCCGTTCAAATTTCATGGACTTACTTCCGTTATAGCTGTACTCTATTTTTGCGGAGGCCATCGCTTAAAAGAGGTCAAGAATTTGCCTCATGCCATAGGAATGTATGATACAGTTCAATGCATCATTTGATAGTCTCTGTTCTGTTCTGCGGATTGCTACTGATTCATTGTCATTTGCTTTTCATTTGATGATTATGTTTGTCTGCAGTGTTTGCTGTTGTTTCATTTCAAAAAGTGTTTAATTGTTAAAAGCTATGTGCGTAATTGCGGCTGCAAAACCCGGGGGGTACTCCCTGAAATTTTTCAGTGGTGGGAGTGTGTGGCTTGCTTCTTGGAACCCTTGCCCTATTTCAGACCAAAATATGTGATTTTCCATACCCTATTTCAGACTTGACCCAAAAATCGAGACCCTATTTCAGACCAAAATATGTGATTTTTCATACCCTATTAAATTAGTACACGTGCCGTGTCTAATACATTACTTCAGTTTGCGTAAACATTCGAGAAGGACTTCAAATTCCCCAATGTTAATGGCAAAAAATAGTTTCGTCTAAAAGCCAAACCAAATTCCAGGCCAGAGTGCACAAAACATACCCTATTTCAGACCAAAATGGCTCAAAAACCATACCCTTTGGCGCCGCACATACCTATATAGCTTATACAAGGCAGTACCCCTCCCCCACCCCCACCCTCCCGGGCTGCAAAAAAGCAACAATTAACTGCAAGTGGACTAGCTCAAACACGAACATAATATTCTGAATTAATGAGACTGCTGTTTGCATACTGATAGGAAAGCTTACTATTGGTATTGCTTCCTTTGAACAGCGCTTTCCATTCCATTCCATTTGGATGTGATCAAACTTTCCATAAAAGACTGAGAACTCTTTCCTTAGTTTCCCAAGTCGCGGTTCTTACAAACCCATTATAAGTTAGTTAAGTACAAGAAATAGGCAGACTGAATTTAATCCTCATTTACAATCTTTTGCATTGCACAGCGACATAAGACATGAAAACGAAGACAACTCTTGTGACATGAAAAGTTTGGTGTTTCATTAATTGCAAAAGATGTAATCGGTATATAGAAACCTAACCACAAGCCAAATTGTTATCTTTTTTGTTGGCGCAATTAGCGTAAACAGCTCAGTGACTCCGGATCCATAAACCTGTAAATAGATGTTTAATTACTATCTACTCTGTATAATCGATGTTATATGTACTTTACGAATCAGAAGATTGCTTCATATGAAGGGAAGCTGACCGAAGAAATGAAATTTAATGAAATTGAATGAAAGTTGAGGAAGGATTAAATTGATAAGAAAAAACGCCACCAGACAGTTGCCCCCAACACGAGATCACTTTCGCGTTGGGCTAGTCTCATTTTGAGTATCCATCTATCAGTTATTACCCAAACATTCTAATTGTAAATCATTTTTTCCCAATTAATAAAAAATACACTATTCCCCATCCCTTTTTCCTCCTTCACAAACATCTTAAAATTCTAAACACATTCTTAAAATTCCACGGGACCTTTCACTATGAACCTATGATGGCACAGAGATAATGCGAGAATAGTGCTAACGAAAAAACAGTCGTATTCAGGTATATCACCCCCTTAAAACTGTTTTGATGTCGGATTCACATATGAAAATTGCATTTTGCTCGATTATTGTGCCTAGTCTACCACACCTGGTTTGCCTTTTTCAAATTGACATGTTTTCGTGAGAAATTCTTAAAATAGCTTCTCGCCGGTCATTTATTTGCCAAATTAACATCAATTGGACAAAACCAAACTGCATGAATTACAAATCAATCTGTTGCAAAATACAATGAA
The DNA here is from genome assembly GCA_029204205.1 of Desmophyllum pertusum. NCBI lineage: Eukaryota > Metazoa > Cnidaria > Anthozoa > Scleractinia > Caryophylliidae > Desmophyllum > Desmophyllum pertusum. Next base: position 446,419 of record MU825436.1, on the reverse strand, counting down.
GAATCCAAGCCACTATTCCTATCACTTAAGATTCTTAGTATTATATTGAGCTACATACGTACCTTTGTTTTCTCGTACTTTAATGATAATCTGCCACGTTATTTTTAATAACTATTTTACGTTAAAATGAAAACATACATCCACATAAAACTCGTTCAGCTTCCAATATATATTATATATTAATTACAGAAGGACAAATTATGGAAAATTTCATTAATTGTTTCATTTCAAAAAGTGTTTAATTGTTAAAAGCTATGTGCGTAATTGCGGCTGCAAAACCCGGGGGGGTACTCTCTGAATTTTTCAGTGGTGGGAGTGTGCGGCTTGCTTCTTGGAACCCTTACCCTATTTCAGACCAAAAATGTGATTTTCCATACCCCATTTCAGACCTGACGCAAAAATCTATACCCTATTTCAGACCTAAATTAGTACACGTGCCGTGTCTAATACATAATAATAATAATATAATAATAATAATAAAAGCATTTATTTATACACGATAGGATTAAAGCAGCATAGCTGATGTGGTCGTGTCATACTAAAGTTAAAAAATTACAACTAAAAATTAATTACAGTCTAGATCAATCGAAAAGGGTAAAATTGTCTAATATATAGTTTGCGTAAACATTCGAGAAGGGCTTCAAACTCCCCAATGTTAATGGAAAAAAAATAGTTTCGTCTAAAAGCCAAACCAAATTCCAGGCCAGAGTACACAAAACATTCCCTATTTCAGACCAAAATGGCTCAAAAACCATACCCTTTGGTGCCGCGAGTACCCCCCCCCCCCCCCCCCCCCCGCTGCAAAAAAGCAACAATTAACTGCAAGTGGACTAGCTCAAACACGAACATAATATTCTGAAATAATGAGACTGCTGTTTGCATACTGATAGCTTACTAGGTATTTGGATGTGATCAAACTTTCCATAAAAGACTGAGAACTCTTTCCTTAGTTTCCCAAGTCGTGGTTCTTACAAATCCCTTATAAGTTAGTTTTACAAGAAATAGGCAGACTGAATTTAATCCTAATTTACAACGATCCTTTGCACATCGTCACAAGACATGACAATGAAGATAACTCTTGTGACATGAAAATTTTGGTGTTTCATTAATTGCAACAGATGTAATCGGTATATAGAAACCTAACCACAAGCCAAATTTTTACCATTTTTGTTGAAACAATTAGCGTAAACAGCTCAGTGACTCCGGATCCATAAACTGTAAATAGATGTTTAATTACTATCTACTCGGTATAATCGATGTTATATGTACTTTACGAATCAGAATATTGCTTCATATGAAGGGAAGCTGACCGAAGACGTGGTGGATTTTTACTGATGAAATTGAATGAAAGTTGAGGAAGGATTAAATTGATAAGAAAAATCGCCACCAGACAGTTGCCCCCAACACGAGATCACTTTCGCGTTGGGCTAGTCTCATTTTGAGTATCCATCTATCAGTTATTACCCAAACATTCTAATTGTAAATCATTTTTTCCCAATTAATAAAAAATACACTATTCCCCATCCCTTTTTCCTCCTTCACAAACATCTTAAAATTCTAAACACATTCTTAAAATTCCACGGGACCTTTCACTATGAACCTATGACGGCACAGAGATAATGCGAGAATAGTGCTAACGAAAAACAGTCGTATTCAGGTATATCGCCCCCTTAAAACTGTTTGATGTTGGATTCACATATGAAAATTGCATTTTGCTCGATTATTGTGCCTAGTCTACCACACCTGGTTGCTGCCTTTTTCAAATTGACATGTTTTTGTGAGAAATTCTTAAAATAGCTTCTCGCCGGTCATTTATTTTCCAAATTAACATCAATTGGACAAAACCAAACTGCATGAATTACAAATCAATCTCTTGCAAAATAGAATGAAGAATCCAAGCCACTATTCCTATCACTTAAGATTCTTAGTATTATATTTGAGCTAAATAGTACTCTTTGTGTTCTGTGACGATTGGTTTTGCCGCACCGAGCGACTGGGGATTCACTGAGCACACACACTTGGCTGCGGGAAAGGAACTTGTCACAAGTTCCAAAGTACGGGATCTACTTACAACTGGAATCAGGAACACGCAGAGCTTGGACTTTCACGTTTAATCTTCAATGTCAAATCTTCGATGCAAATCCAGGCGGATGTAAATCGACTTACAATAATGCAGTTGCTCAATTTATACTACCGCTAAATTATATTGCATCATGCAAGCTGTACAATTGAAAGAAGGCTGAATAAAGTCAACTTGAAACCTGAAGTAACCTGATTACATTCAGCTGATGATCACTGAAGACTTAATAAACGAAAGTAAAACTGTATATAAGCTCAGCCTAGAAAGCTGTGTAAAGGAAGCTTACTTCAAAGCAGATGAAAAAAACATAATTTAACTTACAACAAAATTACGAAGCTTGTTTCGTTTGAACACAAATTCTACGATACAAATATTGAATTTTTTGGTGGGGGGTGTGGCCGTCTTCTTGACACCATTACCCTATTTCAGACCAAAATATGTGATTTTCCATACCCTATTTCAGACCTGACGCAAAAATCTATACCCTATTTCAGTAAAATTAGTACACGTGCCGTGTCTAATACATGACTTCAGTTTGCGTAAACATTCGAGAAGGGCTTCAATTTCCCCAATGTTAATAGCAAAAAAATAGTTTCGTCTAAAAGCCAAACCAAATTCCAGGTCAGTGTGCACAAAAACATACCCTATTTCAGACCAAAATGGCTCAAGAACCATACCCTTTGGCGCCGCACATACCTATATAGCTTATACAAGGGAGTACACCCCCCCCCCCCCCCCCCCCTTGTCTTGTGCTCACATGAAAAGTGTGGTGTTTACCAGTTTCACTAATTGCAACAGATGTAATTGTATATTGAAACCTAACCACAAGCCAAATTTTTACCATTTCTGTTGGAACAATTAGCGTAGTAAACAGCTCATGATCAGTGACTCCACAAATTTGTAAATAGATTTGTAATCACAAGCTACTCTGTATAATCGATGTTATATGTACTTTACGAATCAGACGATTGCTTCATATGACAGGAAAGCTGACCGAAGAAGCGGATTTTTGTGAAATTGATTGAAAGTTGAAGAAGGATTAAATTGATAAAAAAACACCACCGGACAGTTTCCCCTAACACGAGAGCACTTTCGCGTTGGGCCAGTCTCAGTTTTGGTATCCATCTATCAGTTATTACCCAAACATTCTAATTGTAAATCATTTTTCCCAATTAATAAAAAATACACTATTCCCCATCCCTTTTTCCTCCTTCACAAACATCTTAAAAATCCTGAACACATTCTTAAAATTCCACGGGACCTTTCACTATGAACCTATGATGGCACAGAGATAATGCGAGAATGGTGCTAACGAAAAACAGTCGTATTCAGGTATATCGCCCCCTTAAAACAGTTTGATGGGGACAAACCCTTGTTGGAGTTAGATTAAGAAATTATATTCATATGCTGTATTCAAATTACTTCACTGAAAAATGGGGATCTTCTTAGAAAAGCTCGGTAGAACTTGCTAAGATCTCCTTCCATTATATGTGGTTATTTTCCAATTTTATGGGAAAATAATGGAATTTACAGTTGCAATTGGTCAACAAATTATTGATCTCATTCCAGTAGTTGTTTTCGGGATGAAGTAATAGCCGTATACGGTGTGCTGAAGGAAGTTCAAAAGGGTAAAGATAAGCTACTACAGTTTCTTGTGATCCCGGAGGGGTACTCCCCAATAATTTGGGTGGGGGTGTGCGGCACGCTTCTTGAAACCCTTACCCTATTTCAGACCAAAATATGTGATTTTACCTACCCTATTTCAGACCTGGCCCTTAACATTTCGGGGAAAATTTCCCCATTTTAAAGTCAAAATGGCAAAAATCTATACCCTATTTCAGACCAGTAGGCAAAACATAGTACCCTATTTCAGACCAAAACGGTCAAAATCTCTACCCGTTTTCAGACCAAAACGGCTCAAAAACCATACCCTTTGGCGCCGCACATACCTATATAGCTTATATAAGGGAGTACCCCCCCCCCCGGGCTTGTGATCCAGCCTCCAGCTTCCAAATGGACCAATCAGTAACTACTTCCTTTAGCGTCCGAAATGATATATTTTGAAACGACCCGTCTTCGAACGGAGAAGTGTTAGCTTTATCAGCAGGTCTGTGCACATTTGGCTGCTAAATATTTGCATCTCTGCGTACTTTGTAAAGACGGTTCGAGTGCAGATAGGACTCATTGGAATTTTGAAGCCTTCTTGCAAACTATTGGTAGCTGAGGAGAAAGTGAAACTACTATTACCTGATTTTCTTCAAGGTACTTAAATCTTAATTAACTAATATCTTCGTGAATTTTATGGGGAAGACATTGTAATTCAGCATACGTTGGAAATAAGTTCTTTGTGAGATAACTGGCAAGAATTATTTCGGGATGTTTCCTAAGATGAACATGACTGCTCGTCTAATGAATTGTACCATTCAACATCTTCTCATCGTACATTTAAAAATTCTGAAAGATCGTGACCAGTAGCTAGAAAGCCATCGTTTCCGCCTCGATCCATCCTCGATCCGGGTTGAGAACGAGCGACAACAACCACCCTTGAGACTTTCTATCAGGGGCACACAACGGATCGTTTCGGTGGAATATCTGTTCGGAAGGCCTATAATCACCTCTGATATTCGGTTAGGGAAATGTCATCTCGAATTTTCGTAATATGGGAAAATTAATGTCTTTTGTTTTCGGAGAGATAAAAATGTCGTTTTGAGTACAAAAAATGGTCAACTAGGATTTTCGGAAAGGCAAAAGCAGCTCATAAATTCGGGTAAGAAGATTTCAATCCCTAACATTTTGAAAATTTTGTAGTTTGAAAGTTCAGCTAACGTATCCGAACAGATACATTTTTCTTAGCGTTTAAAAATAAGCTATTATACTGCACAAAAAGCACAGTTATAACGTAAAACGACGTTCCGACACCTACAGGAAAATGTTGTCGTTGGGTGCCCTTGTTTCTATGGGTATTTCCGACAAAATCGAAGTCGCGACGATTTTCATTAAAGAAACGACGATCTGAGAAATTGAAGCGACGATTTTCAAATTGGTCAGATAGAAAACATTAAATGTGTCACTCAGAAGATTTGATAGAAAGTAGCAGTCATTTTTCCAATCTTTTTTACGACGATAACAACGATGTCAACAATGACCGAAAATGATGAAAACGATGACATCTGTCCGCACTTTGCATGAATAAGAAACTCTGCAAGCGCTCGAGAAACGCTCAAAAGAAGAGGATAAACGTTTGTACGCGAAACATTTACGATATAACAGCGACTTTAGTGTTAAAAATCGACGGTTTATGATAAACGTGCGACGAAATCGACGTCTGACGCATAGCGAGGCTCACCCTTTATACTTCCCACCTTCGCGGATGTCCTTCGGGAAAAAAAATCGTACGCGCGCCAGTTTCAAGAAAGCTTTACCAAACGACATGTCAATGGAAAGCTTTATATGTATGGTTTTTGATGAAAAATATAATTTAAAGCGACTTTTTCTTTTACGAAGTATCAGGAGCTGGTACGCCCCCAAATGTCCAAGAGTTGTGCAATTGAATTTATCTGGTATCGCGCAGTGTTATTTACAAGGCATCAATCAACAAAACGGTGTCAGGCTTTTTCGATATTCTGATTGGTTATTTAGATATCCTTGTTCAAAGTTGGAGTGGCTAAAAATTGCGTAAAAGGTCGCCACGGGAAAAATATTTTAAATGTCATAATTTCCTGACACGGTTTTTGTTTGTCATCACCGCTCATTACCCCTGGAATGTTTTGGCCAAATTTTACGAACGCGCTTTCACAGGAGATTAAAATGCCTCGTGACACTGCGAGCCAATCAGGAAACAGTATCCCGTGACGTCTGCTACAATTTAACATAATTTCCCTGGGAAAGTATCGCACTGCAATCACGTTTTCTATTTCGCTGTGTCATACGTTCACGTGGAAGAGCAGTTATCCGCGAAATGGGGAATGTAGCCAAAGGCAAAGGAAAAAAATAGTAAGAACAATGAAAGCGAATCCACATGGGCATTAGGAATAACCTAATAACAGAAATGAGATATCTCGGGTAGGTTTATCATGATTTGTAAATTACGAGACGAGGCGATCGTTCGTGTTTTAGGCAAATACCTAAGACGTTTTTGATCTTATATCTGATAAATTTCGGTTTGACTCGGTCAGCGAGGTATCAGTCGAGCTCGTTTAGATCGACAATTCACCGACAAGTATTTGGCGTCGCACGTTTCGAATTCTTGGCCAAACCAAGATCCTTTGTCGCTTTCCGCTAAGTTTGTTTTCCTTTCTTGAGTAAAAGCTTTCTTATTTTACTTCTTCGAGCTTGATTTTTCCTGGCCTTTAACCCAAGGACTTTTTTGGTCTTAGTCATTTCCATTAGAGCTCATAAAACAACTTCCTGAACTTCTACTCGAGATTTTTCCAAATGCGCGAGTTAACGATATCTCTCGGATGAAGTGCTTTGCCGCGAAAATTGTTGGTTACATTTTGAGTCGCGTATTTTGGCAGAAAATATGTAACGATTCCTTTGAGTTTTGGCATCCTAAATCGAAAATGTTTGAATCTTAAAAATGTTATTTTTTTTGTAGGAGTAAAGAAGTTTGAGATATCAGCATATTTTTGCAATAAATGCGCATCATTTTGAAATCCGACAACATATTTTTTCTTTGTTTCATCAAATAAGCCTCAGAGCTCTCAAGTTTTGTATCTGCAAGATTCATGACAATCATGACCATGCAACTCGCTGCACAAAATTTAATTTAACCAGCATTTTGTTGCAATTATAATTGTACAATTAGTTTATTGTAATTGTAATTTATTGTAATTTTAATTATTTTAGGAAGGCCACAGGTTCGTCAGCCACTGGCTGTTATGTGTTTTCCCTCGTTAAATATAGTTTATTATTATCATTATTATTATGTTTTAATTATGATTGTCATGAAACGCGTCGTAGTTTAGACTCTCTTCTCGGTGTTTGGAGATTAGATGAAAAACTGTCTCTCGTGTTTGATATATTACAAAAACAATTTACATCAGAGCCATAGATATTGGATGCGAACGGCCTGGGTTCATATTTATTTAGGTAGCCTGCACTGTGACTGCAACAAGATGGCGTTAAAACTCTCTGTTATGTTGGATCGATCGTGTAGCAAATATTTAGCTTCTTCTTCCTTAGTCGTGTCCAAGCAAACATACGATCTCTCCAAGAATGGACGCATAGTGAGAAGAACTGAGCTATCATACTTCTAGACACTGCTTCTGTTCGCAGTTCGCGGAGTTCAGCTCTGGCAACCACATTAGTTGAAGTCAAACGTGACTTGAGTTAATTAAATTTTATCACTTATTTAACCCTATTCTGGCTGGGGGTAGGCTCGATTTCCGCCGCTCTCTCGAGTCCGGTCTTCGTTCATCCTCCCCGAGAAGAACGGCTGGACGCGTGAGCGAACAGCCGTGTCTGTGACGTAATCAAAAAAATTAATTTATGTAACGCTACTCCGGCTCGTGACATTCATTTATTTTCTATTATCTCTTATATTTTCGAAAGAAAAGGATCTGATCAGAAATATTCCGCGAAGGATGCTGATTTCTCGCCTTTATTGTGAAGCTATATGACTGAAAACCCGGGATGAAAAATATTACAAGATGTAACATGACCAGTCCGTGATAAGAAACAATGTTTTGATGCAATTTCGCCAGAGACGTCGCGTTCTGGCACCACACGATTTTACATCAAATCCCAGATAAAATTAATCACACAAGTTTACCGAGTGTTTTGTGTATTGTATATTACATGTCGAATGTCCAAATGGATCTCATTAGTTGCCTTGTGCGGTTGTAGTGGCTTAGCTCCCCGGCTTAGCGCGAACTTTCCGTGATGTATTTCCTTGGTGCGGATGAAAAATCCATCCTGTCGTTTGAATTACAAAGACATCATGCCCATTAATTGGCATTAACGATTCCTATTGCATATATCTTCGAGAGTTTCAAGGTTAAATGTCTCTTGAAGACGATCGAACGCCAGCCCAAACAACTGCTTTGCATCCGTGAAAGATAATTTATGCCTGCTCGATTCGTGCAGGCACGTTTCTCATTGGTGGAAATTAACAATGCCAAGCTCACGACTCCAGCCGTGCCTTCGGGGGATGAGCGTGGGCTCATTTTCCCGAACAGCGGCTGGTAATCGAGCCTAGGCTGGGGGGAGTTAAAGAGCATTAAAAGAAAGTTATTATAGCCAAACTTTGTGACTTGTCCCAAAACTTATATGGGAACATTTTGGTGTGTCAATTTTTTGATCACGTGACTTTATGTTTCCATGACAATCAAGTTTGAAAGGCCGTTTTACCCAAATTGTTGTTTTTTTTCAGCTTAATTTTCATGAGATTTCCGCTTTTTACGAAAGGTTTCTTCCAAAATCTTTACAGTTTTTGCATCCTTATATATTTTAGATTTTTTCAAATTAAATTTGGGGATTTTCTGGCATTTCTGAACAATTTAGAAATCCAAGATGTTTTAATGTATGACGTCATTATGGCGTGATATGACGTCATAATTGACACATGGTTGTCACAAAAATAAACATTTTTGGATGCTTCACACACCATACAAGTTTCATTTTCATAGCGTGAATATAGCAGGCTCACGAACGAAAATGAAAATGGGCATTGTCTAACAGGGGGTGTATAGCCTTTTCTTCGCTCAAAAAGGAGGATCCTAACCCAAACACGAAAGGCTGACCAGATAAATAAAATATTCCTAACTAACAAATAGTGAGAAGGTATCCGAAAATGTCTGTATCGTCGACACTTTGCAAACTGATCGTACAAGTCCATTCATCAGTTGGCATGTATTGGCTTCATGACCGACAATTTAGAACTCACGTCCACCCCATTATTGTGGCTTTGCTCTGCAGACTTTTCGGACGCTGAAAATTTCCCACCGCTAAAATTTTCGGACGGGTTTATTTTCGGACAATTTTTTGTCCCAAATTAAACCTGATTAAACACGTCCGAAATTTTAGGCCTCAACGAAGAGCGGTTTTCAATTTGGTTTTTGTATCACTACGTTAATTCTACGTAAGCTCGATGATTGGTTTAAAAACTCTCTCGCGTCACCTACTCAACCAATCAGATGGAAAAGAAAAACCGATCGTGAAGATCACACGCGTTTTTCCGCGCTTGGTGCCAGCTACGTGTATTTACGTCGAATTCTCATTGGTTCACTGTGTTGTTTACATTTGTTGTGATTGGCCATTGTAATTGCTTTGGTTTTGGTTTTACGTCACTCAATTGAAAAACCGCTCTATAATTAACAATTATTCCCCTCAGTGTCGGTGGCTAGTGGTGGATATTTACCTCGCCGAGTATATACCAAACCAGTGAGATAAAATCCCCAAAATAATTTATTTATTCTCTCTCAGAAGACTGCAAAAAAGTATTTAACAAATACATTCGCGCGCAAGATGTGGATAGCACATACTATCCCGAGTTTGAGTAGCCAATCAGAGCGCGCGAAAAACACTATCCACCGCCTTGGTATATACTACTACTAATAATAATTAACACTTAATACTGAGTGTAATCTGTTGACGCTTGATCCTCACAAACCTCACCCCAGTCCCTGTCCCTGTTTCTCTTTCAGTTGTTTTATTCCCAGACATTAGATCGCCATTCGTCGCCATGAACAAACACGAAAGGCTGTTACTGACACTTTGTGTTGTTGGCTGTGTTGCCGTTTTTCTACCAACGGGTAAGCATTTTAGCTCATTTGACTTTGAATCGGGTCACATTTAACGCTATAACAGCTATTATATGACCAAACAATAAGCTTCTCACACTGTAAATTCAAAAGATCTGTTTTGGCCCCAAAATGCCAAAATAGCCCTTATACCCCTAGGGCTAATTTGACCCCTTTGGGGGCCATTTTGACAATTTGGAGCAAATCAGCCCCACAAAATTCCAATTCGACCCAACTAAAAGCCAATTCAGCACTCACCGGAAATCAATTTAGCCCCTGAGTGCATTACTGCCCTAGACATCGGAGCTGTCGTGGCCCTAAGTTACTAGAGCCACTTGCTCAGTATTATTTTGAGTGGCCCCAATAAGGTTCATTTTAGGCTGGCCGGTGCTGAATAAGACCTATACGTTGGGGTCGTTTTGGGCCTTTTTAATAATCAGATGAAGAAGTTGAATTTGCGTGGGATGAGGTTGTGTATCACTGCCGATGACATTCATTTAACATTGATTATACAAAACAATAAATGGTTAATTAAAAACGGATGCGATGGTGAAAATCGGACTGGCAACATGCCCGTGGCAACATACCCGAAACCTCTTCAAAGAAATCAACACTTTCGGCTTTTATAGCACCTGAACAGCAATATTTTTAGCCGGATCCGGATGGATTGTAAAAAAAATTAAATAGCCTAATATCCTGCGATATTTCGGTTAATTGCTTTTTAGTTGAAAATACAATGCATGTCGTAATCCAGTACAAAGGTCGACACCTTGCTCTGGCCGAGAGGCTCTGGGTCTGAATAGATCATGCGCAGTGTAAGTTCTTCCCGGCGTCCTCTTTGGTTTAGATCAATTTTGGCGCTCGTTATAAAACGGTTTGAGGAGTGGTTTGAGATTTTTGCTCGACCTTTTGCTCGCTAAATGGAACGTTTTCTTCTCCTAAAGCCCGCTTAATTTCCAAAGTAGCTGTATGGAGTCTTCTTTCAGCGGATCTTGGATTAGTACGCCTGTTTTAGGCAGTCTTAAAACGTCATTGACCAAGGTAAGCTTGTGCCCATCGATAAGCTTATAAGCAAGACTTATATTTTCCAAGATAACACGGAAATATTTGCTTAATACTTTGCTTTTAAGCTTAAGCTTATATTAATGTAGAACTACACTTTGTACGTATTCAATACATACAACAAAGAGATCGATGGCTGATATGTACTCGAACATGTGTACAAGATGGATCTGGATGTACAATAGTTGTGTCAAATCTCATTTTCATATGATATGACATTTTTCTACTGTTTCATGCTTATCAAGGGTTCCTCGGGAGAAACACTGTTGCTTACTGATTATTTTCCCCTTCTAAATTGCTGATTGTTATGTATATCTCAGTGTTGTGATTTGTAATTGGGCAATTTAAGGTTTAATTAAAACATGTGGCCAAGGCCTGGTGTATGTTATATCTGCTTTTACATTGTATTGGCTGATCCCACGATTGGCAGTGCTGTTTTGAAGTGTGGTTTAGGTACATGTATATGTCAGGTTGGAGTTTGGCTTTATGCTGAGGTATCCTATAGCTACCCTGTCAAGCATTGATAAATCGCACTATTTACAGCAATTTTCCTCCATAATCCCTTTGTTTCACAACAGTGCATATTCGTGGCCCTATTTTGTTTGTGCAGTGCTGTTTTAATTAATGGTGCAGTTTAGGTATATGTCAGGTTGGAGTTTAGCTTTATGCTGAGGTATCCTACCCTGTTAAGCATTGATAAATTGCACTATTTACAGCAATTTGCCTCCGTAATCGCTTTGTTTAGCAACAGTGTATATTTTCGTCGCCCTATTTTGTTTGTGCAGTGCTGTTTTAATTAATGGTGCAGTTTAGGTATATGTCAGGTTGGAGTTTGGCTTTATGCTGAGGTACCCTACCCTGTTAAGCATTGATAAATTGCACTATTTACAGCAATTTGTCTCCGTAATCCCTTTGTTTAGCAACAGTGCATATTCGTCGCACTATTTTGTTTGTGCAGTGCTGTTTTAATTAATGGTGCAGTTTAGGTATATGTCAGGTTGGAGTTTAGCTTTATGCTGAGGTACCCTACCCTGTTAAGCATTGATAAATTGCACTATTTACAGCAATTTGCCTCCGTAATCCCTATGTTTAGCAACAGTGCATATTCATCGCACTATTTTGTTTGTGCAGTGCTGTTTTAATTAATGGTGCAGTTTAGGTATATGTCAGGTTGGAGTTTGGCTTTATGCTGAGGTACCCTACCCTGTTAAGCATTGATAAATTGCACTATTTTACAGCAATTTGCCTCCGTAATCCCTTTGTTTAGCAACAGTGCATATTCGTCGCACTATTTTGTTTGTGCAGTGCTGTTTTAATTAATGGTGCAGTTTAGGTATATGTCAGATTGGAGTTACTCAGTTAGGCTTTATGCTGAGGTATCCTACCCTGTTAAGCATTGATAAATCACACTATTTACAGCAATTTGCCTCCGTAATCCCTTGGTTTAGCAACAGTGTACATGTATATTCTGAGCCCTTTTTGAACATTTGACGTATACCAATGGTCTGAAAATTGAATTACAAAGTTCATTTTTTACATTGAAAATACAGAACATATGTACTTTTTAATCTGCCTATATGGCATGTTGTAATCAACATCACAGAGAGCCCATTAGCTTTTATAGTTAAATGTCTAGTTGCCATGATGGCATGCAGTGCAGTGAACTTATAAAATTGTTTCATGTCAACATGTTTATATTATTCATTGTTTTTATCAATTTATTTCTGTAGTATTGAAATAACTTGAGAAGTGGAACTAGCAAATAACATTGCTTAAATATTATGTTATTATTTTCAGGTGCAAGGATTTGATGTCTTTTTTCTTGTATAAGTATCAAACTAAGGTACGGGTCGCACTACAGCCAATTTTGTTTACATAAAAAATTTTGTAATTTTTGGCGAGGAAAAATTTGCAAAAAATTCGCAAGTGCCAAATTTTGGTGGCGGTCGCACTCAAACCAAGATGTGTTTTCCAAAACTCTCCTGATTGATGTAAATGTAAACTTAAACGGCTTGGGACCACGTTTCGTACTTCGCTTTCTTGGTTTTCGTCGTTTCTTGTAGACTTGCCACAAGTCGTCTTCTTTGAGCGAAACCGGGCGACGCGCGACAACGATCGAGGAACGTCGCGAGAGGAAACCAAAACCAACGAAAGGGGAAAATAATATTGGAAAGGGCTTTTAGAAAGTCTACGTTTCTTGCTGCTGGCTTCAATTGCAATCGAAGGAGATTGTTTTGAACTTGAGACGAATTGTTCTCAAATTGCCGCCGGTAAATTTGGTTTCGATCAGACCCAGTGTAGTCATAGACATTCGCGGCGTAATATCGATGTTCATGTTCTTCGTTTTCCGGTCGAAATAATTATTAAAAGAGTCAGATGAACCAGGTAAAAAATTATTTTGTTCCGTAATTGCACGCGCTAAACTAGCGAATCTTAATTATCAAAACATAGCATCTTGCGTGAATGACAGTTTAATGGCTAAAACGGGCTAAAATAACAAAATTGTGTGATTTCAAAAATTTGGTCGCCTCCAGGGCAACACTTCGGCTTCTTTGAAGATTGGCGAAAATTTGGCAATTCGCAAAAAAATTGGCAAAAAATTGAAACTGGGGGTCGCACTGTATTTTACGATTTTTTACGTTACGTGTTGACAGATTTGACACCTGAATAAACAAAATTGGTCAAAATTGGCTGTAGTGCGACCCGTACCTAATACATGTAATTCTTGCATGAAAATCGTAGAGTATTGATGAATTATGTCAATAACCTTGTGACTTTTAGATGTGTATTTTTATAAAATTTAAATTTGTTGATGTTACATTGTCAGATCAGTATGGTAATCACATGATTTCGAGTGCAATTTGGAATAAATAAGCGGGAGTTTTCAAAGACTAACAAAACTGCACTTGCAATGCAATTTGTAGTCTTTGAAAAATTTAAGTGCTTATAATGTATTCCAAATTGCACAAGAAAATCAATTGTGATTGCTTGTTAATAATACACTTGAAAAAATTCAATTACTTTTTTACAAACACGATTACTAAGAGGAGCCCTTGTCCTTTGTAAAATTTCCGAAAGTATTTTCAAACCTTCCGATAGAGTTGGAAAGTCTTTGGGTGATCTTTGGCAATCTTCGGAAGTCTTCGGATGATGTTCGGAAATCTTTTGAAGACTTCAGAAGTCATCGGGTGATCTTCGGAAGGCTTCGGGTGAACTTCGGCCATCTTCGGCATATCTCATATGACTGTCGGCAGCCATTAGGGGTCTTCGTGGTTCTTCGTGATGACTTCGGAAATCTTTGTTTGTAATTTGCACTGGTGTAATTGCACTGGTGTTACACTTGAACTGCATTTCTCTTAGCCAAACATAATGGAGTAATTTTTTCAAGTGTATTATTAATATACAGTATCAATCATACAGTTGAATAATAATAATAATTATTGTAACAAACATTTCTTATAGAGAGCTGCTTCAGTAGTGGTGATGAATTGACCAAGTTTGTACAGTCCCAGTGCTTGAACTTTATCATTATGATATCAGTATTCTTCAGCCATGTATTTTTTCCAGGTTTTTTTTCTCTAAAACAGTCAATATAATGTAGCCGGTATGTGAAAGTAATACACTACACATAGTTGAAATTTATTGAGGATTAGGTTGAAGACTGTCCAACACCCATTATATATTACATGTATATAATGGGAGTTGGACATACATGTAGTATTCAACTAATCCTCAATAAATTTCAACTATGTGTAGTGTATTTATACTTTCGCATACCGTAGTTATGTTTTTATGTTAAATTGCTACACTATGTGGATATTAGAAGCTACATAGTCTATTCTGTTATTGCTTCTGCTAGACCAGTGCCCTAAACCATTCTCAGGAAAAGCAGGGATTGCTTGAAGTGTATCAAAATTAATGTGTAGGCTATATACAAATAACATTGTTCAACATGGAGCTTTGAACGTGTTCACTTTGAATATTATATGTATGAATTGATAAGTATACCATAGACATTTTTACAGAGTTAATGTTTACGTATAATACATGGTGAGAACAGTCATGCTGATAGTGTTCTTACAATTTTGTGACATTGATATATTTACCAATGATTTATGATTAACTCTTACAAGAACATGTTTTTCTGTATTCAAAAGCAACAAACTATTGCTCCTGTTCGTTGGAAGACTTATTTTTTGTTTCCAAATTAAGTATATTATTTTATTTTATTTTAAAACTAAGTATAGCAGAAATATATACAACTGAGTGCTGACTTTAATGCAAAAGAGAAACCGTAATAAATTGAGAATGATTCAGCAACAACATGTGTGATAGTTTTATCCCTTTTTCCAGTCAGGGCTATTTCAAGGACTGCAAAGGTGCTGATTAAGATCCAAGTTGTGGACTTGTTTTGATTTAATGTGGGCTAAAACAGCACCAACATTTGTTCCGTTTTTAGTTTGATATGACTCCAGTCAGTGCTATTTCAAGGACTGTCGTGGTTGTTTTGCCCTTTCTATGGCAGCCTTTTCAGACCAGCCAGCAGGTGCCGTTTCGGCTACAGTGGTGCTGATTCAGATCCAAGTCGTGGTAGTGTTTCAGCCCCTAAACTGGTGCCGTTTTGAATCCTTTCTTTTGGTTCGAAACAGCTCTGGTTGGGGCTATTTCAGCAACAACAGCAGCCGTTACAGCCCTTTTAAAATCCAAAACAGCCCCACTATTTTCCAAAATAGCCCTTCCATTGGGCTATTTCTGCCCAATGTATTTGGGCCATAACAGCTCTTTCATAAAGTGGCCGAAACAGCCCCAAAAAAAGGGACTGTATTTTACTCACCGTTTCGGCCCCATTTTTGGGGCCAAAACAGATCTTTGAATTTACAGTGCAGATATTGAACCACAGACGGTCAACCAACATTCCCCCTAACCCGAAATTAAACCGTGAAAGTACGAGCTTTGAATGTTTTCCTGTGTGTTCTAAAACTGATTTATCATGCTACTTCAGGCAGTTAAAAGTTGGCTGAGGTTTTACTTTCTCTTGC
Organism: Desmophyllum pertusum; assembly: GCA_029204205.1. Lineage (NCBI taxonomy): Eukaryota > Metazoa > Cnidaria > Anthozoa > Scleractinia > Caryophylliidae > Desmophyllum > Desmophyllum pertusum. The sequence continues at coordinate 430,496 of MU825436.1, read as the reverse complement.
ATAAAAGTGTTTTTGCACTAAACCAAAGGATGACACTATGGCAAAAGTGAGGTTTATTGGTCTATATTTCAACTAACAGCTGTTTGTCACTGCTAATGTTTTGTGGAGTTTGGCATTCGTCAAAGTCAAAACTGAAGGACAAATAGTATAAATTTATTAATTAATTTATTATTTTATTTATTATTAACAATTTCAGGGATGCCCTGTTCAGCAACAGCTGGTTTAAATGGGGCCCTGAGTTACTTAAATAAACAGCTACAGACGATTATATATTATATTTACACACGGTGCAGAAAATAAATAGAACTGAACTCACAGAAAAAACTGAAACCAAAATTCACCAAACCCAGGATTAAACGCCCTCGATTTTGCATTCCATCCGGGACACCGCAACGCATATGTGAAACGTATACTCTACGGATTCAGGATTTTTTCCCCCGCGACGTACTGAAACCAGGAACGAGGAACGGGGAAGAGGGGACGAGCTCGAGGAACGAGGGAGGAATGGGGCTACGGTTAGGATGGGGGTCTGCTTCTAGTAACATTCCACCAGGGTGTAATAAAACTAAACAGGGAAATTTTTAGAATCTGCCGGTGCAATTGAATATCTCGCCAGGTTGGGTTATACCAGGTCTGTTCCAGAGGGATGTTTGTATGTCATGTATGAACATTTTTTAATAATGCTATAATTATCTGTTTTGCCATATAAACAGCATTTGCAGGTAGCTTTTGTTATCGGTGTTCCACGCAGAAGCTCGAGTCCTGGTCCGATTGCGCGAAGAAGAGCGATAGCCCAATGTGCCCCTATGGCCGAAATGACAGGTGAAAATTCATTTTACACTATTAATAACATGACGGCAAAATAACTGAATTCTAATTGGTTGAGACAGAAGGCACTTTTCGCAAAATTATCCCGAATATTCCCGAAGACTTCCCGAAAAGACCTGCAGACTTCCGAAGATTTCAAAAGACAACCGGAAGTCTTCCGCAGATGACTCGAAGATATCCGAAGTTTACCGAGGACTTTCGAAAAAATTTCCAACGTTATTGGAAGTCAGCAATGCAAATGTTTTCCGACATTCTCCCGAATATTTACGAAGACCAATGCCTTCCTGATTATTGCACTAATTTTGCCCTTGGTGTTATTAACAAGTAATCGCTTTTTTCCTCATAACATTCAGGACTGATGATTTTCAGAATTTGCAAATTTCTGAAAACAAGCGTGATATTTTAAAAATCCTTAATTTTACTTCGGCCCCATGCGATTACCCACGTTAATTTTTATTAGTAGATCTTACTACTACCTTAATTCGTACCTTTAAAGGCCGTCTACAGCCCTACCAAACAAATGCAGCAAGAAAACGGACGCAGCAACTCTCGGAGTTCTGTTTATTTTTTTATTTTCTACAAAACGTTTTATTTTTAACGCATGTAAATTATAATAATAATAATAATATTTAGTATTTATATGGCGCAAATTAACATATGAATATGATCAAATGCGCCTTACAATAAAAGATATGCTATGATAATTATCTGAATTATAAATACAGTCCAACCTCCCTGTTCGACCACCTCTTTTAAGCGCCCACTTTTCCAAAATACCACAATTTCCCCAGTCAAATCACTCTCGTAAGCGTCCACCTCTCGTAAGCGACCGCGACCACTTTTGGGGTTTATCGTTTCAAATTTTCTATTGTTTTAACCTTTGATAAGCGACCACTTTACGCGATCCCGTCTCACTACGGTCGCAAAATGGGCAATGAGACGCCGTGAAACCCTTATATGACGAATAAATTTGTTCTTACATTAGAACTTTTCATTTCTGATATCCGATTTTTTCCAGTCCGCACCCCCAAGTTGCACTGAACGCACTGAAATTTCTTTGAATTACCAGATTTGTTCTTGAACACAGTATTTTGTATTAAGGTTACCATATACCTTCAAAGGACATAATTGGTCCAAAAACATTTTTCCGCTTAGATATGTAGTTTACATGATGACCTTTCATATAAAAGAAAATTATATGGAAATCCGATAATTATTAACGGAGAAATACAGCGCGAGAGACTTTACCGGAAGTGAGGTGTTTTCTCAAAATCTATCTCGGGCCGATAGAGGCGTCTTTTTAAGAGTTACAACTTAAAGGAAATTTGAGCGATTGACCTCAAATTTGGACAGTATCTAGATTAACATATGAACAACAAAAGGTTATCGGGGAATTTTTTTATTTCGGAATACGTTTTCGTTGGGAGCCGTTTCCGCGCGATCACTCCATATTTTGTTCACCCTATTTAGAAAATGCTCTGTATCTTTTCACTGCAATTGAATATGAGAAATCCCCGACACTCGTTTTTAGCGCTTTGGGTCCGGAAACCCGAGAACAAATCAAATTAGCGAAATATATAATTCGCGCAGAGTTGTAGCTTTCAAAGGCTGATTCGGACCCTCGTATTAAGACATCGCGAACAATTCGACAATTCATTTTATTACAAAATAGTTAGTATATTTAGATAGCCAGCTCTATAAGCTTTAATTTGATATAGAGTTTTAGGTATCTGGAGTTTAATCCGGACGCGCTACATTTGTTATACTTGAGACACCCCTGAAGGTACACAGTAACCTTAACAGGTGCATTTAAGCATGGATTAAGCCTCTGAAACTACAACAGGCTATCATTTAAGATTTAGAGTCCCAGTGGTCTGACTCTTATAAGCGACCACATCCAGTAAGCGACCAATTGGCTTGAAAGTTTGGGTGGTCGCTTACGGGAGGTTCGACTGTATGATGACCGACCCCCTTTGTGTAGATCAAAATTGCATGACCCAAGGGCTCAAAAACTAGTGAATCACCTCCTTCTGCTCCCCCCCTCCTATACTTATTTATCAGTCCTTCAGTAATGTGTTCGTTTCGCTTAGTTGTTTTGCAGCGACAGCCGAGTTGACGAACGGCACGATGATTGGCTACAAAGGCTGTTTCCCTGAAGATGCCACCTGCAACAACGGCACTGCTTGCATAAGAGCCCAGAATATAACTGGCGTTCTTTCTGAGTTTCAAAAGCTGTTCAGCTAAATGCTGCTTCACTGGCGACCAACTGCAACACAAAACTTGCCACCAACTCCGACAACTTCGACAACTCCGACAACTCTTCCGAGCACTGCGACGACTCCAACCTCACCCACTTCTGCTGCCGGACATTAAGATAAAGGCTTTCTATTATTTGCCAATCTTTTTGCTTGTTATTATCCAAATGATGATTTAAGCACTTCAATCAGTGGGGAAAAATAAGCATTTTGACCTACTTTGTCAGCACTGTTTATCGGGGTCACAATTTTTTTCTGACAGTAACAGTAGACTCAATGTACTGAGTTAGTTGTCATGATAGTGTGTAGCGATAGGTTTTAGGTCAGTGTGTATGATTTACCAGCGCTTGAGGACTCTCACAAATATCTTCGCTTACCGGGGTGCGCGAACTTTCGACTTGACAAATAAGGGGACAAAAAGCTCGGTTGAGCTGTAAACACATATCTTGGGACCTTTATTTAGGGGTGGTGAATGGTCTTTCAAAAATTACAGGTCTCGCAAAATTTTAGTCGAATTTCACAAGTCTCGCAGTCTCGTTTTTTGAGCGGTTCTGTATGTCTCGCAGTCTCGTTTTTTTCAGCGGTTCTGTATGTCTCGCAGTCTCGTTTTTTTCGCAAAGGCATTTCAAAGTCTCAATTCGGTCTCGCAATTTAAAAATTTAAAAAGTATCGGTCTCGCAGAGAAATACGCTAGTCTCGCCGTCTCGCAAAGTCTCGAATTTACCATTCGCCACCCCTTTATTTCAGTTTTGTTACTAAAATATACAGTTTGGTGTATTTTGGGAATATTTTATCATATAATCATATAAACGAGTGCTACCAAGAAGAATTGATATTTCGAAACAGTATTTGTCAAACCTAAAAAAGGACTCAACTCTTTCTGAGCTTTGACCAAACAGATTTTCACAAATAATGGTGAACAGGGCCGGATTTACGAGGCCCTGCTAAGGGCCTATTTACATGGAGAGAAGTTGTCCCTGGTAGGAGGAGTTACCCTCCCCACCGAACCATCTTTTACCAGCGTTTATATGAAAAAAGTTGTCCCTGTTGACCGAGCCAAACTTGGCCCTCCCGGGTTCGCGCATGCTCTATATGTCCCGACTTGTCCCTGGTAGGTCAAACAACATTAGCCAAAGTGTTTATATGGGAACAAGTTGTCCCCCCCCCCCCCCCCCCCCCCCCCCCCTCGGTCACCCTACCTTCAAAGCGAGTAATTCTCCACCCAGGGTTACCTGCCCCCCGAGCCATTAACTTTGTGATTTCTCATGTAAACGGTTCGCTGCTGTTTATAAAGATATGTATGAAAAGTTCTCTCGTCCCGGGGTTACTTGGTATGGAGGGTGATCCTCCTACCAGGGACAACTTTTCTCCATATAAACAGGCCCTAAGCCTACTTATTATAGTTTTCTATCAAAAGGCTATTTGTAAGAAACAATACTTAGGATACATCTTGGTTTAGGAGGGCTTTGTGAATTCGGCCCCAGATTGATAAACAGTGAATGTTTAGTTATTTCTGGTAGCATCTCATATTTACTCGCATTTAACCGCATTTATTCGTATTTTATCGCATTAACTATATATCTATCCTTTGAATTTAAGGCTCCGTTAACATGAATGCGGTTTCAAATCTACATGGTTGCATGATTTCGTAACCGCGTTCAAAAGTACACGGATACAAAGCGTTTACACGAAAACGATTTTTTCCGTTATCGGTGCTGTTGCGTCATGGCTAGGATCTGGACACGATCAATTTTTATTCAACCTCTCGAAATTTAAAGGGGCTATGTCACGCTATTTTCGGCGATTCTGTTCACACACAAACTAATCTTAAAATAGATTTGAAAGCACTAAATAATGGTTTCAAACCATAAAAAAAAACATAAAACAAATACTAGGAAGCCGCAAAGAAGTGCGGATGGTCAAAAATTGGACAAGTCTTAGATTGAAACGGATTGCGAAAAGGTTAACTTGAAAAACGACGGCCAGACGTTTTTTCCAAGTTTAAGTCCATTTTTATGAAACTAGTGGTAAATAATGCTCATAACTCATCTGTGTTGTTGTTAAATAAGTGAGATCCATCTTTCTCGCTCGGTCAGGACATAGCCTCTTTAAAGAAACCATCAAGGATAAGACATGTAAGCTAAAATAATGAAACTACTAAGAATTATAATAAACTTTGTGTTCTAAGTATAAGAAATATAATAACATTTGGCGTCGGACCTCTGTGAGTTTAAAGAACATTGTAACACATTGTCCGAAATTTTATAGTTATCCCTTGTTGACTCCGGAAAAAATCGTTTCAGCTGTTGAGTTCTCTAAAGGAAACAGGCTCTTTTAACTTCGAAATTATTCAAAGCTAACAAGCTCTCCAAACACGCAATTTCCTTGAACCAGGTAGCTGCTGAGCTATTTCAGTATTCTAGGCTGCGCAAAACTTAACCTGGGTGCCAGAGGTTTTCTTAAACACTCGCAATTCTTGAGGAAAACTCGCATACTAGTAATATATTTGGATGCTGGACAATTTTAATCACTGTTATTTTAGAAAATACAAAAGTAAAGTTATATAAGATCACGGCTGATACCTAGACCTGATCAGTATGTCTTTATTTTAAGAGTAGGCACGAATATACTGGCAATAAGCGAAATATTCATGACAGGTTCCTTATAGAATATTTTGTTTCTGGGCGTGGCAACTTGAAAGTCAAGTAGCTTTTGTGTTCCTCTCGAGGAGAATGCTTGGACACAAAATCACTGTTTACAATTTTTTTTTTAGCTTAGACAAGAGAGTAAGATCATCGCCGTCAAGCGGGTCTTTAGCTTTTTAAAGTAAGACTCGTACCAACATTTTGCCTTATCATGGAACAAGTATCAGCCGCGACCTTAAGATTCTTTTTAATTATTTTTGACGATCGTCAAGCAATGAGCAGCTGAAATCATCTTAATAATTATCCATAAAAATGTTATTTGCTATTGAATTGTTAATCGAAGAAATCAGCCGTATAAATGTCTAGGTCGAGAGTTAGTTAACGGAGACAGGTATAACATAAGAACTGTACTGGTATCAACTGTAATCTACGCCTTGTTGAGCCAAGTATTAAAATTTTGAAGACGCCATTGTGCCTGAACTCTTCTGTTTGTACAAATCTAGAAAACACAAAACTCTGTTTGGTAACAAGTTTAATATGTGATTTAATTTCATAGGTTTCACCAGCGGAATAAAAAGTGTTGATTGCGGCCATTAAATGTTATTAACACGATTCAATGCTACACTGATATATTGAGGAACTAAACGCCGCATCAAAGACCGTTCAGTAATGAACAATAGACGTCAAGTGGACAGCCCTGATTCCAGTTATGCACCTACTGCAGTTTCCGAACACTTTCTTGGCAATAACCATTTAAACACAGACATGCTTCTTATTCCTATAGATAAAATTTGCCATATATTAAAGTGATTCTTAGGAAAGCACGCGAGGCGCAACTTATCCATGAGCTGAGGCCCGGTTCAAACTTCAAATTATTATTATACTTTGCGCTATCGTCGTGTCGAACGCAATAGCCCTTTTCACAGTTAGCTACAGTTAACCTGAAATATTTGCATAACAATACAGTTAAACATAGAAGCGAGGCAACTTCGGGCACAAGCTGCAAAACATCGTGATTTTCTTGAGTTCCTTGGACTATGTTAGTATAAAAATAGTTTTAAAACGGAGAAGAACTAAATATACAACTCTTTTGGTTAAAGTTTGCCGTAAAGATCATAAAACGATCTCGCTGTTGCTTCTCTTTATAAATAGAGAAAAGTCGTTTTCCAATATTTTCTAAAAACAACGTAAACTTAAAGAATTGTAGTTCTTCTACATTTTAAAACTGTTTTTATATTAAAAGGGTTTAAGAAGCTCAAGAAAAACACGATGTTTTTCAGCTTGTGCCCGAAATTGCCTCGCTTCTATGTTCAAGTGTATTGTTATGCAAATATCGCAAGTTAACCGTGAAAAGGGCTATTGATCAATTAAGTTCGACCAGAGGTCTATAACTAGAGGTTTCCATCTCTGGTATTGGGCCTTGGCCCATCAGATTCGGAGTTAGGCTATTTTTAGACATTTTTTCGCGCGAAACCAGCAGCCAATCACGTTGAAGTTGAACCATCTTTAAAATGATATGCGGCGAGCGCTACGCAAAGACAGAAACTTTGGCCAAGGAAAAGCGAAAAGCGTCACAGCAGAATGTAATAATTGTTTAAATACTTCACTAAATTTAGGTCAAACTTCGGTATACTTTTTGTAAAACTATAAATCGACTGAGTGATTTTTCAGTTCAATCTAAATGAAGCATGATTTGTATGAATTCGGCGGCAAAACTTCTGGCGGACTGGCGCGCTGTCCAGTTGGCAAGTTGAATGAAAAGTGTTCTCCGCGGATTTATGATCTTCGCTCAATCTCTCCAAAGTTTCGTATATTCTGGAAAATTGTGCCGATGGTTTAGCTTAACATGGGAAGATTCGAAATAATTGTGGAGCTGAACATTATATTCATTTTACAAGTTGAACGGACAGCTATACGCAGCCGAAGGTTTCACTTGTTTACATTAAGCTTATACGGCGGGCAAAACTTGCGCGACTACAGAATTTAATAAGCTTAAACTAAATTGTGTTGAAACGAACTGAGCTTAAAATCAAGTTCATTGAAGTAAAAGAACAAAGGAAACCCTCAATATCTACATGGATGGAAAGAAAGAGAGTGGTCTTCGAAGAGAATTTCACTGTGAAGTGATCTGACCGTCACGAACGCTTGACGAACTGCCGTGGATATTTATTGTGCTGATTGTAAAAACTTAATTCAGCTGGAATTGACAAGCCTCTTCGAAATACAAGGTAACAATACTGAATAGACTAAGCTTAAACTTGTGTTGTAAACAGGCTTTCATTCTTTGGACGAATTAATTATATGTCCGCGGTTTTCGGATCTGATCTTCCCGTAAAACTAATTTCAGGCTGCCTTTAGTGCTCTTTCAGTCGCATTAGTTGTACATTTACAGGAATTTCCCATTAAATATTTCGTTCCAAACTTCGTGCATTATTTAGTAGAATTAACTTTTGTTTGATTTAGAAGGGCCAAGGTTTTTTACTTAATTTTAGCCATCTTTTCAAATTTAACTGTCAACCGTCTTGAACAAAAATTGTCGAGCTAGCGCGTTCAGTGACCATATTTGTCAGGCATGGTGCGTGATTGGCTGCTGGTTTCGCGCGAAAAATGTCTAAAAATAGCCTAACTGCGAATCTGATGGGCCGCGCGCAATGCTAGATGGAAACCTCTAGTTATAGACCTCTGGTTCGACAGTAGCGCGACTGTAGCTCGACGCTTGAATCCGAAATCGCACCAAGTCGCGCTGCACGATTCGACGACGTTCTCCATAATACCGTGAATTTGGACATTTGATTTTTTTCGTTTTACATACGAAGGTAAATAAATGTAAATGCAAAACGCACGTGCATGGGACGGCAAAAAAATATGCAAAACACACGTGCAGAATATTGTATGACCAATTAAACCTATTGTTTTGTGACGTTCTTGTTGTCGTCGCGGTCATGGTTGCATTTTAAAAACGAAAAAACTTGAGGAAGAAGTTTATCTGGTTTAAAGGATCACGAAGTGAAAAATACAATAATCATTCATGCATCAGTACGCACTTCCATCGCCTCATCGGCCGCCATGTTACGTTTTTCTTTAAAATTTATAGCTTCCTTCTGGCTTTACACAACTTCTACGCACGTTCAGATTATGAATCCGCTTGCTAAAGTTGTGATGATTGCTTTGCAAGTTGTGAAAGCATGGTTTGGATTTGATTTAAGAGAATGTACGAGAAGTAGCTATCCCCCCCCCCCCCCCCCCCCCCCCCTTGCTAAAAGCAAGTCAGTGATCGTACACGGCTTTAGCAGTGGTTTTCCAAACCTTTAAACGTTTTTATTAAAATACACTGAGTCAATTCTCGTTATAGCGGACACCCTCGGGACGTAGTTTGGAGTCCGTAATAGCGAGAGTCCGCAATAGTGGGAGTCATTTTCAGTCAAACCTCTATAGCTTTCGCCGAGTGGAGGGCTGTGGTTTTTCTATAGCGGGTGTCCGTAATAACGGGGTGTCCGCAATTAAGGCGAGAATGAGTTGACTGTAAATGTCAATTGAGTCATGTATGGTGGTTTTTCGTCATCCCGGACTGTGTTGTGACCTTCCGCACAGTAGTCGGACGCTCTACCATTGAGCTACAAGATACTTGGATGACCCAGGCCAGGATTATCATCATATCGAAATACAAAATAACCAAATTTTCACTCATTTACATTTGACTGCATGTTTTCCTCGACGGATTTAGAACTGAAACACAATATTCAGAGCTTACGTTTGGAAAAGAACCTGGCAAACAAATGGCCGACTACTGCTAATTTATAGTGCTTTCTTTTAAAGCTTTTGTTTGAAAAGCCATATCAAAAACTCGTGCTTCGTGTTTCATTCGGGATCCCAAACACCTCGAAACAAAAAAAGCACTCGGCCTGCGGCCTGGTGCTTTCATACGTTTCTCGGTGTTTGGAACCCCTCACGAAACACTCACACTCATTTACCACTGTAGGCTTGTTCCCAGTGCATCCTCAAGCAGTCCTAGCTCTTTATGTCTGGTGACTCTCATTATGCCAGGCTCCTAAGGCCTACCTAATTTGTTTCGCGGGGGTGGGGGTGGGGAAAATATTTATGGCATAATTACGAGCATAATAGCTACAGTCGAACATAATTTGGAGCCAGGCTAATATATTGTCCGTTTTATGAGGGTGACTAATACTTATAGTCGGTTGTCGGCGAAAAACATGTATGGCTTTGGTTTTCGTCGACAAGACGCTCGCAACGCGAACCACGTGACAATTTTTTTCAGATCACGTGTAATGAATCAAGCCGCTTTGAATTCAAATTTCTAACGGCAGTTTTACCATTCTAGTGGTTTTGATAACAAGACCTCAACCAATCAGAAATTTGATTTCCGCGGACGGCGGTGGTGTATTTTTGCTCCTCGCCACGTTGCTTGACATGGCGGTGAATTAAAAGGGAAACATGTGGGACGTCAACATAATTGAAATAAATTGGATAAAAATTGACCAGTGCAACTACTCCAACCAAGGTCACCCGACAAAATCCTGCGATAGAGTGGAAACCTTGGATGTAACGATAGATTTCCCACAAATTATGGACCTAAGCAAAGAAGCAAATTGAAAACTACAGAAGCAATACATTTGTGACCGTTAATATTGGTTTAACACTCAAATGCTATTGGTCAATTTGCAAAGAATTTGCTTCGGTGGCCTTGGTTGGAATAGTCGCATTATACGTGTTACCGGAAAACAGATTTTTGTGTTTTCTCGATGTGTAGAAACTGAAGTCAGGAAGAATTTCAGGCAAATGGCGTCTTCAAGATTTTCATACTTAGCTCAACAAGGCGTAGATTACAGTTGGTACCAGCACAGTTCTTATGTTATACCTGTCTCCGTTTACTAACTCTCGACCTATATTTATACGGCTGATTTCTTCGATTAACAGTTCAATAGCAAATAACATTGTTATGGATAGTATTAAGATGATTTCAGCTGCACAGTGCTTGACGATCGTCAAAAATAATTAAAAATAATCTTAAAGTAAAAAAAAAGAATAAAAGGATCTTAAGATCGCGGCTGATACTTGTTCCATGATAAGGCAAAATTTTGATATGAGTCTTTCTTTAAGAAGCTTTGTATCTTGGACGTTCCGACGCCGATTCCGCTAAAACTTTACAGAGGTATAGCCCACTTCGAAAAAGAGTGATAGCCTGGGATCGAGAGTGGCCGCGCGAACGTTTGTGGGATTGTTTGGGTCTAAATGCACGCGCAAATGGCGAATTTTATTGCGCGACCAAGGTAGGAAAAAACCGTAAACATATATTGTACTACAGCTGTTTATAAAGAAAGGAAATACTATATTTCGGGTATCTGTAGTCTTTCCGTATTAGGTTTTTCCTTCAAGAATGTTATTGTAGATTTCAGGGAAAATAACACTGCAATCGACTAAAAAAGATACGTTATTTCACGCTAAAAAATCATCTATAAATTCGTCATCTGCGCGTGCAGTTTGCCTTCGCGCCCCCCCCCAAAACGATCCCACAAACCCTCGGGCGGCTTCGGGCGGCCACTCAGCCCACTCTCGATCCCAGGCTGTCACTCTTTTTCGAAATGGGCTATTGGGACAGAATAGGAATTCACCAGAGTTGTGTTTTATTTGAAAGATCCCGCTTGACGGCGATGCTCTTAACCATGCAGCTAAATAAAAAATTTGTAAACCGTGATTTTGTGTCCTAGTTTTCTCCTAGAGAAGAACACAAAGCTACTTGATTTTACCAGAAACAAAATATTCTATAAGGAACTTGTTATGAATATTTCGCGTATTGTCGGTAATCTTCGTGCCTACTCTTAAAATAAAGACATACTGATCAGGTCTAGGTATCAGCCGCGATCTTATATAACTTTACTTTTGTACTTTCAGAAATAACAGTGGTTAAAATTGTCCAGCATCCAAATACATTAGTATGCGAATTTTCTCTCAAGAAGCGCGAGTTTTTCGCAAGGAAATTGCTTGTTTGGATAGCTTGTCAGCTTAGGTCAATTTCGAAGTTAAAAGAGCCTGTTTCCTTTAGAGAACTCAACAGCTGAAATTATCTTTCCGGAGTCAACAAGAGATAACTATAAAATTTCGGACAATGTGTTACAATGTTCGTTAAACTCACAGAGGTCCGACGCCAAAGTTTATTATATTTCCCAACACAGAACACAAAGTTTATTATAATTCTTAATATTAAACCCCGTTTACACGGACACGGTTTAAACAGGGTAACCGTCTAACCGTGTAGGTTTGAAAACGTTTAGGTTTTGGCGCGAAAAAAGCTTGCAAGCGTCAATCTTGGCGGGAGCACATGCTTTTTTGTCGCAACTATTTTTTTGCGATGTAGCTTCATTATTTCAGCTCACGTGTCTTTTCCTCGCGATGTTGAATAAAAATTGATCGCGTCCAGATCGCAGCTAACAGAATCTGTCACGGCCATGACGCAACAGCACCGTAAACGGAAAAATCGTTTTCGTGTAAACGCTCCGTGTACTTTTGAACATGGTTACGAAATCATGTAACCGTGTTGAAACCGCGTTCGTGTAAACGGGACCTTAAATTCAAAGGAGACTAAATGTGAGTAGATATATAGTTACAGTAGAACCCCGCCTTACGACCACCTCGTTAATACGACCACTTTCTTTTGTCAAGAACTGAAGTTCTCTCAGTCATTTTCTTATTTAAGAACCCCTTTAATACGACCACCCCGTTAATGCGACCAGATTTTGCTGGCCCGTTGGTGGTCGGATTAACAAGGTTCCACTGTAGGACCCTGTAGATGCGATAAAATATGAATAAATGCGGTTAAATGCGAGTCTGAATGTGAGATGCTACCAGAAATAACTAAAGATTCACTGTTTATCAATCTGTTCGTTATTATTTGTGTATCTGTTTGGTCAAGGCTCAGAAAGAGTTGAGTCCTTTTTTAGGTTTGACAAATACTGCCGTTTCGAGATTTTTCTTGGTAGCACTCGTTTGAAAAACTGAAAAAAGGTCCCAAGATATGTGTTTACAGCTCAATCGAGCAATTTCCCCCGTTCAGCAACGTATTCCTGTCCGGCAAAAGCCTTATTTGCAAGTCGATAATTCGCGCGCGCCGTGAGGCGCCAAAGCTGTAGGCCCCGTTCAAACGTCGCGCTATCGTCTTGTCGAACTCAGTAGCGCAACTGTAGCTCGACGTTTAAATTTGAATCCGACGTCGCGCCAGAGTCCCGCTATGTCACGACGTTTGAACCGGGACTAAACGAAGCTATTTGTAGAGCCCTCAAGCGCTGGTAAATATTCGTACACACTGCCTAAAATCTATTATTACACACACAGTTCATTATTGTACTGTTTTTCTTACTAGTGAGTTTTTTAAGCAACTACGACAGCAACGCTAAAGACAGTTTATCGGTATCCGAACTATCCTCAGTTGAATATGTAAAGACTACTTTCTAATCCAAAGAGAAACTTGGAAACTTCGCCGTTGCGGTCCCGGGGGGTACTCAAAAAAGTTTTTCGGGCGGAGCCTCCCCGTATAGTCCATTATAGGGAGTACCCCCCTCCCCCCCGGGGTTGCGGTTCACGTTCTCCAAAAACCCAGAATCTCACGTTAATTGTTGTTTTGAAGAGGATGCATGGCTAAGAAATGTACCAAGATTATAACGCACGTGCAGAGTCATTGTACTGCTCATTAAACCTTTTGTTTAGCGACTTTCTCGTTGGCGTTGCCGTCGTAGTTTCTGTGTGAAAAAACTGTGACCCTTAAAAGCGGTGCTGACAAAGTAGTGCAAAATGCTTATTATTTTTTCTCTACTGAGAGTGAAGTGCTTAAATCATCATTTGTGCAATAACAAGCAAACAGATTGGCAAATAACAGAAAGCCTTTATCTTAATGCCGGCATCACTTGGACGTTGTGTGGTTGGAGCATGCGTAGCATTTACTGAGACGCTGGCCGTTGTGTCGGAGTTGCTGTCGGAGTTGCTGGGACTGCGATCGATGGCAACACCTGATGAAGGTATCGGTTGCATTGGTCGGTATCACAGCAGTCAGCTACACAGCGTTTGAAAGAAGCGCCAGTTGCATTCTGGGCTCTATGTCGCAAGCAGTACGGTTGTTGCAGTCGGCATTTACAGGGACGCAATTTTGAAGCCAACAACTGTACCGTTCGTCAGCTCAGCTGTCACTGCAAAACAACTAAGCAAAGATGAACACATTATCAAATTGTGATATATTAGACCACGCCTCCTTCAAATACCGTAAAAGCTCTATTAAGCCCCCGGGGGCTTATTTAACTTTAGATCTCAAGAAGGGGGGCTTATTAGAGAGGGTGGCTTAATAGAGAGGGGGGGGGGGGGCTTATTTCAAATCACACATTTTCGAGAAAATTCACATGAATTTTTCAAACTTTACTATTACACCACAACTAAAACAGAACAAAAAATGGTTATGGACCGGTGCCGTCTTACAAAGGAAACGTCATTTATACCCTAACTCAACGATACTTCTGGAAATTAAAGACCACGTTTCAATATACAAAGTGACTGAAACGCCACAAAATGTTGCTGAAAAGTCATTTACATCAGCCTGACGGAAGGGGGGGGGGGGGGCTTAATACAATACAAAATCTTACTTCCAAAGGGGGGGCTTAATAGAGAAGAGGGGGGGGGGGATAGAGCTTTTACGGTAGGTACACAGTTCACTCCCGATATAAATATGTAACTCGAACCTTCAAGGGAAACCGAAAAAGATTTGAGTCTCAGTATAACGGGAGTTCAAGTTATCTGGAGATGGAATCAAATGACCGGAAGTTTGGGGATAAAGCGTTTTCTTACAGTCATGCTTCATTACAGGCTCTCTTCTTGTTCTGACGAAGGGCTAACGCTCGAAACGTCAGTTAAACCTTCTAAATCAGTTCTAATACATAACACACAAATGTTTGAATACATATTTTTATGTTCATGTTGATGTACAACTGCTCTGCAATTTGATTCAAATGAAATTCAGTGTTCTGGAGGACGTTTTAAGTCATTGCACTTTGTCACATTAAAGTTCGAGTTATCAAGGATAAAGTGAGAAAATTTACCTCGAGTTAGTGAAATCGTCAAGCCGTCATCAAGTTCGATCGTTCGTGTCGATTGAGGGTAAAATTACTGTTAAATGTATAAATCCAGGGGAAATCGATTTTGGTTCGAGTTATCGGGAGTCAACAGAAAATAGTAAGTCAATAAAAAAAATGGCAACTTTATGCTCACATAATTTGACTGGCAAACAAGAGAGGGAGTTTGGGAGAATTCGAAAGTTTATGTGAACCAGAGTCGGCTACAGACGAGAAATTACATTAAGTATTTTCGAATTCTCCCAAACTCTTTGCATCAGGTTACTGATCACGAAGCTGCCATTTCTATTTATTTGATCACATAAGTTGATGGGCTACTGCCAACCAATCAAACAAATTCTGAAAACCATAGACTGTGAACAGTCCCTATGTTATTTGCTCTGAAATCGTCAAGCCGTCAAGTTCGATTGTGGAGACGCCATCTTGGATAATTTGGCGAGCGAAATCTGGGGAGAGGACTCAGGCGGAGCGTTACCTGCCAATATTTACACACGAGCCCGAACGCGATATCATGTGAAGCGACGACAGTCCCTCTATTCTTTGACGCTTCCTCGCGCCCCGACCCCGTACCCTGAGTAGTTTTGTCCTCTCTCCAGACTTCGCTCGTCAAATTATCCAAGATGGCGTCTCCACGATCGAACTTGTCAGCGCAAATAATAGAGGACTGTTCACAGTCTATAAAAACTATATTAGTCCTAAATTTTACAAGGAAACATGCGATTGCTTGTTAATAACATAATTGCAAAATTAGTGTGACGATCATGAAGACTGTCGTAAAAAAATTTGCTGACCTTACGATAACGTTCGAAAATCTTCGGAAGTCATCGGGTAATCTTCGGATATCTTCGAGTCGTCTTCGGAAGACTTCGAGTTGTCTTCGGAAATCGTCGGATGTATACGGGTCTTTTTCGGAATCTTCGGAGTTCCTCGGGCGGTCTTCGGGAATATTCAGGGGAAGTTTACCCTCGACGAACAAATGTTAACAAAAAATACCCTCTGTCTATTTGAAACCAATTAGAATTCAGTTACTTTGCCGTCAGTCCATGTTTTTAACAGTGTAAAAGGAATGTTCACCTTCCAACAGAGCTGTCGGAGCATTTTTGACTAGTACTGCTCATGTTGCACTCGGACGGGGACACGAGCGGCTCACAGCTATAACAATTGAATGTGGCACCTGCAAATGCTGCACATATGGCAAAACAGATCATTATAGCATCGCATTAAAAACAATTAAAAAACATCAAGACATCCCTCTGTATCAGACATGGTGTAACCCAACTATGTATTGCGGTGTCCCGGATGGAGTGCCAAACGAGGGCGTTAATCAGGGGGCGGATCCAGTATTTTCGATAGTGTGGGTCCAAACTTGTACACAGTAGATACTATATGTACACCATTAACCCCCCCCCCCCCCCCCCCTCCGGGGGATACTCCCTGAAATGTTTGGTTTGGGTGTGCGGCCTGCTTCTTGAAACCCTTACCCTTTTTCAGACCAAAATATGTCATTTTCCATACCCTATTTCAGACGTGACCCAAAAATCGATACCCTATTTCAGACATACAAAATTAGTACACGTGTCTAATACATGACTTGACTTCAGCTACCCAGGAATGGGTTCCATTTGCGCAAACATTTGAAAAGGGCTTCAAATTCCCCGATGTTAATGGGAAAAAAAATAGTTTCGTCTAAAAGCCAAACCAAATTCCAGGCCAGAGTGCACAAAACATACCCTATTTCAGACCAAAACGGCTCAAAAACCATACCCTTTTGGGCCGCACATACCTATATACATGTAGCTCATATAAGGGAGTAAAGCCCCCCCCCCCGCCCGGGCATTAACCCCGGAAGAAGTGACGATCATGTAGGTAAATAGGACTCGAGAGTGGCGAAGTGCAACAGCCATATTGCCATCCTTCAGTTGTAATATTTTAGTTTTAAAGCTGTTTTAACCCTATTCTGCCTGGGCTTTTTTTTCGTTCGTGAGCCTGGGGGGAGGGGCAGACAGTCCCCCCCCCCCCCCCTATGTATAATAATAATAATAATAATAACAGTTCTTAGAACGCATGTTGCAAAGCCTCAATGCGTTTACAAATAGCCTAATAATAGAGTAAAAGAAAAACAATGACTAGCTAATGTTACATCATCATCATGTATCTCGAAAAGTGTTGACGCTATGAAAATGAAACTTACATGGTGTGTAAAGCATCCAAGAATCTATATTTTAGTGGCAGTCACGTGTCAATTATGACGTCATACACGCCATAATGACGTCATACATTAAAAAATCCGCAATCTTGGATCCTAAATCTTGGATTTCTAAATTGTTCAGAAATGTCAGAAAATCTCCAAATTTGCTTTGAAAAAATCAAGAAAAATATAAAGATGCTAAAACGGCAAAGATTTTGGAAGGATTTCATCGTAAAAAGCAAAAATTGAAAAACCGGAAAATTAAGCTAAAAAAACAACAAATTTGGGTAAAACGATCTGTATCTCAAAAAGTATTTGTGCTATAAAAATGAAAATTATGTGGTGTATAAAGCATTCAAACATGCTTATTTTAGTGACAAACACGAATCAATTATTATATAATATCACGCCAAAATAACGTCATACTTTAAAAATGTCCGCCATCTTGGATCCCTATCTTGGATTTTTAAATTGTTCAGAAATGTCAGAAAATCACCAAATTTGATTTGAAAAAAATCAAAACAATATAAGGATGCAAAATTGCAAATATTTTGGAAGAAAGTCTTCGTAAAAAGCGAAAATCTCATGAAAACGGAAATTTAAGATGAAAATACCAAATTTGACTAAAAAAGCCTGTCAAAACTTTGTTTCCATGGAAACATCAAGTTACGTGATAAAAAAATTGACACACCAAAATGTTTCCAGATAATTTTGAGGAAAAGTCGTAAAGTTTGGCTATGATTGCTTGAATACTCTTTAAGTACGATAAATTTGAAGTCAGCGCGGGTACTTTCTGCTCCCCCCCCCCCCCCCCCAGGCAGAATATGGTTAATTTCTTGGAAATCTGTTTAAAAAGGGAAAGCTTGAGCAAGCTAGAGCTTACAAGCTAGGGAAGTGGGGGGGCTGAACCCCACTGCTAATCCTGAGTTTGTGAATTTTTTGGGTTTCAGTTTTCTCCGTGTGTTCAGTTCTATTTATACTGTTTGTCCTTCTGTTTTGACTTTGACGAATGTCAAACTCCACAAAACATTATCAGTAACAAAAGCTGCCAGTTGAAATATAGGCCAATAAACCTCCCTTTTGCCGTAGTGCCATCCTTGAATCAGTTTGGTTTAGTGAAAAACACTTTTATTCAAGAGAAAGTTAAACCTCGACTACTTTTAATCCTGAAGTAGCAACTGAAGATAAAATGCTTACCCGTTGGTAGAAAAACGGCAACACAACCAACAACGCAAAATGTCAGCGACAGTCTTTCGTATTTGTTCATGATCTAATTCCTGGCAATGAAAACAGAGAGAAACAGGGGCCGGGGGTGAGGTTTGTGAGGATCAAGCGTCAACAGGTTACACTCAGTATTATGTGTTAATTATTATCATTGTTATAGAGTGGTCTTCAATTGAGTTTAAACCAAAACTAAAGCAATTACAATGACCAATCACAACAAATGTAGACAACACAGTGAACCAATGAGAATTTGACGCAAATACACGTGACTGGCGCCAAGCGCGGGAAAACGCGTGCGACCTTGGCGATTGGTTTTGCATGTTTTGCATCTGATTGGTTGAGTAGGTGGCGCGAGAGAGTTTTAAACCAATCACAGAACTTAACGTAGAAAGAACGTAGTAAAAAAAACAAATTGAAAACTGCTCGCTCTACATTAAAGCCTAAAATTTCGTACGTGTTTAAAATATTATCTATTTGATCCTAGAACCGTTGGTCAAGTGTAGCGAAGACGATCGATCGTGTGTCACGTGGCAAAATACTCCACGATTCGTGGAGTATTTCGCCAGCGTGTCCTAGGGTCTCCGCGCCCAGCCGCCATCTTGAAAGCGGAGTAGACCCTGGGAACGAGGTTGCCCCTAACATAGCTTTGATTATCGTGACAGAGTTCTACAAAGGGCGTGCATGCTCGCCTGATGACAACAGGGGGCCGGTCATGATATAATTAGCCCTCCAGGTGGCAAACAAATCAGTAGGCCGGACCAACATTGTCAACATCAAGATTGCGCTGTTGTCTCTGAGCTGAGTCCACTTGGAGTTTATTTTGGCTTTCAGTTAGTTTGTTAGTTTGTTTTCTTTTTTTCTTCTACTTTATACAGAAATAAAATTACCACTATCCGCCATTTATATACCGAAATGTTATTATTGTTATTAGTACTTACTAAAACACTACTAGCCTGCGAGCAGGTTCTCTTGTTTTGGGATTCGCGCGATAGAGAATTGGGGCGTGAATCACGCCCCAATTCTCGCGCTCATCGCGCGAATCGTAAAACAAGAGAGCCTGCTCGCAGGCTAAAACACTACTGTATATTTTTTCTTCACCTCCCGCCTCAAATAGCCCTGCTAATTTGCGGAAATGAAAATCTATGCATTACAATCTTAAGACAGAATAAAGCTTGTTGTTGTTGTTGTTCAGGGTTTTTTGTAGATCATAACTTTTAACATTGTGGAAAGAAATGATGTGGGTAGAAAAATGAGAAAGAGAAAAGTGAAAAGTGACACTAGCTACTCGGAGGTGAATCAGTCGGACGCTTTACCACTGAGCTACAGGAGAATTTAAGAGACTCGTGGGAGCTTAGGCCATACATGTATAACAGGGTTCAAATATAACAAACTTTCCACATACTGCTAGGATTAATTATGACCTAAGCTCCCACGAGTCGCCTGTAGTTGAGTGGTATGACATCTAGTCTGACCGGTGTGTGGAAAGTCATAGGATCGAGCTAGTCGACTCCTGTTGGGAGAACACGCAATTTTTTTTCCGAGTAGCTGCATTGTCACAGAATGAATAATATTTTAACATTGTTTTTAAACACTTCTTGAAATAAAACAGCGGTAAAAGCTACAGACAAAGTAGTAGTAGTAAAACTTTATTTAAACACGATATCAATTCACAATACATGCTAGCCTGAGATCAGGCTCCTGAAGAAAATTTGCGAGCGAAGCGAGCCGAGTCGCTCGCTTCGCTAGCAAATTTTCTTCAGCAACCTGATTTCAGGCTAAATACATGCTCTTCCATCGAGCCGTGTATTAAATTAATTACAATAATAAATGATTACAATAATAAATTAAATTACCTAGCTAAATATGTTATTTACAAAATTATGTAAGTTTATAATCTATAAAAATTACTCTAAACTAACTATTTATTAAATTCGATAGATATTAAATACATGATTTAAAAGAGCTAAGAGTGGGCTGTGACCTCAAAGGTAAGCTGTTCCAGAGGACGGAACCGCGATATTGAAACTTCGTTTGCCTGCTTCTAGGAACGAAGAGGTTGTATTTTGAATTTCTTAGATTGTGCGAGTGGACACTGGATGTAGCTTCAAAAATACTATTCAGACGAGTCGGAGAAAGATTATGGAGAGTCTAAGCCCCATTTACACGACATTCATTTTGGGTCCGGCACTCCTAAATTTTGGCTCGCGGGCCGATAGTTTAGGGCACGGCCTGCTTGATTTTTTGCCGTGTAAATGCAAAATTTTTGGCACGCGTGCCAAAAATTTAGGCGGGCCGAGACCACCTCAGGAGGTAGTCTCGGCCCGCCTAAAAAGAGGCCCGCGTGCCAAAAAGAGATGCATTCTCGTTCCCAGAGCCTTCGGCGACACGGAGAAAAAACTATGGGCGCCAAAATTCCAATCACACATGCGCAAACGGTATGTCCTGACGAGATATTATTCATGCCGTAAAAGCTTGGCCTAAAGAGGAATATAAATGGCCTGAAAGACGTAATCAGTCGGATTTCCACTCGTTTTGAAGTAATAGATTCTATTGTAAGGCTTATAACAACAACGGTAGTAAAACTTGTTTCTTATAGCGAGTATTTTAACCGACGTGACTGATTTGTCTATGCCGTTTTCCATTTTGGACACTAACTACGGCTTTGTTCGACCCTTGTAATTTGCTTCATGTAAATTACTGAGGAATAGTCATTCATAGCAGTAGCATTATTTTAGTTAAAGGTGATGTATCAGTACATGCATGCCTTGATAAATTCACATCATGCGCCATGTTAATTATGACCCCTTGGTATTTCAATAATCTGTTCAGTAAAATCCGGTTTTTAGTATTACAATACCGTTTTCTGCTTATATGGCTTAATTATTAGATCTTCTTTGGCTCGGCTGTATTATGAGATACAGGCTTTTTACACTGTTTTATCAAGAATTCGTTTTTGAACGCTAATTTTTCTTGTCATTTGCACCCAGAAGCAAATGTCCCTCGTACCACAGATATCCGACTTGATTCATTTCAACATGTCAAACCAGGCAAAAGAACAGGGATGATATGTATGCATACCTCTCTCAAGCGCAGAAGGATTAAACAGCTCAATATAGCTTGCATAAAGCCGTACTATCGCTGCTTCAATGCCACGGTACAAGTGATGACCTTGTTTAATTTCGTACTTCATTTCTGTCAGGGCGCATCAAGCCATAAAATTGCTTTAGGCAATCGACATTGAGTATCTGACATTTTGATTTTGAACGAATCCGCTAAAAATTATGTGAGCCGCTGTTAAATAATCTCGGGGACTCACAAATTTAAGAGTGCCGTTCTTATTTTTGGGGTGCCGCTCAGAAATGAACATTGAAAAAAATCGAACATATTTTGTCGTGTAAATGAAGCGGGCCGTGCCCTAAACTATCGGCCCGCGTGCCAAAATTTAGGAGTGCCGGACCCAAATGAATGTCGTGTAAATGGGCTTTAAACAGAATAATTGCTAGTTGCTTTGAACGCCTTCGCTCCAGAGAGTCCCAGCCAAGGTCATCGAGTAAAACGGAAGATCTAACATTTAAGTCAGAGAAAGTGATTAGACGCGCGGTTCTATTTTGGAGTTTTTGGAGTCTCTCAGATTGACAAACACCAATACTGCCCCATACGGAGCTGCAATAGTCAAAATATGGTTGGATTAGAGCGTTATAGATCATAATAAGAGTCTCGCGAGGAACCAAGTTCCTAACACGTTTGATGGCCCCGAGGCCCGCGGATACTTTTTTGACAATATTGTTTATATGGGAGTCCCATGATAAGGTCGCATCCAAATCAATGCCAAGATACTTGTAGATTTTACCTCTTTCTAGGGAGTGTTTGTCAATCTAACAAACTGATGGTTTAAATTTGCTAGCTTGTTATGCTACCAATAATAGAATACTTGGGTTTTTTGACAAACATATTCGTTAAATGAATTAAACTCACCTCGTGGGACCAGCAATCCGCAGTACTGAACAAGAACTAGATCAAATGAAATGAAATGGACAATGATCAGAGTAGATGGCGTTTAATATTTACATCAAAACAGAACGATTTCGCATAAGCCGATTTTTCTATGCTAATGAGTACCATTACATGCTAATGTAGAGGAACAATAGAGAATTCCGTGCGCTGAAATAAACTATTGTTTAAAATTCGAATTGTGCACGTACCACACGCACCAAACGTATACAGTAAAAAACCCGCATAAAAGAACACGTGTTTTGGGGTTCAGGCTGATTTTGTTCTTATATAGCGGGTGTTTTCTGGTACTTTTTTGACCAAATTTGACCAAATTTCAGCCTGAGTGTTCTTAATCCACTTGTTCTTTTATGCGGGTTTTTACTCTACACAAATTCGAATTTTACACAATAGGTTATTTCAGCGCACGGAATTCTCTATTGTTCCTCTACATTAGCATGTAATGGTACTCATTAGCATAGAAAATCGGCTTATGCGAAATCGTTCTCAATCAATAAGACCGCTTATGTTTACATTCTTGATTCGTTTAGATAGCGCAAGCTATGCTTGCCATGCGCTACTACTTGCCATGCGCCGAAAGGTTAAGTCCTGTGAAAATAAAATGTACACATTCTACGGATATCACTGTAGTCAGCCATTTGGCAGTACAGGAATAGCTGTAATCAAAATTTTAAAACTTCAAAATCTAACTAGGTGACCTTGAAATACAATAAAATTAGCCAATTGGGAAGGAAGACTAAAATGGTGACCCTTAATATCTAGGTCACGTACGGGGAGAGATTTAAGTGACCGCTTGCAATGTTTTGGACATATTCCTTGTTTAGAATGCCGCATGAAGTTCCATATTTAAACGACTGTGTATTCAGTGTCGGTGGCATCTGGTTTTGCTTGAAATGACACTGAAGCAACATGCGAAGATTTTCAATGACGTCCGCATACAAATGGCTATCGTTCTACGATGATCTAATTATGGTTCCACTGTAAAACTCTGCTAAGCTTCAGTTTACAAAATAATTGGCGACATCAACTACAGTAGCTTACAGTGAAACCCCGATTCCCGAACCTTCGCGATCGATTTATAACTCGACGTCGTTTCCCTTGGACTTGTTTCACTGTAATTTTACCCCCGATCAGTTTCGAATTCCCGATTTCTCGAACCAATTTTCGTTTCCCTTGGAGGTTCGAGAAATCGGGATTCCATTGTAATACAAATGTTCTTGTCTAGTTTAGCCTGCGTGCAGACGTCTCCTATTTCCTTGCTTCACGCGGAAAAGTCACTTTTCCGCATGAAGCAAGGAAATAGGAGACGTCTGAACGCAGGCTGGTCTTGTTAGAATCTAAATCAATGCTACTTGGCTAGCTAAATATCGAGTGTAATGAAAAAGTTAGCCATTGGTACTCACCAGAAGCCGTGCGCCCTGTACGAGTTCCAAATGAAGAATGACAATGATGTCTGGGAGACAGCTTGGCAAGCACGCAATGCTTAGCTTGGTCACGCAACCGTAAAATAAGCGCGGGAAAATGTTATTTTGTTCCCAAGTTCCTGGTTTGCTGATGTGGTACAGTCAAAATTCTGCTAGGCGGTCACCCTCTATTAAGCGGTCACTTATCAAATTTCCAGAAATCGCTTCCCATACTTACTATAAACGTGACTTATATTAAGCGGTCACCTCTGTAGGGATGTTAAACCGCTCGCTAAGCGTAGCAGGCGTTGAGTAAAATAGAGCGCGAGAAAAGACACACGCGCGTTTTCCTCCAACTCGCGTTCTTACTCAACGAAGCTAAGCGAAGAGTTACCAAGAAAAATCGTTTTCGTGCAAACACTTTGTATCCGTTTACTTTTGAACATGGTTACGAATCCTGATGTAACCGTGTTGAAACCGCGTTCGTGTAAACGGGACCATAAATTCAACTAAATGTGAGTAGATATATAGTTACAACAACAACAACAACAACAACAACAACAACAGCAACAAACTTTATTCTACCCCAGAGCCTACAATTAAATGCCAACAGTTAAATGCGATAAAATATGAATAAATTCGGTTAAATGCGAGTCTGAATGTGAGATGCTACCAGAAAGAACTAAACATTCACTGTTTATCAATCTATTCGTTATTATCTGTGTATCTGTTTGGTCAAGGCTCAGAAAGAGTTGAGTCCATTTTTAGGTTTGACAAATACTGCCGCTTCGAGATTTTTCTTGGTAGCACTCGTTTGATTAAAGGAAAAAAATATCCCCAAACCACACCAAACTGTATATTTCAGTAGTGAAAAACTAAAATAAAGGTCCAAAGATCTGTGATTACAGCTCAATCGAGCAATTTTCCCCGTCCAGCAACGTATTCACGTCCGGCAAAAGCCTTATTTGCCAAGATGATAATTCGCGCGCCCCGTGAAGCGCCAAAACGGGGTGCCAAAGCTGTAAGGCCCGGTTCAAACGTCGCGCTATCGTCGTGTCGAACTCAGTAGCGCGACGTTTGAATCCGACGTCACGCCAGAGTCCCGCTATGTCACGACGTTTGAACCGGGCCTAAACGAAGCTATTTGTAGAGCCCTCAAGCGCTGGTAAATAATCATACACACTGCCTAAAATCTATTATTACACACACAGTTCATTCTTGTACTGACGGTTTTTCTTACTAGCGAGTTAGTAACTACGACGGCAACGCTAATGACAACTTCGATGAATTTAAATTTTACTTCAGAATCAGCTTTCTAATCTGAAGAGAAACTTGGAGACTTCGCCGTTGCGGTTCACGTTCTCCAAAAACTCAGAATTTGGTTTTGAAGAGGATGGCTAAGAAATGTACCAAACAGTAACGCACGTGCAGTGCCATCATATGCATGTTGTACTGCTCATTAAACCTTTGTTTAGCGACGTTGCCGCGTTGCGGTCGTGGTTTCTATGCGAAAAAACTGTGACCCTAAAAAAAAGTGCTGACAAAGCTTATTTTTCTCTACTGAGTGAAGTGCTTAAATCATCATTTGTATAACAACAAGCAAAACGATTGGCAAATAACAGAAAGCCTTTATCTTAATGCCGGCAGCACTTGGACGTTCTTTGGGGGCTTTAGTGGTTGGAGCATGCGTAGTATTTACTGAGACGCTGGCCGTTGCTGTTGCCGTTGCTGTCGGAGTTGCTGGAACTGAGATCGATGGCAACACCTGATGAAGATATTGGTTGCATTTGTGAGTGTCGCAGCATTCAGCTACACAGCGTTTGAAAGACGCGCCAGTTACATTTTGGGCTCTGTCGCAAGCCCTGACGTTGTTGCAGTTAGCATTTTCATGGAAACAACCTTTGAAACCAATAATCGTACCGTTCATCAACTCGGCTGTGGCTGCATAACACCTAAACGAGATGAAAAAAACATTAACAAATTGTGATATTCTAGACCACACCTCCGGAGGGTTATGGGAAGGGACGAAGCTAATTTTCCTTCCCTTCCCATGACTCCCCGCGCGCCTCGATCTACTCTCGTATCCAATCTCCCCTCACCCAAAAATCACATAATTAGCGACTGGGTACGAGCAAGAGAGGATGAAGGTACGAGTCTGAGTCGAATCCCGATACCTCGTACCTTCAACATGTTCAAGGGAAATCGAAAAAGGTTCGAGCAGGGGAGGGGAAGGAAGAGACAGGGCCTGAGACCAAGTTACCATGCTCTCACAATCTTGCAAAGCGATCAATTTTGTTTTGGTAAGTGGTGTGTTCATTATAAACTACAAAGCGAAGAAGTACTTTACAATCTACATACTCCATAAACGGTTCTTGCATCGCCAAACTGAATGTGGAAAATGACCTGGGTGTTCACTTTTCTTCCAGCATGGCTTGAAATGAACATGTAAACCAGATTGTGAGCAAAGCCAATAAGATGCTTGGTTTGGTGTATAGAACCTGTGCCAATGACTGTGATCAAATAACTTTATTGACTCTTTATACATCCCTTGTTCGTCCTCAACTGGATTATGCCCAACGCAAGTGTGGTCACCTTATCTTAAAGGCCAAATTAAGGCAATTGAACGAGTTCAACGACGTGCACTGGACTAGATTCATTTTGAAATCCAATTTAACCTATCCAGACCGTTTGATTAAGTTGGGTCTTTTGCCTCTTTAGTATAGAAGAGATGTTCTAGATTTATGCTTTTTCTTCAAATGTCTCAAAGGCCAGTACGATTTCGATGTGTTTTTTTTTGTTTAATTCAAATCCTCAACATATTCTATGCGCAACATGGAGGCAGGCGGCTACTCTAACGAAGGGACGTTTTAGAACTAATATTTTTAAGTTTTCATTTTTTAACCGAATCGTAGACTTATGGAACGGCCTGCCGGTGGAAATTAGAACAACCGTACAAGTTAGCTCCGTCATTTAAAGTTAAAGTTTACAAGTTTTATTATTGTAAATTTTTATCTAATACTGAAGGACGCGTTTGTATAGTTTTTTTTTTTTTTAGTTTTTAGGCTTTTTTAATGTATACATATATAGGTTTTTACACTTAGGTTTACTCGTTTGGGGTTTATTTTAATAAGGAACTTAACGTTCTGTATAAACCTACCAAATTATACAGTGTGTAGTTTTATCTTATTATATATATTTTTTTTCTCTCTGTAATTCTGTATAATTAAATTGAGTAAATAAATAAATAAATAAATAAATAAATAAATAAAAACACGTTCAATTTGTTCAATGTGGCCGAACTGTCCAGGAGACGGAGTCAAGTCCAGAGGAACTGAATTAACCGTCGTGTGTTCACGTTCTCCATTGTACCGTGAATTTGGACATTTGACGTTTCTGTTTTGCAGAGGACGGCAAAGAAATGTACCAAATTGACACAGCGGCAAAATGAGTGCGCGTGCGCCAGCCTGCTCGCTCATTTCCATACAAACATAATGGCGGCAATTCAAAATTCCCGGTATTTGTTTTCATTTCGCGTGGATAAGGCCGTCACGGAACAGATAAGGTTTTTACTTGAAAACAATTCCGAGAGAGATTCTTCTTTCACATATCTTTTTTAGCAAACTAATTATCTTTTCCACAATAGTGAATTTTTCGCTCGAAGTCGAGCGATCGTAACCAGTGACATAGTAACATAGCTCAAAGAGTTCATGTTTCACTTACGATCGCTCGACTTCGAGCGATAAATTCACTATTGTGGAAAAGATAATTAGTTTGCTAAAAAAGATATGTGAAAGAAGAGTCTCTCTCGGAATTGTTTTCAAGGTAAAAACCTTATCTGTTCCGTGACGGCCTTATCCACGCGAAATGAAAACAAATTCCGGGAATTTTGAATTGCCGCCATTATGTTTGTATGGAAATGAGCGAGCAGGTTGGCGCACGCGCACTCATTTTGCCGCTGTGTCTACCAAATTGACAAACGCATACGCATGCGCAGTGATTATTGTACTACTAATTAGACCTCTTGACAGGGCTTGAAATAATTTATTGAGAGTGATGATGTCGCGTCAATTAATTAACCGTCCGTTAATTAACGGCGAAGTTTTTGGTCCATAACTATGTACAGATGAAATATTTCGCTGTTAATTAACGGCGAAGTTTTTTGGTGCATCCTCAGTTACAGATGAAATATTTCGCCGTTAATTAACGGCGAAGTTTTAGGTGCATCTTTAGATACAGATGAAATATTTCGCTGTTAATTAACGGCGAAGTTTTTGGTGCAATCTCAGTTACAGATGAAATATTTCGCCGTTAATTAACGGCGAAGTTTTAGGTTCATCTTGATTAGATACACTATGAAATATCTCGCCGTTAATTAACGGCGAACTTTTGGCGCATCCTCATATACAGATGAAATATTTCGTGGTTGAATCTTGAAAACGAAAAACGTGAGAAAGAAGTTTATCCGTTAAATGTAAAGGCTCACAAAGTGCAAAGTACAATAATCATTCATATATACATTCCATCGGCCGCCATGTTTTTCTAGCTTTTTTTCTGAGTTTACACAGCTTCTACGCACGCGCAGGTGATGAATCCGCTGGCTAAAGTTGTGATGATTGCTTTTCAAGTTGTGAGAGCATGGTTTCAATAGACCAATTTCGATATATTAATATTCTAACTTGGCTCCGAGGCTTAGGGGAATAAGACAAAAGAAATGATTTATTCATCCCTCAACCTCGATGTGATTTCTTGTCGATTTTTTTGTCTTATTCCCCTAAGCCTCGTAGCCAAGTTAGAATATTAATATATCGAAATTGGTCTATTGTATGGGAAGTAGGTCTCCCTCAACCTCGTTCCCAGAGGTTGGGTCTCCCTCTCCTCTCGCTGCCCTCTGTCTAAACCAATTACAATTCAGTTATTTTCACCTTCCAGTTCCAGAACTGTCGTCGTTGCACAGTACGCTAACAGTGCTCATGTTGCACTGGGACGGAGACACGAGCGGATCTGAGGAACAGCCATAACAATTGAATCCGCCTGCAAATGCTGTATATAAGGCAAAACAGATCATTATAGCATCACATACATCACATAAGCATCCCTCTGTAAAGGCCGGCCATTTACACAATATATTTTTGATGCAATTTTTTGACGCGATTTCTACTGCGATTTTTGTCGCGCTCGCCCTGCAACTTCAAATCGCGCGTGTAAACCAACTGCGATTTCAGTGCGATTTGGTCGCCAATGATTTCAGCGTGATATCGCCGGAGGTTTCGAACTTACGACAAAAACGACACCATATTTGTTTATAAGACGTGTGTATATGCACTGATACAAAACCTCTGCTCAAAATTATCACGTTTCATAGAAATTCCAGCCATATCGCACTCAAATCGCACTGAAATTGCAGCTGGTTGCAGCACGAGCGCGGCAAAAATCGCAGTGGATATCGCAACAAAAATTGCATCAAAACTCGCCTGTGTAAACGGGCCTTAACAGACCTGGTGCAACCCAACCTGGTGAGATATTCAATTTTTCCCCGGCAGATTCTAACAAATTCCCTGGTTAGGTTGATTACTTCCTGGTGTGCCGTTGCGGTGAAAAAGTTCCTGAACCAGTAGAAATGGAGATGTACACGTTTCACATATGTGTTGCGGTGTCCCGGATGGAATGCCAAATCGAGGGCGTTAATCCTGGGATTGGTGAATTTTGATTTCAGTTTTTTTCTTTGTGTTCAGTGTTTTGTCCTTCTGTTTTGACTTTGACGAATGTCTAACTCCACTAAACATTAGAAGTGACAAATAGCTGCTAGTTGAAATATACGCCAATAAACCTCCCTTTTTCCGGCGGGAGGGCAACTCGCCCTCCCGCCGCGCCGATCGCCGGCAAGCCGGCTCGTTTTCGCAGCTATCGCCGCTCGCGCGCGCGTTTGTGATCCTACTCGCAGGCTATTACACCTTCGGCTATTTTTAGAATCGTTCTCCCGCGAAATAAGATTTCCGTGTACATCCGCGGACAATGGTGATGATTAGTAGTAACGACATCCTACCGTTCTAGTTCTTAGTCCACGTTCCTCTCGTCCATTCCTGGCTTTATTTTTAATCTGAAACATTAACAACCTCGTCCTCGTGCTCACAACGGGTGATTTTTGCGGTAAAAGTAATTCTAAAAATAGCTCAAGGTGTAAGAGAACGACAACCTTATTCTTACTAATTTTCGCGCGTACTTAATTTCGCGAAATCGACAGATCCGTATTTCGCGAAGCTTTATTTTCGCGCTTTCAGAGAAAAAAGGGCTCAAAGACTTTAAAATTTTGCAAAAATAGCGTCTTTATTTTCGCGTTTTTTTGCTGCATTGCAGCGAAAAAAGTGAGAATAAGGTAAATATCCTGAAGTAGCATAAGATAAAATTCTTACCCGTTGGTAGAAAAACGGCAACACAGCCAACAACGCAAAATGTCAGTGACAACATTTCGTATTTGTTCATGGCGATCTTATGTCTGGCAATAAAACAGAGAGAAACAGGCGCCGGGTGAGGTTTGTGAGGATCAAGCATCAACAGGTTACACTCAGTGTTATGTCCACGATTCGTGGAGTATTTCGCCAGCGTGTCCCAGGGTCTTCTCCGCACCCAGCCGCCATCTTGAAAGCGGAGTAGACCCTGGGAACGAGGTTGCCCCTAACATAGCTTTGATTATCGTGACAGGGTTCTTTGTGACAACAAATCAGTAGGCCGGACCAACATTGTCAACATCAAGATTGCGCTGTTCTCTCTGAGCTGAGTCCACGTGGAGTTTATTTTGGCTTTCAGTTAGTTTGTTAGTTTGTTTTCCTTTTTTCTTTTTCTTTTCTACTTTATACAGAGATAAAATTACCACTATCCGCCATTTAAAACACTACTAGCCAGCGAGCAGGTTCTCTTGTTTTGGGATTCGCGCGATGAGCGCGGAGCGCGAGAATTGGAGCGTGACTCACGCCCGGATTCTCGCGCTCCGCGCTCATCGCGCGAATCGTAAAACAAGAGCGCCTGCTCGCAGGCTAAACTGACACTACTGTATATTTCTCTTCACCTCCCGCCTCGAATAGCCCTGCTAATTTGTGGGAGTTGTATTACAATCTTAAGAGAAAATAAAGCTTGTTGTTGAATTGTTGTTTTTTGTAGATCATAACTTGCACATTATGGAAAGAAATGATGTAGGTAGAAATATGAGAAAGAGAAAAGTGACACAAGCTACGCGGAGGTGAATCAATGACCTTCTGCACACCGGTCGGACGCTTTAATTTACCACTTAGCTTAGGCCATACATGTATAACACGGTTCAAATATGACAAACTTTCCACATACTGCAAGGATTATGACCTAAGCTCACACGAGTCGCTTGTAGTTGAACGGTATAACGTAACGTAACCGGAGTGTGGAAGGTCATAGGCTCGAGCTAGTCGACTCCTGTTTGACCTGTTGGGAGATATCTTTCTCATATTTTAACATTGTTTTGAAATTAAACTCTTCTTGAAATGAAAACAGCGGTAAAAGCTACAGACGAACATATTCGTCAAATGAAACTCACCTCGTGGGACAAGTGAAAATGAATCAGCAATCCGCAGTACTGAACAGGGACTATCAAATGAAATGGATATGGAAACATCAAAATGATTAGCAATTAAAACGAATCATGCAAAAAAGTCATGCACGTACGGCTTACTGGCTAATAGCCCTTTTCACGGTTAACTTGTGATATTTGCATAACAATACACTTGAACATAGAAGCGAGGCAATTTCGGGCACAAGCTGCAAAACATCGCGTTTTTCTTGAGCTTCTTAAACCCTTTTAATATAAGAACAGTTTTAAAATGTAGCAGAACTACAATTCTTTTAGTTTACGTTGTTTTCAGAAAAAAATGTGAAACGACTTTTCTCTATTAATAAATAGTAGATTCGCATAAGCAACAGCGAGATTGTTTTATGATCTTTACGGCAAACCTTAACCAAAAGAGTTGTATATTTAGTTCTTTTCCGTTTTAAAACTATTTTTATACTAACATAGTTTAAGGAACTCAAGAAAATCGCGATGTTTTACAGCTTGTGCCCGAAATTGCCTCGCTTCTATGTTTAACTGTATTGTTATGCAAATATCACAAGTTAACCGTGAAAAGGGCTATTAGATCGCATGCACACAACACCGAAACCGGAAACCGCCCCCAGGGCAGCTAATCGTAGCAAACACGCAAATTTGTTTATTCACCTGTGTTTGCGATATGTTATGTTTTGAAATTAAAGTTTTAGAAAACTAAATATGTTCGATCCTCTCTACAAGGTAAGCCATATGGAATTAGGCTGGACTTAAACAACCTCAAAAAGTCAAACAGTCAAACAGTCAAACAGCAAACAGTCAAACAGCAAACAGTCAAACAGGTTGAGGCGTTCCGCCTAAATAATGATCAATGTTTCTCAAATTTGCACTTTGTTTCCCAGCTTTTCCACAATAGCAATGAAATAACTACAGGAAAAAAATAGACGACGAATTCCTTGCAAAGAAAGAAGCCAAGCGTGACAAGCGTGGTTTCTTCATCACATCATACAGGCATTTATAGTTTAGCAACCGTCTGAGCCCATAATTTTTTATTTATTACGGGTCGCACTACAGCCAATTTTGTTTACATAAAAAATTTTGTAATTTTTGGCTAGGGAAAATTTGCAAAAAATTCGCAAGTGCCAAATTTTGGTGGTGGTCGCACTCAAACCAAGATGTGTTTTCCAAAATTCTCCTGATTGATGTAAATGTAAACTTAAACGGCTTGGGACCAGGTTTCGTACTTCGCTTTATTGGTTTTCGTCGTTTTCTTGCTGCTGGCTTCGATTGCAATCGAAGGAGATTGTTTTGAACTTGAGACGAATTGTTCTCCAAATTGCCGCCGGTAAATTTGGTTTCGATCAGACCCAGTATAGTCATAGACATTCGCGGCGTAATATCGATGTTCATGTTCTTCGTTTTCCGGTCGAAATAATCATTAAAAGAGTCAGATGAACCAGGTAAAAAAATTATTTTGTACCGTAATTGCACGCGCTAAACTAGCGAATCTTAATTATCAAAACATAGCATCTTGCGTGAATGACAGTTTAATAAAACGGGCTAAAATAACAAAATTGTGTGATTTTCAAAATTTGGTCGCCTCCAGGGCAACACTTCGGCTTCTTTGAAGATTGGCGAAAATTTGGCAATTCGCAAAAAAATTGGCAAAAATTGAAACTGGGGGTCGCACTGTATTTTACGATTTTTACGTTACGTGTTGACAGATTTGACACCTGAATAAACAAAATTGGTCAAAATTGGCTGTAGTGCGACCCGTACCTTAGATCAACAACAAGTGTTGGAGGGGCGGCGGCACTCAAAAACCCACGTTTCCGGGCAGGCGGTAGTCTCCTACGCAGCCGTTATTTGTGTCGTCACGCAACGCTTCTCCCCAGAAGAGAGAGAAGGGAGAAGGGAGAAGCGTTGCGTAACGACACAAATAACGGCTGCGTAGGAGACTAAGCTAGACTCGGCAGGCTGTTTTTTCACTCCCTTCGCCCCCGCTCGTTTTTGTGCCTTCACCACTCACATATTTTGCCATCGCAGGCCAACAAAACCGCCAGCTACGCAGGCTAATACCGTGTAGCATGCATAATTTTTTCTTTTTGCGGGAACAAATTTT
The DNA here is from genome assembly GCA_029204205.1 of Desmophyllum pertusum. Classification (NCBI taxonomy): domain Eukaryota; kingdom Metazoa; phylum Cnidaria; class Anthozoa; order Scleractinia; family Caryophylliidae; genus Desmophyllum; species Desmophyllum pertusum. The sequence goes on along the minus strand of MU825436.1, from coordinate 397,128 downwards.
TGCGCTTCGAGATCAGATTGAAATTTCTGCTGGGACTGACTACTTTTTGCGCTTTTCTGTTCACTGCAGCAGAACATAAAACAAGGAAGGAAACTTAATATTTTAAACTTTTATTACTTGTTGGGTTACGGTACGCTATACTTATTTCTACGTGCACGTGAACGCAATTTTAGTCCTAATCTAGCCTGAGATCAGGCTCCTGAAGAAAATTTGCGAGCGAAGCGAGTCGAGTCGCTGCAGACGTCGCTTTCGTTCTCGCCCCAGGCAGCGACTCGGCTCGCTTCGCTCGCAAATTTTCTTCAGGAGCCTGATCTCAGGCTAGACTTCACGTGACCCGTGAACGAAGAACGCGGCCTGTTTTGGCGGACTGATCATATCAACCTCGCTCGGTTCAGAATATTACACACGTGCGATCTGCATGGAAATCAAATTTCTGTGGTAAATTGTCCTTTTGACATGCTATTTACTCGAAGAGCCAACTTTGGAGCCTAAACAGTCTAACAGATTAGAGGATGATGAATTTGTATTTATTTATACGCCGGAAACTAGTCTCCTTCGCAGCCGTTGTTTGGCTCGTCACGCAACGCTTCCCAAGTAGACTACGCGGAAACGTGATCGCTTCCATCAGTGGTTCGATTTTCGCGTGAACGTGAAATAATTTTGGATATTATTCGTGACGCGTGAAAAGGCCCCGGCCAATATTTTTACGTGACTGAATTTTACAAAGGGGTACTGATAGGGGACCCTCAGACATCAGCTGGTGACTGTGATTGTTCCAAATTTGAGAACCCGGATGTGACACCGCTTTCGTAGTGCATTTTTGGGCGATAGTGGCGGACCATATGCCGAAAGGTTAAGTCGTATGAAAATAAAATAAAAACACATTCCAAGGATATCACGGTAGTCAGCCGGATCCACAGGAATTTGGCAATACATATTACAAAGAATAGCTATAATCACAATTTTAAAACTTCATAATTAATCTAACTAGGTGATAGCCTGCGTAGCGGCGGTCTTGTTGGCGCGCGAAGGCAAAATTCGTAAGCGGCGGAGCCGCGAGAGACTGGGGCGGAGGGTCTGAAAGACCGTCTCTCGCTCCGCCGCTCGCTTTAGCGGCTTCGCCGCTTACGAATTTTGCCTTCGCGCGCCAACAAGACCGCCGCTACGCAGGCTAACTAGGTGACCGTTTAATAGAGGTGAAATACGACAAAATTAGCCAATTGGGAAGTCTAAAACGGTGGCCGCGTCGCTTAAGGTATCAGTATACCCCAAATTTGACCATTTTGCAAGATTTTACTTTTTGTTATCTTCAGATAGATTACATCAACACCTTTCATTTCCAAAAAGTTTCACGAAAAAAGATTGCTTCTAAAGAAAGTTATGAAGAAAAAACGATTCTCGCCATTAATTATTTCTAATCGAGAGCCGTCAACAGTTTGTCAACATGTACGTATAAAAAGTCACGTAACACGAGGGCCGACATGTTTGTAGATTCACCCGAAATTCGAAAGCCGCATCTTGCAATGTTCATGTTCATAGAAACATATTAAGAGACTGTGTCCGCGTTTTCAAGTAAGAATATACCGAAATGGGAAATTGTTCGGTAAGAATTGAGCCGAAGCACTCGTCTCAACCAGGTCTCAAATGACACCGGGTCGCATCACTGATTAGGACAACTGAAAATCGCTCGCGGTTGCATATCCATGTGGGCGAATATCCCACAGTGAAGCTAAATGGAGGGAAAACTGAAACCATAAACTCTTAATTTACTTGTAGCACGATCGGTGAGAGGAGAACTTTCTTCTCTAGCCATAAGAAGCGCGCATTTGAGGTCATTTGTATTCGATACGTACTCTGTTTAATTAAAGTAAGACGAGCCTTCTCTTTATCGATCAACGCATAATTATTTTCACGCGTCTTGTGTATTTAATCTCATCAGACCGGAAGAACGCCCCAAAACATGTTTCCCCCTGTTTCTCGAAACTAAAATTTCAGCGAATGAAGCGCACGTTTCAAGTTCGTTTGCAACGAATTTCCAACCTTTTTCGCTGTAATTTGGAGAGAATGTTCTCCAATAGTCTGACAAAAAAGCTGTGTCGGGGAATTTTAATTTTTTCCCTCCTTCGAAAGTTATGAGTATTTTCGTACAGAGAATGCATGTTTTGTCAACCCTCAAAGTTTAACTGTGTGTTAAAAGCTAACCAGACAAGTAATCAAAATTCCCCGACACAGTTTTTTAGAGAAAGGTGGCAAGAACACGTAGCGATGTTTTTCGCTTTCTCCCGTTCAATTCCGGCTGGAAACGAACTCGATTTGTGGACCAATATACTTTTTGAAATTGAGCGCTATATTCGAAACACGTTAATCTTTTTACTTAAAATGAATACATATTCGTAATCTACAATTCTTAAGCTTTCAGGAAATATATACTTTATTGGGGTTTTTGTTAAACCTCCGACCGTAAAACAGCGCCAACGCATGATGGTCATTTGGGGTATACTGATACCTTAATAGAGGTCACGTACGGGGAGAGATAAGTGACCGCTTTTAAAACATTGTGTCTAGATACCCGGCAGCCGGGAAGTGTTTTCAAAAAACTAGATACCCGGCAGTCTGAAATTCTAATATAATTTACACGGAATATATAATTTAATTCTTCTGAGAATAGTCTATCTTTATTTAGAAATGTCAAGCGATTTCACACATTATTTTGGCTTCGTAGTTGAGGAATTCTTCGAGCTTGGGCATACTATAAAATCTCGATGTTTTCGACACTTAGAAAATATTCGTGCTCTAACTCACTCACTGACTCACGGAATTGAATCAACTTTCATAGAATATCCACACAAATTATCATTGAAACCCCTGAGAGTATTTGATCTTTGTTCAGAAATGCCAAGGGATTATAAATAATGTTTAGATACCCGGCAGTTATAGAACTTTGAAAATTCGTGGTGTGACTTACGGGCACGGTTTTTCAAAAAACTATATACACGGCAGTCAGAACCTCTTACCGTTTTTCCACGAATATTTTCATTCGAACAGTGCTGAGAGTATTCGATCTCTGCCGTGTAGAAATACCAGGTGATTTTTGAACTACAGGCTTCTATATATTCAAGTTGTACACTTTGCATGGCAACTGCCGGGTATCTAGTTTTTTGAAAAAACCGTGCCCGTGAGTCGAGATTCTATAGTATGCCCAAGCTCGGAGAATTCGTCCACTTTTTTATAATCCCTTGGAATATCTGAACAAAGATCAAATCCTCTCAGGGGGTTTCAATGATGTCAGTGAGTGAGTCAGAGCACGAATATTTTCTAAGTGTCGAAAACATCGAGATTTTATAGTATGCCCAAGCTCGAAAAATCCTCAACTTCGAAGCCAAAATAATGCGTGAAATCGCTTGACATTTCTAAACAAAGGTAGACTATTCTCAGAAGAATTAAATGAGATACTGTATGTCGTGTAAATTCTATTAGAATTTCAGACTGCCGGGTATCTAGTTTTTTGAAAACACTTCCCGGCTGCCGGGTATCTAGACACAATATATCTCGCTCGATCCAGTTGCAACTGGACATATGCCATATGGAACATCAAACGGCATTCTGAACAAGGAATATGTCCAGTTGCAACTGGATCGAGCGAGATATATTTTAAATCGGATTATTTAAACGACTGTGTATTCAGTGTCAGTGGCATCTGGTTTTGCTTGAAATGACACTGAAGCAACATGCGAAGATTTTCAATGACGGCCGCATACAAATGGCTCTCGTTCTACGATGATCTAATTATGGTTCCACTGTGAAATTTGCTAAGCTTCAGTTTACAAAATAATTGGCGACATCAACTACAGTAGCTTACAGTGAAACCCCGATTCCCGAACCTTCGCGATCGATTTATCAAAAAAACACAATAACTCGACGTCGTTTCCCTTGGACTTGTTTCCCTGTAATTTTACCACCGATCAGTTTCGAATTCCGATTTCTCGAACCAATTTTCGTTTCCCTTGGAGGTTCGAGAAATTGGGATTCCACTGTAATACAAATGTTCTTGTCTTGTTTAGCCTGGGTGCAGACGTCTCCTATTTCCTTGCTTCAAAAGTCACTTTTCCGCGTGAAGCAAGGAAATAGGAGACGTCTGAACGCAGGCTGGTCTTGTTAGAATCTAAATCAATGCTACTAGCTTGACTAGCTAAATATCGAGTGTAATGAAAAAGTTAGCCATTGGTACTCACCAGAAGCCGTGCGCCCTGTACGAGTTCCAAACGAAGAATGACAATAATGTCTGGGAGACAGCTTGGCAAGCACGCAATGCTTAGCTTGGTCACGCGACAGTAAAATAAGCGCGGGAAAATGTTACTTTGTTCCCAGGTTCCTGGTTTAAATTTTGCTGATGTGGTACAGTCAAAATTCTGCTAGGCGGTCACCCTCTTTAAAGAAGGGACTGATAGAAGAAAGAAAATGATTTTTGGAACACCATTTGATACCCACGCGGGTGCCCTTGCGTGGTTATTAACTTTCTGTTGGTGTCCAATTCTAATTTTAAAACTACATTAATTCTTCAATATTTCTTATTTCCCAACTGTTACCTATCCGTTGAGAAAAACTATTTCCTCCAAAACACACGCAAAAATCACCCAAAAATTTACAAAACACCCCATAACATAGATTCATGTTTTGAGCATAGAGTTTTTGGATTGCTTGATCAAACGTGAACGAGATATTTCCATTAAACCCATGTTAAGTGGCGGAAAAATGGCATTCAGATATCAAAATATTTTATTGAACAATGACAATGAACTACAAGTTCACTGAGTATTAGCACCACCCCCCCCCCCTCCCCCTCCCCCACCACCCTTCCCTCGTTACCGTTGGCTCCCTGTTGGGCCTGGGTCCAAATACATTCAGGCGCCATTTTTGAAGACAAGAAATCCACATGAAAAGCACACGGAAGACTTCCTTTCCCTCATTTAGAACTTCCATTTTGGGATAAGATGATGTAAAACAGTATTATTTGTGTTCTTTTATCTATTGCTGGATGGAAACCGATCCAAATTACGAGTTTGAAGCTCCAAAATGGTTCGACTTTACAGAAGATTTCGAGGACGAACTCAACGTCGATAATTCGAGGTGAGTGGCGTCCTCTGTAACTTCGAATGTGATTGTTCGTAAATGTAATTTACGTTTACACTTTTTCCAGTTTAGAGGGAAATACTTCATTAAGCTAAAGCTTGTAGTAAGCTTATTTGGAAATCGCTGCATGACCATATCAAGTTGTTCAGTTCAAAAGAAAAACTTTTGTGACTGTAATCAGAAATCGATTGTTAATGATTTTCGTCAAGACAAATCTTATTTCTTCATCATCAGTTTGGGTGAAAAAAGATGATCAGTTTTTGGCTGCTTGTAAGCTTATATTATGTAACGAGTATTTTTGAAATATTACCAAATGTAAGCTTACATATAGCATGTAGAGCTCAACAAAATTTTTGTTGTACAAGCAATTAAAATTTAACTTATTTGTGGTTGATTTTCTTTGCAACCGTTGTACGATTTCCCCCAACACATGTACATACATGGGACATTGTTTCTATTAAATTTTAATTTACATGTACCGGTATGTTCATGGAAAAAAATATAATTTAATCTGCCTCGTCCCCAGTCGCCCGCGCCCACGCAGAAAAAGTTAATATTAAATTTTGGGGGAAAGCGGGGGTGTCCTTTCCGTCATCCCCCGCTCGCGCTTTTCGCGCTCGTTCCAAGCTCCCTCGCGCTTCCTCGTCCTAGAAAGGCCTGTGGAGGAAGCAGTAATTTTATGATTATTTATGAAGATAATAATTTTTGAGATATTAGCAGCACAAAAATACCTCCCAGCAATTTTCACACTCTGATCTGGTTTTAATCATTTTCTAAGAAAAACTAGTGATAATTACTAGTTATTTAAGACAATGATTATTATAAAACCAGACGAGAGAGTGAAAATTGAGGTATTTCTATGCTGCTTATCTCAAATTTTCCCAAAGTCAGTTAGGGCTTTTTTCCACACACCCCTTCAATTGGGAAAATATCAGTTATGTTAAGTACACTATACCTGAACAGGCAATTTATTGATTTCTATACAGTCCAATTGATTCATGGTTTGAGAGAGTTCACCCGCTACATGAACCAAAGGATCCTTCGCATCACGACGGAACCACTAAACCATTGCTCACCACTGCCCAAGTCAACAAGGCCGCATCTTCAAGCTCATTAAAGCCGCAAACCAGCAAACCAAAGAAAAACTTCAACAGCAAAAAATCATTAGGGATAAAGTCAATCCGAACGAGACGAGGGCAGCACGAGAATGCAAGCAACAGGCAGAGCAGCGGAAAGGGGCTGAATAATGGGCCGTCACAAAAAGCTGATAGACAGGTTTACCCTAACGACGGGAAGAAAGTTGTTAGCAATGTAGAGGAAGGCAGTGTGACCCCTGATGAGATTAAACACAACAACGAGTGCAGTTTCACACCACCCTGGTCAAATTCCTCTATTAACAAAACAGGTACTGTATGTATGCTGTCATCAAGCTTTTGGATTACTAAGCTAATACATTTGTACTTGCTTTTATTATACGACATAGCATTTTAGAGTGCGAATACGCACCAAAATGGGTGCAGATATGAGACCCACTTGTCTCAGTCCCCCTGGTCGCGCACTACAGAAAACACTGTTGAAAACCTATATTTTTAGGAAAGAATTATGTCGTAAAAATTAATAAACAATTATTCAGCTCAGTCCATAAACTTGCTGCAAGTAAAAAGGAATTTGATCAACCTACATAATGTATAAGTCCCATGCTACAATGAAGCTCATTAAACCTTGTCTACCCCCCCTCCCTCTATCAATGTCTGAATTTCCAGATTACATGCAATAACTTTGAAAGCAAGATGAAGGGGGGGGGGGGGGGGGGGGGTTAGAAATACAATTTATCTGTTTATTTTTCAATTGAAGGTATGTTTTTTTAATGAAATTCATTTTTTGAAGAGAGTGTCTCAACGATAAAATGCAACTGGTTGTAGTTAAATAACGCCTATATATACATGTATATAAGGTACATGTAATGCAGTTGAAGGGCATGCTGGAATAAGGGCTGGGCATAATTAACAATAGAATTATATTGTCATTATGCCCTTATTCCAGCACGCCCTTCAGTTGTATTTTGTATAATTATGTAGTTTTAGATTTTGCCTTTGATGCTGTGCTTCATTGTATTTATTATTCTGTATTTCTTTTCAGGAGAAACATCACATGGAAATATTAAAAGAGAAGGAAGAGGCAGTAGCCTGAATAATTCTGCCGTCTTTTCACCACAGCGTGTGCCTGCTTGTCGGTCTCCACTGTCCCCCGCACGAATCCGAAGTCTCAAGTCTTCCTGTAAATCACCGGCTTTGTCGCCAAAGAATTCATTACTGTCAAAGGCTGTGAGTGGAACTTGTCAACAAGCTAGTCAATGCGGAAGAAAGAGGAGACTTCTACCTGCTATTCCAGACCCAAAAAATAATCCGGTTGTTGCTTCTAGAATATCATCATCTCCACGTCAGTTGCCTAGCCAAGATGAAACAGATACTAGCAATATGAATGATCAAATATACTCGAAGGAGGCGGATTGTGATGTTTCCAATAAGCCGCTACGTGCAACAGATATGCAGGGTATAGAAACTCAAGAACAACATAGCAATGAGACTTTAAAAAGAGAAGATAAGAATATTATGTTCAGCCAACGGCCTCTTGAAGCAATACATGAAAATTTCAATAGCAATGGAAAACCTAACCAGGGGTTTGTACATGTACATGTGCCAACAGAGGTTGAAACACAAAAAACATTGAAGAGTGAAACAGAGGCAGTTACCAATTGCACAAGCCTGGAGGCACTCCTAAAACAGCACAACAAGAAGATCGCCGCTTCAAGGGGCCAGTATGATGAAAATGGACGCAAGATCAGAACAGCAGAGCCTAATTTTTGTCCAGCTCCTTCTCACAAGTCGTCATCATCTACACTGCCGTCGTCATCAGCTTGCAAGAGATCTACAACATCATCGGAGAAGCCCACGATTGCTGCAAAGCAAAAGCGACGTTCCTGTGTAGCTGCTGTCAATAATATACAAAGCGAAATATCGAAATCAAAGACTCACTTGATATCATCAAACACAAATATAAAGAAGGGCAAGGAAGCCACAACAAACAAACCGCGAAGCAGAAGCGCCGTTCTTGTGTTGCTGCTCTTCATCACAGTGGAGAAGTAAACAACACTGAAAAAGAATTGCGAGATTTAATTGCTCAACATAATTCCAGAGTCAATGCCAAGAGATCCTAAAATCTTAATCTATACAGTTTGTATGTAAATGAATAATAATTATTTTCAGTCAAAGTAATACAGTCAACTCCCTCTATTAAAGACGGACACCATTGGCACCAGCACCAACTGTCCATCTTAGAGAGGTGTCCGGCTTATTAAGAGAGTTTAGATACAGTAAAATGACTGAAAAACGGCGCGGAGGGACCAACACCAGGTGTCTGTCTTATAGAGGTGTTTGTTAAGAGAGAGTTGACTGACAGTGTAATTATTACATTGTATAAAGAAATAAGCCTTGTGTACAAAATGTACATTTAATTATGTAACTGATGAAATACATGTATGTACTGTACATGTGCAAGCTATTAACCTAGTCATGCCGATCAGGACGATGTCTGATGCACAAGCCTCAACACATCATCATCATTATCATCGGTCCTTGTTGCACCCTGCAAGACAGATGAACTATTCTATCGCTCCTTTGCTGGGGGCCTTCTCAAGGTTAACAAGTTTCAGTTACCTTAGCTAGTATTTGCTTTTATATGTACATGTAACGGTAATTAAGTGCTTATTTTTAAGCCTGGTTTTCACTAGCGATGCAAGCACAAGAGCAAGCAACATACGCATACGCAGTAAGTAACGCGTTGATCATCAGTGCCTTTTTTACGGCAAATTGACACGTTGCTACGTCTGCGTATGTTGCTTGCGCTTGTGCTTGCGTCGCTAGTGAAAACCAGGATGTAGCCTACAGTACATGTAATAAGCTAATAATACCTTCAAATTGAATGGTCAACACTTAAAAATAATACTTTTCAAAGGTAGAAAAATACCACTGAAAGTGGACTTAAATAACAAACCAAAACGGAACAAGGATGGTTAATATTTGGTCAGAGGTAATTATAGGGAGAGTGAATGCGAGACAGCTGTTTTTGCAGGCTAAAGGTACCAAATAATATTGTGGGTTTATTAGAGTTAAGTACAATGTTGATTTTTTTTTTCAAATAGGTATTACAGGACAACTGCAGTCGAACCCCGTAGGCGGTAGCCACTTGCCATTTCCCGAGGGTGCAGGCCGCTTAATAGGGGTTCGACTGTATTGCATTGATGCTGTACATACATAAATTATTTAGTATGTTCTGAATTGATACTCTGTAAAAAAAGATACATCTTCAGTATCCAAAGTTTTTTAATAAAATATAACATGCTTGAAAATTTATGAACTGGTGAATTACAAGCTTTTACTTGACCTACTTACTGAACACTAAAAAGACTTGTGCTAAAGGCCTGGATACACGGTGCAATATTGCAGAAGTAGAACCTCCTACTTCTGCAACATTGCGAGCAACAAATTTCATTGTGTGTCTAAAACTAAAAACCTGTACCTGTTTTAGGCTTGGCTAGTTTTGCAATACCTTGTTTAATAGGAAAAAGCCAGCAAATATTGCACGCAATGTTGCACCGTGTGTCTGGGCCTTAAAAGTTGTACTGGATAGCAATATCTCGCCCAGCAGTCCACCGCGTAAATCATATTAATCTTAGAATCCCCATCTCCTCCCCCTCACAGTCCCACCCTCAACCTCGTTCCCAGGGTCTCTCTTCTTCCTGCCAAAAGCGCTTTTGGCGGAAGAAGAGAGACCCTGGGAACGAGGTTGTCCCACCCGTCAATATTTCCCATGAATACCCATGTTTGGGTATACATCATGGTTTTGGTGCAGAAACATTTTCATGGAAATCATTGCTTTGTTCAAATTGCAAAGGGGTGGTAAATCACTATCCTGTGTGGGTATTGACTGGATAGCGATTTATCCGGCGGATACTAGCGTTATCTACCTTTAATTTTGCATTGAACAAGATTAATTTTAATTTCGTACCAGACTCAACTCAGCCCGCGCGGGAAAAACCATGATGATGAGCCAGCGCAGAACTGGTCAGTGGTTGTCTTTCGAAATAACGCGATAACGAGGCTTCTGTCCGCCATATTGAAATGTACTTTGGATAATAAAACTCTGCTGTTTTTACACTGAAAATGTCGCTATTGAATAAGAAAAAGAAGTCTTTTATTGGAGTACCGGCACCTCTTGGCTATGTGCCAGGCCTTGGAAGAGGGTATGTGTACAATTCTAGAGAAATCGAACGTGAAAATCGTGCACGACACTCCATGTCAGCTTACCGTCTGTGCATGCATGTTGCATTTTTTTGTGTTTATTATTTGCTACATGTACAAGAACTGTAATCTTTGTTCGATTGTTGCAGTGCTACTGGTTTTACGACTCGCTCAGATATCGGTCCTGCTAGGGTTTCTACAGATATAAGGTAAGATGGTTTATTTTGGTAATAAATGAATTGAAATTTCTGGTATTTATTTTTAACTTAATACACCTGGCGTGTTAAATCGATGAAAATCGATCATCGGAAATCCAATCGATCAATCGATATCAATCGATAGCATTAGTTAATTGATATCGATTGATATTGGCCAATCGATGATCAATCGATAATCACAAAAAATGTTCCGCAAATTATCGATTTTCATCGATAAAATCGATAAAATCGATTGTTGCATGTTTTCTCAGAGCTTGTGTAACAAAATCCCAAACAAAATGTCTGGTCAAGTCACGCGCGAGCGGGAAGTTACCCTTGTGATATCCAATGTTGTGAATTAACTGGCAAATATCTGCATGTGTTTGTCTGTTTGTTTTGACTTACTATTCTAGAGACTATTCGCATGATAATGTTTTTGCTTGAAGCCATTTTATTCAGTTGTTCTAGCACGGCTTTTCAAATAATTGATATGTGTAGCTTTTCTGTTTGCTCGTGTAAATCCTTGCCTCGTTTTTGAATGATGGCGATCAGCACGTTGTTCCTGTTGTACACAGCTAGTCGACGTTTAATTTCATTTACAACTGTTCTATTATTGAAATAAAATCATTATTTTCATTGCTGATTTGAGCGTCATTATGGCATTAATTACATCTTCCACATGAATAAAATGTAAGTACCGATGACAATCGATGGCAATCAATATCAAAAACATGCGTCATCATCGATTTCCAATATCAATCAATTAATTGATATCGATTGATATCGATTGTCATCGATTATCGATTTTATCGATTTAACACGCGGGTAATACAATATAGCTTAAGCTTATCTCCAGCTCATGTGGCCCCTGAGCACCTCTAGATTTCCAATAAGCACCTTTCTCTAATACATACACATACACATTAATTTTAATCCGTGCTGATTTATTTTAAATAAACACCCATCGATCTACCAATATTTATTTATTATTACGGTCTCTGGTCTTCAAATGTTTGGAGTTAGGATCCAAATGTGTCTATCTACATGTACATGCATCTACATGTACGTGTACACATGTATATCAATCAATCAATCAATCAATCAAAAACTTTATTCATGTGTCAAAATGTCTTAGCTGAGGAAAGCCCTCTACTAATAATAATATAGGGGACACCTACATTGTACATGTACCTAAAATGAGATAATTTAAAATTTGGTCTATTTACAAAGTTGATAAAATACTTAAACAAAACATACCGTCCAGTAGTTAACTTTGAACTTATTACTTGAACTTTCTAAAATTGGTCTATTACATATTATTACATAATTATAATATACATGTATACAGGGCTAAAAATTAACGGTCGCCAGGTCGCCAGTGGCGATTTAAAACTGACCAGGGCGACTAAAAGTTGAGGTTTGATCGCCCGAAGGGCGACTACGATATAAGCTTAGAAAAGTTGCAAAGAAAGTACGAAGTTAAAATAAAAATAAAATATGTACCGGTAGTTAAATTGGACTTACCTTTCCTTTCTTTTCCTCAACTCTAAGTTCATTGACTTTAGTGGATTTTAGTTCTTAATGAGTCGATTTAACGGTTTCACGAGTATTTAGATCGATCCGCAAATATATATGGACGCCATTTTGATTTGTTATTGCCACGTGACTCCAGTCTTACCCAGAGTTCTATGCGGCACGTTTCCGAGTCTCACATGTTTATCGTCAAAATACTTCTCGCCAGGTTTTGGCATAGAAATTCTGATGTAAAACCCACAGAATGTGGAGATTTCTCCAAGGATGTGAGTCGCTGCCGTCCAAAAAAACCTAAAACCAAGGAAGATGCCGTAGAAAGTAGCAAAAACTACGAAAAGACGAAAAGGCAACAGGAATTTCAGAAAAGCTGGACTCAGGGGAGGCCGTGGTTTGTTGTCCAAGATAACGCATTTTGCTCCCTTTGTAAAGAGGCGGCAGTATTAAACCGTTTATTCAAGTAAATATGTTTTTTAAATCAACTTGAGGAAAATAAGGGCCACTTTATTTTGGCCTGGGCCACTAAGAATTCAAGGAAACTTGCCCGACTGGCCACCAAGCACTGGAGTTAATTTTTAGCCCTGTGTATATAAATATTCCAAGGTGTATTTTATAAATAATTAAAACATAGATTGAAAAATGCGCGCGCTCTGATTGGTTAACAACCATGTTTTATCAGAGTATAAAACATAGAAAAGCGTGTTTTATCGTTTCGCACGCGTAAATCTATATTTTAAAGCACATAAAGAAGCCAAAACCATGTATTATACTGTTATAAAACACTCCGGGAATTTGAGAACACTTGAGAAATATAGAAAACACTCGCCTGCGGCTCGTGTTTTCTAAATTTCTCTCGTGTTCTCAAATTCCCGTCGTGTTTTTATGACAGTATAATACATGGTTTTGGCTTCTTTATTTGTTAAACAAATGATATCAATTTTACATCATTATTATTATTGTTGATGGTGTTTACATGGACTCCACAGTGATGAGCGGCATGGAAAGCCAGGCTTTGCTACTGAAAAGAAACCACCAGAAGAAGAGGAAGAAGATTTGAATGAAACAAATTATGATGAGGTATGTTCTCAAAACCGGTAGGCTGCAGCTGTCTCCTCTGAAACAATGACTACCTCTTTCCAGTCAGAATATACAGCTGTTTCGAGAAAGGTTGTCGGAAAAAAGCGCACGCGACAATCCCGAAAGGTAATCTGGGATTTGATCAGCAAGGTACGTTTCTGACACTGTAGCTGTTGAACCTACTTTTGTTGCTTTCTTTTACACTGCACGAAAAGTTGGATTTGTCTCATCTTTGATTCGCGTCAAAGGTGAGTCAAAGATGGACGACTATCTTTGCCACAGTGGTCAAAGGTAAACAACACCTTTGATATCACCTTTGACAAGCTTTGACGCGCGTCAAAGTTAGTAACAACTTTGACCGCAGTCAAAAGTACCTTTGACCCAGTCAAAGTCAAATTTGGCAATACCTTTGTTCCACTTTGACTAAGGTCAAAGGCGTACCATCTTTGACCAAATTCAAAGACGGCCTTTGCCCATCTGTGACGTGCGTCAAAGGTATCATTGGCAAAGACGGCCTTTGTCACCTGTGACCCTAGTCAAAGGTGTAGGTCAAAGGCAACTTTTCGTGCAGTGTTAGCACTCGCAAACATACATGTACGTCCATGGCATCTCGTGCCATTTTCTCAGATTTCCCAAGGAACCGTGAACTTAAAACTACCCACAATACCTTTCGGGATTGTGGCGTGCGCTTTTTTCTGACAGCCTTTCTCGAAACAGCTGTATACTATGCACGGCACACTGCACTATAACAACCTAATGTAGCCTACAGTCAACTACATGTACATGTCACCTACATGTCACCATGTCACCTTTTTTACACCTTTTTGATACCCAGAGACCCTGCATCCCAGTCTCAGAGACTCAGGGTCCCTGGGTCCCAGAGACCCAGAGACCTACAATGTAGACACCCAGTACTTGTATTATGAAAATAAGGGTATGAATAATATGTTGAATTCAATGTGCAATCTTGAGTTCAGCTCATACATGTACATACATGTTCATTTAGAGTGAAGTACATCCTCGTTCCCAGATCCTCTGTTTCTTTGGTCACGTGGTTGGCGAAACGGAGGCTCTGGTCTCAGTTACCGGATGTCCGAAAATTCCGGACATCCATTCATTAATATTTGTGTTGCACATTTTTATTTTACATTTTATCAGCCAATGAAAAAATTTGATTTTTAATTTGCAACCAGGGCTACTCGTTTCCGGCGCAAAGAAAAAAACGAGGAGCTCTGGGAACGAGGATGAGTGAAGTACAGTATGTCGACAGGGCTGAATAACATCTGCGCATGTGCGGGATTTCATGACAGCAACAGCAAATTTTTGACGTGAACGTGTTGGTGTGTGGTTTTGAAACACGACGGCAAGGAGAGATAAATGTCTTTTATTTCTGCTCCAAAACGGGTATATTTCCTTTTCCTACTTTCGCAAATAATAATTTGAATACTTCAAAGTATACTTCGAAGATTTTTCACCATGAAATGCCGTGGAATACGAGAAAACTTGAGTATATCATTACTGCTTCGTTTCTGCATTTTCGCGGACTCTGGCATCGTGGGGCACTTCGTGGCTATCTTTCAGCGAGTGTTCAGAAAAAAAACCCTGGTGTTCAAAAGATATGTTTTCACTCAGTAACAGGCGGATCCACTGCAAGATTTTAAAGCTTAACTTTACAGGCAAACTCTTATCCTAGGCGAAAACCTTCACGGCGTTTCATTTTTTTTTTAATTCCGCCATTTTACCTATGTTGTTGCTATGGTTTCCTGGCGAGTGCTTGAGACATGCGCAGACGTTATTCAGCCCTGTCCAGTATATCAAAGTTTCTGTGTGTGTAGTTTGCAGGATACGGTGGAAGTTTATTCTCTAGTGGTCCTTATGAGAAAGATGACGAAGAAGCAGATTCTATTTATGATTCCATTGATCGCAGAATGGATGATAGAAGAAAAGAAAGAAGGTAAAAATGATGGCAACATATTACATGTAGTACATACAGTACATGTACAGTTTTACAGTCATGTAGTAGAAACTTTATTTAAGTGTCAAGTCCCGAAGGGTCTACAAATCTGGGACACTGTTATAATAAAAATTAATAATATACACTGTTGTTGGAAGAACATATCCCACATTTAGCATGATGGGTAATATCACTACTGTGAATTAGTTTTTATTAAGTGTCAGTCAGGAAAATGGAACTGGCAAACATTCTGTCAAAATGACTCAAAATCGTAGCAAAATAATTAATGGCATTTTAGAGAGTGAAAATATATTTAAAAAAAACATTTCTGGGAAAGCAAGCTCCCGGACTACCCTAGAAGGGTCACTAGTTTTTCCTGGATCTATGCCTGTATTTAGTATGAGTAATTGAGTGTATAGTTTAGTGAGCACCAAATTCTTTGTGTTCGCTTTTCCAGAGAAAAGCGGTTTAAAGAAGAGATAGAGCAGTACCGACAGGAGAGACCAAAGATCCAACAGCAGTTCTCCGATCTCAAGGTATTATTTTATTTACCATACGGTTTGATTAAACAGCTACAGTCTACATTTGGCCGGAATCGACAAAGTGTACCCGTCAGACTGACAAAACCCAGCAATTACATGTAGTTGTTGTTACCCCTTCGCTCCCATTGGGCCATGACTAGCCCAAGCAGGCTGGAGTTACAGTACATGTATGTTAAGTCTGCACATTTCCGGGTCTAATGTAACTTATCAGTGGCCTCAAAGCAGCACATGTACAGCTAAGGAGCAAGACATGAAGAACAAGAACCAGCTCTTAGTTAGCTACACTAAGTGTCTTTTTGAGAGAGTACATACATGTAATTATAATTCACCCCCTGACCCAAGTCCCCCTGGGACTGTTAGGTCATTGACTGGACTACATGTACCTGGCACATGTGTCCAAAACAATCTTCCCCCAGTCCTCAAATTTTTCCAAACACTAGCAGCTTGAAGGCTGGCTGCATCAGAATTTTGGAGAGTCCTTAACAATACGTCAACAACTTATCAGTACAAAATGTTTGTACTGATACGTTGTTGCCGTATTTTTGTCAGCGTAAGCTGGGTGATGTGTCTGAAGATCAATGGTTGAGTATTCCAGAGGTGGGAGACTACAGAAGCAAGAAACAACGGAATCCCAGGACAGAAAAGTGAGTTGGATAGTTGTTGAGTAGACTACAGAGTTTATGTAGAAAAATAGATTTAATAAGGAATCACATTTACAGTTTTTTTGTTTTTGTTTTTTTTGCAACACAAATTATTTTATTGTCAAAAAAACACATTTACAGTTACTGTCTCAGTTATACATGTACATGTAGCTTAGATCTATGTTGAAAATGTTATGGTAAATGAAGGGCTCCGAGCAAAAATGTCCCCTTGGCTTTTTGGAAACAAAAAACGACAACAAAAGGAACCGAACAAAAGAAACAAAATGAACCAATTAACCAAGGTACGTTTTTGCCCGGAGCCTTTCAAATGCAGTAGTTCTCAATAACTATTATTATTTTATTATAACTGTGAGTGAATTGGCAATTTGTTAGTGAATTCAAGTCAACTGTCGATTTCATGGTGGAATAAATAACTGTAAATTTTAATTAATTCTTTTTCTGCTTTTTTGGATTAATTTTGGAGCAAATTGCTCAACATTTCATTATTATTTTTTGCTGCTAATTTGAAGCTATTGTCTCTCTTGCTCACCGATGATTGACAAAATAATGAGGCCTGTCTTCCTTAGGTACTGTTTTAGTTTCCTAATCACTGTACATAGAAGGGGTGGCGAATGGTCTATCAAAAATAACGAATCTCGGCAAATTTAAGCCAAGTCTCGGAATCTCGGCGTTTAAAAAAAGCGTCTCAGAATCTCTGGCTCGCCAGAAATAGGACGATCTCAGAGTCTTGAATTTTGAATCTCGCAAATGCAGCTTCTTGTATACTCTATTTTCTCGGAGTTTTGGATCACTGCGTCTCGGGCTCGGTTTTTTAAACAAGGGTCTCGGCGTCTCGGCAAGTCTCGGATTTACCATTCGCCACCCCTCATAGACTTTCAACAAACTGAAATTTGATTGTACATTATTTTTCTTGTATAGATTCACCCCAGTGCCTGACAGTGTTTTGCACAGTGTACTTTTGAGTGGAGAGCAAGTGGCGTCACTTGATTCACGACAACAGGTAGTGATGGATAGTAAATTGTATTGCACGATACCCAACAACATTATCAACAACATGAATGAGCAAAATTTTGAAGAAAAGTTGCTGTTAAAGAATCTGACCCACCCACTTTGCATTGTGCGCTCACAAAAGTCGATATTCTATGATGTGAAAATTAATTCGTTTACACATCGCCCAGAATGCTATTGTCTTTTGCGACATCTACGGTTGGATGCGTAAAGTAAATCCCAAGGTGCGAGCGCTCTAATGAAAGGCGGGCCGCGCTCTTTTCAAAGCGTTTTGTCAACAAGTATGAAACAAAATTTTTATTTGACTCGAATGGCTAACGTTCGAAACCTCCAATATCATTTAATTCGCCTTCAACATCGCTTAGTTCCATATCCGCCATTATCGATGAGAATAACACTCGCCGGTCGGGGTGAGCTGAGAAAGATTACTGACCAAATATGGGGCGAGCGACAGATCATAACAATAATAGAAGCACGCAATGCAAAGTGGGTGGGTCAGATTCTTTAAGTTTCTTAAAGGGAGTGTTTCACGGTTCGGCGCATGTCTACACTTATCAACATTATCAGTTAAAATCCCACTCACAGGTACTTCAGTAATCACATACTATTAGTCCTATGAAAACGACACATGACCAAAATTCACAAAAAATTTCAACGCATTACACCGACAATGTCGACATTGAAATGACAGAATAAATTACCAGAATAAAGTGTTAAACTAACATTATTTTATTTTACTTCAAGAAATATGGAGGACTCCAAACTCCATTCCCTGGTGGAGTGACTCCTGGGGGCATGACATCAGGATTTTCGACGCCATCTGCAAATCTTGACCTGATCAAAATTGGAGAGGCCAGGAAATCCCTTGTTGGTGTTAAGTTGGACCAGGTAATGATGCAAGAACGGTGAACCTTCAGAACTTGAGTTGTGCAGTGATCTGATGCATGTTAACCCTGTCACTCCCAGAAGCAAGCATCAAGTCAATTGTGTGACCATTCAAATGAAAGCTAATTGAACAGTACTTTCATGTGGTGCTGTTTATTATGCTATACAAGGTGGTTAAATTACTGGGAACCCATGTACATGTACAGCATTTGTCGTCAACTCCATGCACCATCAAAGATTTTGTGTCTTGAAGTTATTTGTTTTTCTTCCTAATTACATCGACATAAATTATTGATAAATTTATTAGTTAATATGCTAATCTTAAAGATCAGTGCAGTGGAACCCCGCCTTACGGCCACCCCGTTAATACGGCCACCTTGTTATTACGGCCACTTTATTTTGCCCCAAACAAAAGCTCAGTCAGTTATTTTCTTATTTAAAGAACCCCTTTAATATGGCCACCCCGTTATTACGGCCAATTTTCTTTGGCCCGTAGGTGTCCGTATTAACTGGGTTCCGCTGTAAATGGAAAACGTACATTGTATCTTGTTAATTATGCTTGTAAAGTTGGCCTCAACTTGTACATGTATGTATCTTGTCAGCTCTTCCAAAACATCTTTCCCACCCCCCACACCCCAGATATAACCCCCCCCCCCTCCCCACCCTGTTTATAGGGCCACCCAAACCCCCTTATTATTACAAAGTTGTATGCATGAATTATTGTAAGCCCAGGGCTTGTAACCAGGATTTTACAGTTGTACGATATTAATATATTATATATATATATATATATATATATATATATATATATATATATATATATATACTGTACATCATGATTGTATTCATTCACTTTTAATAGGCATCTGATTCAGTGAGTGGTCAAACAGTGGTGGATCCTAAAGGATATCTCACTGATCTTCATAGTTTAACACCCTCATCAGGTGGAGATATTGGGTAGGTTGAAAGCTACAAAATTACATTGCATTTTACAACGTACATTACATGGTATGATTTCCAAATGTTTCTTGTCTTCACAATTTCTTCAAAATCGTGAAATCCACAACAGTCATTAAAGTGTTGCAGAAATTTCATGTAAGGTAATTTATTATATCTCTAATATGGTACGCGCGCTGTGATTGGTCAATTTAGCGGGCCGTATTCTACAGTACGGCCCGCGAAATTTGAGAGCTACTGATCATGACGCCATCTTTGCAAGTTAGTTTCGATAGCCGTTTCGATTAATTTCAAATTCTGCATAATAATGTCTCACGAAGACGATTTTGAAACCTACTTAAAAACGTTTGCAATCGGATGAAGAGCTTTAGAAACAAAAGCGATGCGAAGAGGATCTTCCAAACTTCAAACGCGATTTATCAGTCGGGAGCTTTTAGAAACCGTAATCGTCCAACGGCGAGACGGACTCGATTCAGGAACTTGACAGTTTTATCTCTGCCGAAAAGTCCGCAAACTGACTGTGAAGAAGACGAATTCTGAATGGAAAAGGTTTGAAAAGTTCTGTTAAGAGCAGACGAATGGAACATTGAACGTGGAAAACGTAAGTCTTACCTGTTGATGTTTTGACAAGATCCTTGGCAAATTTTTCACCAAGTTTATATTCTGCAGCAAGCACTTCTCAGGACGACACAACAAAGCGCCAAAAAATGGACGGCAGTATCTTAGAAGACATTTGTCCCGTAGTTTTTTGACAATTTTAGTGTTCTCTCGCTCAGTATTTGTAAGGAACACTGTCGTATTTTCAAGTTTGACTAATCACGCTGTGTTAAAGTTGATTGCGGTGCTTTCTTCTCAATCGGTGAATTGTCCTTGACTGTTTAACGGACTTCAAGAAGCAATTTAAAAGTAAACTTGAACTGTACCTAGTTTTCATGCTTTTACAGAAAATATTAAACTAGGTAGAAATTGTTTGAAGACGTTTGAAGTTTGGATTCAAATCGTGTTTACATGCCAAACTGTTTTCGAAAGCCAATAAACTTCGCTCGTCCTTTGCCCGTGATGCGCGTCAGTCAAATGAAACCGCTTTCCTCGCGCTTGACTTGAAATGTTTTCCTTTCTCCAGAGCGAGAGATATAATAAATATCTTACTAACCTCGTCTTCTCGGTCCGTACTGTAAGTTACGGATCCTCGTTTTTTCCCCTTCGATTTATGGCCCGCGCGCTTCGCGCTTGGGCCATAAATCGAAGGGGAAAAAACTCGGTCCGTAACTTACCGTACGGACCTCGAACTCGGTTAGTAAGAGGTATATAACCAGACACAATCTTGTGTGCTTTCAGAACATTATAATAAAAGTGACTCATCTGATGTTGTTGGTTTTTTTTTTTTCAGAGACATAAAGAAAGCACGACTTCTACTCAAGTCTGTTATCACTACTAACCCACAGCATGGACCTGGTAAGCGACATGCATGATTGTACATGTATATACTTGTTCTTTAACAAATTGATTCCATTTTACTGTCTGTCCGTATGAAGATAGAGTACATGTAAATGTGGTCACAGGTACCCCAAGCCCTACGAGTGTTATAAACTATATACATGTAGATCTGACCTTTGTTCAGCATTGTGTGAGCGTTGTAATTTGAGCGCCATGACAACTGTTGCATAACAGCGAAATTATAAGGATTTGTATGAGGAAAAACGTTGTCCATTTGAATCGGTTTGAGGGAGTTTTAGTTTCACTCTTTCTCCTGAAACTCCCTCAAATCGCTTTGAATGGACCTAAAAATCAAACAGGACACAGATAAACAAGCAAAGGAGTTCAGGTGAGTAATTTTTTTTCAAACTCGTCCATAGTTTTAAATTGAAGTAGGCAACGTTTTCCCCATACAAATCCTTATAATTTCGTTGTTACACAATGGTTCTTGGGACGCTCAAATGACAATGCTCACACAATGGTTATGCTGAACAAATGTCAGATCATTAGTTTATAGCACTCGTAGAGCTTGGGGTACCTGCAGTGTGGTGGCCTAATACAATCAGTAGCATACACGTATTGTACTGTATAGTCTTAAATCTATTCTCTTCTTTTTTTAAATGATAAAATGCACAAGTGTGTACAGTAGAAGCGTTTAACCCTTTCACTCCCAAGAGTGCTGAGTTCAAAACTGAGGAAAAAATATTGAATTTCATTTTGCAAAATTGTCAAAAAACAAACAGTACCACTTGAAAGTACTGCTCAACAGCTTTCATTTGAATGGTCACACACTAGGGTTTCATCCACAGACTCAAAAGGTACAACGGGTTAACCACATTATTTTATTGACTCAAGGTTTGACTCTGGGAGTGAAAGGGTTAATTTAGTTCCCGTCATCTGTTGTCAATTCCAGGCTGGATAGCTGCTGCTCGTTTAGAAGAGGTGACAGGTCGCATGCAAGCCGCACGGAACACAATCATTAAAGGAACAGAGGTCTGTTCCAAGAATGAAGATGTCTGGCTGGAAGCTATCCGTTTGCAGGTTTGTAAGCAATGTACATGTACATGTAGTTAGCCAAAATGAATTGAAAGGCAATACATGTAGGCCCTTTGCAGCTAGGGGTCAGGTGACCCGTTTTTCATTAAAACAAATCCTGCTACATCGTAAATACTGTACTCACTGGAAATCACCACCAAACTTCAAGGACAGAAATGCCGTGCTACAACGAAGAGACCACATTGCAACCAGGCCTGGCATTTGCTGGATACAGCTGATCACCCAGGAGAAGGAACTATTATAGTTGTTATAAATGAATAATTTAACTGCATTTATTTAGAAGTTTTTGGTAGTGTGATGTATAATCCAGGGCCTACATGTAGTTCAAAGGGTGGATAATGCTATCCACCGGATAAATCACTATCCAGTGGATACGTGTCACAAAACAAACTGCGCTATCGAATAGTGATTTATCCGCTGGATAGCGTTATCCACTTTTTGAACAACCGGGCCCAGGTGCGCTAAATCTTGTATACTGGAGACATATAGCCTTAGATTGCTAATAACCTTTCACTTTGCACTCCTCTGCAGCCCCCAGAGACAGCTAAATCAGTTTGTGCACAAGCAGTTGGTCAGCTGCCGCAGTCCGTCCGACTGTGGATCAAGGCTGCGGCACTGGAGGATGAGACTAAAGCAATGAAAAGAGTCTATAGAAAAGGTTAACTATCCACTACAGTCAATCTTCTTCTAAACTGGTTTACAATAGCCCACTTTGAAAAAGAGTAATAGCCTGGGTTCGAGAGTGGCCACGCGATCGTTTGCGGGTCTGAATGCACGCGCAGATGGCACATTTTATTGCGTAACCAAGGTAGGAATAAATCGTAAACAAGTAGTTAAAATATTATACTACAGCTGTTTATAAAGAAAGGACATGCTATATTTTGGGCATCTGTAGTCTTTCCGTATTAGGTTGTTTCCTTCAAGAATGTTATTGTAGATTTTAGGGAAAATAACACTCAACTAAAAAATATTCTTTATTTCACGCTAAAATATCGCGTCAGTTTCATCTATAAATTCGTCATCTGCGCCTCTCACAAATTATCGGGCGGCCACTCGATCCCAGGCTCTCACTCTTTTCCAAATGGGCTATAATGACGGAATCGGAAGCAGAGTCAGCATTGCGACCCAGTGAAAATCAAAAACTGAAGTTGGAAGCTGAGTCAGGTCACATTCTGCTTCTGTCACTTACATGTACGATCGAGTAAAAGCAAGGTGGACAGAATCAGTACTACTGGTCGTAATGTCAAACTTAAAGTATAATTTTATTGATAAAACTGTGGCTAATAAATGATGTTATCTGGCGGCTTCACACACATTGCTCGCCTATTGACGACAGATAATTTTTATCTATCGTTTTTAGTTTAGTTTAGTTTGGTTTATTAATTTGCCACACAAAATAGAAAAAAAATTACAATAATAATAGAAAAGGAAATTGACTAATACAGGAAGTGGCGAGCCTGGGGCCTATGAAGAAACCATAAGGCTTATAATATTAGGCCCCCTCATTACATTATTTGTTAAAACATTACGTTGGAAACATGGGATGGACATTACGTTGGGATTGGATGGGATGGGATGGACATTACGTTTTGCACGCTTTGCGGGCCTATTGACGCTAGATATTGAGCGTCTTCACATGCATTGTTTGTCTATTGACGCTAGATAATATTTTCCCTGTAGCTTTGGAACAGATTCCTAACTCTGTTAGGATTTGGAAAGCAGCGGTAGAGTTGGAAGGACCTGAAGATGCACAAATCATGTTGAGCAGGGCGGTAGAATGCTGTCCTACTAGCGTGGAGGTATAAAAACACATCAGTAATGTAAACAACAACAACAGCACACAGAATAAACACGGCTTTTTATGTTTTATTCTTATAAAACATGGTTTTTAACCAATCAGAGCGCACGCAGCTTTCATTCTATATTTTAATGCGAGGCTACACTGTATGATATAAAGAGGTTATTCAGCTGAAAATTGTGTAATACGGCTGGGTATTTTTACGAGTCAGTTTTTATTTTTTTCGAGCCTTTAGGCGAGAAAAAATAAACATTGACAGACTTGTAAAAATACCCAGCCGTATTACACAACTTTCCGCTGAATAAATATTGTTTATTATGATACATTTTTGCTCACTATCTCTATTCTCGTTGGCTGAGAGCATACAGCTAATTCACGCTGGCTCGAATTGACGCGTCATTCCTACAGACACTAGGATTTATGCGTGTAATTACGCGCCAAACCTAGAGACACTGCATCTCGATTGACGTCATGCACGTGTAGCACGCGTCGCTTCATTAGCGGCAACGAAAAACAAATTTTAAAATTACTGCACAATCCGCAAAGGAAAAAGCGACAAACGCTGCAAAGTTAAGCCCGAAATGATGATTTAGCTTTTCAAATGTATAATAAAACAATTATTGGATTCGGTTTTCGCATGATAGCGAAATTATCAAGGCCTCGGTTTATGTTATCCGCCTTAGCCTTCGGCTTCGGCAGATAACACAAACCTCGGCCTTGATAATTCTCGCTATCATGCTCAACCTCATCCAATAATTGTTTATTATCGAAAGTAATTTTGCATCTGAGATTGGGAAGCTTATTTTCTGTGGGGAGGACCAATTGTTTGCAGGCTTGTTATGAGAAGTTTACAGTAGTTTCACTCCTATCCGCTTTGTTTCTCTCTTTACTAGCTTTGGCTTGCCCTTGCACGATTGGAAACTTATGAAAATGCCAGAAAGGTAGGAAACTGAAAGAGATTTTAACATTATGTTCCTTTTTTGTATGCAGTGCATTTCGCCATAATAAAGGCCTCTCGGCGCTAACTGATCTTATTATAGGTGTTAAACAAAGCTCGTGAGAACATCCCAACTGACCGGCAGGTCTGGATTACAGCAGCTAAACTGGAAGAAGCCAATGATAACCTTCCCATGGTGGAGAAAATCATCGACAGAGGTACAGTAAGAGTTGTATTAAAATTTTGAAATTCACCCGATTTAAAAAAAAAAAACAGATGTCATAACTAGAAAGAGAATGCACAAATTTAGTTATCGTGCAAAGTTTGAAAGGAAACGGCTTGAAACCTGCTTCAAACGATGCAATCAAAAGTAGCCTGCGAGCAGGTTTCACAATTTGGGAAACGCACGTCCGTGAAAACGAGCCAGCTGGCCAGCTTGGCAAGCTTGCTCGTTTTCAACATTTACAGACATCTGTGGCCAAACGCACGCAACATAGTGCAACATTGTTGTGCACAGCATGTTGGACATGTTTGGCCACCCTGTTGCAATATGTTGCAACATGTTGAATGGTTCTTTGAAGTAGTAAATCGAACTAGTGCGCATGCTCAGGTGCAACAACGTTGCATAACGTGGCCAAACGAGTACAACATTGTTGTAACATCCGAAAATGCTTTCCGCTGAATAAATTGTTTATTATACGACATAATATCTTTCCTAAAAATATAGGCTTTCAACAGTGTTTTCCATAGCGCGCGGTCAGGGGGACTGAGACCCGTGTAATACGGTCTCATATCTGCTCTCGTCTTTGTGCGTATTCGCACTCTAAAACGTCACGTCGTATAATAAATATGCATACACATGACTTTGATTCTAAAGGTGATAGCACGCTCACAACACGCTTCCACTTCAAAACAGTCGGTAAGCCGTGTTAGCGTGTTGTGACTTTAGCATCAAAGTCATATGGAGGGCCATGTATCAAATCTATAAATTTGTCAGAGTAAATTGAATTTTTGGTAAATTTATGCAAATGAGGAGAAGCTGACGTAATCAAAAATCGCTCTGTTCTGTTTTCTGAGTGAGGCTCTGATTATTAAACGTTAGCAAACTTTTTCTCTTCAGCTGTAACGTCGTTAAAAGCCAATGGCGTAGAAATCAACAGAGATTTGTGGAGTAAAGATGCAGAGGAGAGTGAGAAAGCTGGCAGTGTTGTCACTTGTCGCGCCATTATGTAAGTACTGTAGAGTTGAACCTCTCCGAAAGGACACCCGAGTGGTCGGGGAACAATTACCAGTTGATGACGAAATGATCCAGCCTCCAGGACTGAGCCAGCGGTGTCCGTACCCGAAGTTGCTAAGCAACATGACGTATTTGCTGGCGCGATTGCTTTCGGAGTACAGTTGAACCTCTAATAATACACACCGAAGCCGGGGACGGAGCAACCTCGTTCCCAGGGTCTCTCATCTTCCCGCCCCCTGGAGACCCTGGGAACGAGGTTGGGGACGGAGCAAAGTGTCCGTATTAGAAAGGTGTCCGTATTATAGAGGTCGTGAATATGACGTCACTTTAAAGGCTCCACTGACGATAAGAAATCTCGATGGTAAATGGGACCAAATGGCGATAGCATCTCGATAACCTGCTTGAAAGCAAATGCTACTTTTATTGCATGGACAATGGGATAATTATTTTAATTATTAACTTTGATCTGAAACCACAAACAGGAAATTGTATCGAATAGGAACTGTTATCACTGGAGTGTCCGTAATAAAGAGGTTAAATTTGTTTGAATTTGCTCTCTGGGGCCGATATTTAGTGTCCGTTGTCCGTATTAGAGAGGGTCCGTATTATAGAGGTTTTCTTTATAGAGAATATATGGGCATTTTGCCGGGACCAAGGGAACTGTCCGTAATAGAGAGGTGTCCGTAAGGAGAGGTTCGACTGTACTCGTGTGTGCTCGCGCTCGTTTCTGATTGGATAAAAAGATTCGGAAACTCTTCGAGTACTTTACTCGAATTCTCCCAAACGTTCTCGAGTGTTTGCATCAGTTGATGTAAACAAGAAGCGGCCATTTTATATTTAGAACTTTTATAAAATAAAGCCAACAAAATTCCATGATACGTCATAACCATGTTTACATAGCCTCGTGCAAAACGACTAATCAACCAATCAGAGTGTGCGTTATATGATCAAAATGTTATAATTAAGGTTATTCCATCGAAATAAAAGTTGCACTAGAAAGTTTCTGAAACTTTCCCCAGTTAAACATTGCGATGTAATGTTTCAAAATATAGAATAAAAAGAATGGGTCACCACTACCGCGATAGATATATAATCGACTAAAAATACCTCATAATTCCTTACAAAATCAACCAAAAACACATTTTTTTCACGTTTCCAGTGACTATTAATTTTTCTGCACTAGGAATTAGTCTACATTGTGTATACTCCTTGTATAGAAAGAAGATGATTGTTAGACTTAAAATATGCGAAAAAATGATAGGTCACCACGCTCGTTTGCGAGAAAACGATCATTTACCTCTCTGGCGAGCATAGCCATAATGAAAAAGCCGCCATGTGCGCGCGCTAATTACGCGCAAAATTATATGCAGTGCAATACTAAGGAATGACCTTAACTGTAGTGTTGTAAATACTTTATTTGCAGTGATATCGTGATAGGTATTGGTGTTGAAGAGGAAGACAGAAAACACACCTGGATGGAAGATGCTAACAGTGTAAGTATAGCAAAGAAACTATGTACTTCGTTTTCCCGCTACATCATAGGCGCTTGGCAAAAGAACCCTGTCACGTGACCTGTCAATCATAAAAATAGGTGGTGGTACAAATGGTTGCCAGAAATGGAAAGAGCGTGATGAGATTAGTAGGTTGCCAATAGACCTTTCTCCAAAATGGCCGCCGCAAATTCAAAATGATTAAAATTAAACTGAGCGGAAAATCAATACCAGCACCTGAAAGACCACCTCTTGTTTGGTAATCGTACGAAGTTTCGTTAGGTTAGGTTCTACCTGAGTCGAGAAAACGGAAGTTGAAAACTGGAAAATTTAGTATGTACTCGTTTGTTTGTATGACTGGGGGTACACGCCATACCCCAGTCATACAAACAAACGAGTACATACTAAATTTTCCAGTTTTCAACTTCCGTTTTCTCGACTCAGGTAGAACCTAACCTAACGAAACTTCGTACGATTGCCAAACAAGAGGTGGTCTTTCAGGTGCTGGTATTGATTTTCCGCTCAGTTTAATATGAATTTTTGGCGGCCATTTTGCAGAAAGGTCTATTATGAGACCGCTGATGATTTAGTGGGAGATTTAATTGCGGCGTTTTAAAGTCTGGAAAGTTAAGCGGATTTGTATGGAAAAAAGTTGCTGGATGGCAAGGCTAGGCTAAGCCTAGGCTAAGGCAAATTCATACAAGTGAATAGGTGCTTTTTGCGTGGTCTGATTGGCTACTCAATCTTCTAATATCCTTTGCTATTCACCTCAGCTCCTTGCAAAAACAAAATGGCTTCCCACGAGTTTTTGCCCAATTTGTCACGAAGTAAAATAACTGTTTGGGGCTGGCTGTTCACTTGTGTTGGTATATACTAAAACAATTATTCACCTCAGTGTCCAAATATTCACCACTTTCACGCTCGAAACAGCTGCATACGAGCAATGTTTGTAATTGTTTTGTGTGTGTGTTTATTCCCAGTGTATTGCTAACAATGCGTTTGAATGTGCAAGAGCTATCTATGCGCATGCTCTGTCGGTGTTTCCCAGTAAGAAGAGCGTCTGGCTGAGAGCAGCACACTTTGAAAAGAATCATGGGACAAGGTGAGCACTGTACAGTTGACAAAACGATTTTATAGCTTGACCTTCCAATAGAGCAATGTTTGTTTACGTTGGTTTTTCTTTTGGCTCTCATTGGCATAAATTTACCGAAAATTCAATAGACCTTTCTCCAAAATGGCCGCCGCAAATTCAAAATGATTAAAATTAAACTGAGCGGAAAATCAATACCAGCACCTGAAATACCACCTCTTGTTTGGTAATCGTACGAAGTTTCGTTAGGTTAGGTTCTACCTGAGTCGAGAAAACGGAAGTTGAAAACTGGAAAATTTAGAGACGTTTGTATGACTGGGGTATTCCGCTCAGTTTAATATGAATTTGCGGCGGCCATTTTGGAGAAAGGGCTATTAAGTCTGCCAAACTTACAGATATTATAAATCGATAGTGACAGTGTAACTTAGCAACTATAGCAAATCTGAGAGGAATACGTTAAATATTGAACAAGATTTTTCCTTTTGAAAACTGTCAAAATTACAGACATTTGTATGGCAAAAAAAATGGCATGAGCCATACAAACGTCTGTAAATGCAACCTTTGATTTGCATCGTCTGAGGCGGGTTTTAATTTCGGACATTTTTTTCGGAACATTTTGGACATAATCACTGAAACTACCTAAAATAGCGTGACATAGTCCTTTTAATACCACTTTGAATGTAACAGAATCACCTCAATAGCGTGACATAGTCCTTTTAATACCACTTTGAATGTAACAGAATCGCCTCAATAGTGTGACATAGTCCTTTTAATATTAAAAGGACTATGTCACGCTATTGAGGTGATTCTGTTACATTCAAAGTGGTACCACTTTGAATGTAACAGAATCGCCTCGATAGCGTGACATAGTCCTTTTAATACCACTTTGAATGTAACAGAATCACTCAATAGCGTAACATAGACCCTGTAACTGGTTTGTTTCATATAATTAAAGCCGTTTTGTTGATCTTATCTATCATTTATCCTGTACAGAGAGTCTTTAGAGGCCCTGCTACAGAATGCTGTCAAACATTGCCCAAAAGCAGAAGTCCTGTGGCTGATGGGCGCTAAGTCCAAGTGGATGGCTGTAAGATACGTTTTTTTTGTGTGTGTAGTTGTGTGTGCAGCCGGGGGAATAAGTACTAGTTGATGACGACATCCGGTCTCCGAGAACTAACTGAGCCCGCGGTTTTTGTCCTGAAGTTGCTAAGCAACATGATATCTCCTCATTGCGCTATACTGGCGTACTGTTTTCGGAGTACT
The DNA here is from genome assembly GCA_029204205.1 of Desmophyllum pertusum. NCBI lineage: Eukaryota > Metazoa > Cnidaria > Anthozoa > Scleractinia > Caryophylliidae > Desmophyllum > Desmophyllum pertusum. The sequence continues at coordinate 367,539 of MU825436.1, read as the reverse complement.
CTTGAGTGCTCGTGCTAGGTTTTGATTGGATAATAACAATCGGAAAACTCTTCGAGTGCTTCAACGAAGATTTGCCAAAAACGGCACTTGTTCCCCATACTGTGTGTCTGTGTGTCAAACTTAAATTTATTTCGAGCGTTTGTAATAACTTTTTTCTCCGTGTCTCCAAACACTCACGTACAGTTTTCATTTCTTAATAGCCCTGATGCATGTTTACATCAGACTAGCTAATTTCACCCCTAAGCCTCGATTTCGAAGTCCAAACTTGTAACTGATTTATCATGAACGAATTCACAAAGCAGCAAAGATGAAAAGAATACCCACGTGTAAGCAGTATGCACGCACGTGTCAGAGGTTGAGAAGAATTTCGTGTAAATGAGGTTTGGTCGTGAATTTTGAGCGGGCGTCAGTCGAATAGACCTTTCTCCGAAATGGCGGCCGCAAATTCAAAATGATTAAAATTAAACTGAGCTGAAAATCAATACCAGCGCCTGAAAGACCACCTCTTGTTTGGTAATCGTACGAAGTTTCGTTAGGTTAGGTTCTACCTGAGTCGAGAAAACGGAAGTTGAAAACTGGAACATTTAGAGACGTTTGTATGACTGGCGGTATACGCCGTTTTCTCGACTTAGGTAGAACCTAACCTAACGAAACTTCGTACGATTACCAAACAAGAGGTGGTCTTTCAGGTGCTGGTATTGATTTTCCGCTCAGTTTAATATGAATTTGCGGCGGCCATTTTGGAGAAAGGTCTATTATGCGTTTGCATGGTTATGTGTCCCAGTATAAAGACGGATAATGTGTCAAAATGAACTGTATGCTTTTGTGTGTCTTGAACTACGAACTAAGGGCTTTGCACGTCTGAAAGTTCGTCCCGTCTCTACACATGATGCATATCACAACAGACGCATAATTCGTCGGGACGGATTATGCGTGTCTATAAATATAAAAATGACCAATGTCTTGGTTTGACTTGTTGTGTTAGGGTGAGATCTTCCAAGCTCGTTCCATCTTGGCTCTGGCTTTTCAAGCCAATCCAAACAGCGAAGAGATTTGGCTAGCTGCTGTTAAACTGGAGAGTGAAAACAACGAAGATCAGAGAGCAAGGTACAATAATTTAATATTCATTTATTTGGTTATGCAGTCTGTTATAAATCTTGTGAGTCTCAAACAGTTCTTGCTAAAATGGTTTTCGAAAAGAGTTGGAACATTCTTCGTTAAGATATTTGAGACATTTTAACAATTACACCTCGTCCCCCCCCCCCCCCCCTCTCCTTCCCCCCTTATCAATGTTGTCTGAATTTCTGGATCACATCCAAAGTGTTAAGCAACAAGATTGAAAGGGGGAGGTGGGGACGGTCATAATCATAGTTTATTATTTCAATGAGGTCATCTTTATTCAATAAAAATGCAATTTTGGGGGATAGTGTCTCAACAATTTTGTAATAGGTTGTAGCGACCCTGGCCCAGTTGTTCGAAAACCGATTAACACTAATCCTGGATTAACAGTCAATCAAGGTTTTAAATATTTCTCAGTGTATTAAAGTGTTTTTCACTGCTAATTTGATGTAGTGTTTGAGATTACTCAAGGTCAAAACTGAAAGACAAAAAATATAAACAGAAAACCTCACTGAAATGTTACAAAAGTGAAATCAAAATTCACGCTAATCTTCGTCAGGAATTTCTGCTCTTATATGTACTTTATTCTGAATATAGGCTCTCTACTGTACATCTTTCCTTCCCTCCTTGATTTTTCAATATTTATTTTTGTGGCACACTGACTGCTGTTACAACATTGTAATTTTTTTAAAGTAAGAGAACGATGGTCAGTTCCACTTACTCGTTTATTGTGTATCATTTGCTGTCTAGCTCACAAACTTGTCTGTATTTGTTCACAGGAAACTTCTGCAGCGAGCTCGACTCAACGCTTGTACGCCAAGGGTAAGTAAAGTTTAACCACAAAATAATGTCCTTAGCAACAACTCACCATAGTTTGAATCTGTAGTTCAGCCCCTTAACCCTTTCACTCCCACAGCCAAACCTTGAGTCAATAAATGTTGTTGTAACTTTTGAGTCTGTGGATGAAACCCTGGTGTGTGACCATTCAAATGAAAGCTATCGAGCAGTACTTTCATGTGGTGCTGTTTATGTTTGACAATTTTGCAAAATGACCGTCAAGATTTTTTCCTCAGTTTTGAACTTAGCACTTGGGAGTGAAAGGGTTAACCATCGTTCGCAATCCGTCTTAATCTTCTCCATCTTCAACCATCCTTGTTCCTGTTTGGTTTATTATTACCTCTTTGGTGTTTTTCTACCTTATAAGTAAACTGTTATTTTCAGGTTTCCTTCAAATTTGAATATAGTATCTCTGATTGGTTGCTGCTCGGTTCTGAGTTTTCCCGCGCAAGTAACAACCAATCAGAGAAGCTACACGAATCTCTGTAGAGCTACGTCATCAGTATGGAATTTTTCGGGTTGAATCTCAGACGTCTCTCCAACCTCGTCCCCAGGGCCATCTCCGCTTTCAAGATGGCGGGTGGGCGCGGCGCCGCCATTTTGAACGCCAAGAAGACTCTGGGGACGAGGTTGACGTCTCTCTAGCGAGGGAAGAATTGTGCGCGCACGCGAAGAGAGAAAGTCTGTTTACTCAAACTAGCAATTTTTCCTTGCTGATAAGATTGTGTGACGAGGCCGAGGAGTGTCTGCCTAGAATGCTGTTGCGTGACTGGATGGAAATTTGTTTTCATTTTCCTCAGGTCATGATGAAGTCCATCAAGTTAGAGTGGGTGTTGAGAAATCTTTCTGAGGTAAATCAATCAGTATACCTTATTATAGGAAATTAACGCGAATTTTCAAAATTCGCGTTAATTTTGGTCGCGTTAATTTTTGTGAGCGTTAATTTCCGCGACGTTAATTAAATGGAGGGTTAATTTCCGCGACCTTAATTTCTTCTGGAACCTGTACAGACATATTTGACAACTAGGAAACTCTCTTTTCTGCACACTGTATTTCAATATTTTAAATGTAAAAGACTAAAGCCTTGATCACGATATTTCTAGTTCACCCTCGCCTACAGATCTAGAAGAGCAGTTCTCGACTTCTGAGTTCTTGCATTTCGACCAAAATATCTTTGTTTCTTTGTGTTAATCGCGTTAATTTCCCTCATTTTGAAATTTTAACTCCTCTTTCGCGTTAATTTCGAAGTACTTTTCCATCCAATTCGCGTTAATTTAAGTCGCGTTAATTTCAAATACCTTAATTAACACGAGCGTTAATTTCCTATAACAAGGTATAGTGATATGAATTAGTATATAGGTAATAGCATGAGTTGTAGTGGTATTTGTTAATGATACCACGAGTTTATTTCAAAATTGACCAAAATATTATATAAAGATGTCCAGGCATCAGACGAATAGGCCATTTCAGAGTTGCCTTTTGCCTCTGTTTCAAAACGAGTCCTGGTGCACAACCTTTGTTATGGAAATGAGTTTGATTTGCATGACAATAAACTTGCTGGTAAAACTAATTTCCATGACAAAGGTTGTGCACCAGGACTCGTTTTGAAACAGAGGCAAAAGGCAACTCGGAAAATGACCTATTATGCATTTGCGTAGTTTTGCGTCTCATTAAAGTTAAGACAGACACAAGACGGATATTGCGTGAAGACGAACTATCTGCTTTGTGAGTCTTGAACGACGAACTAAGGGCTTACGTAGTACGTCTGATCGCTCGGGAGGGATTATGCGACTCAAGTATGAAAAGGGTAATGTTTTTTTTTATCTCATGTAACCGGATATGTGTCACTCACTTGCCACATATTTGTTAGTTAATTAGTGAACATATCTGTCATCTAGATTATTATTATTTTGTCGAAGTGTTTATCCATTTCCTGCGGTTGAAGTGTTGTCTTTTCCGTTCTCGTCACTTTATTTATCAGGCGGAGAAGCTATTAGGCGAAGCTGTTCAAAGATATCCTGATTTTGCCAAGGTAGGAGTTAACTACAATAAATATTATACCTTATTTGTAGGTTACTTTGTATAATAAGAAACCTTCGTATGAGAAGAAACCTTCTCTAACATCTTTCCATCCAACGAACAGAAACCACTCACAACTTTCATTCATAGCTTTTTACTGTTTCTTAATATCCAACTTCAGTCAGTAGAATACAAATAACGTGCGAAACGAGTACAAATACCATGCGATATTGTATAGTTAAGGCCCGATCAAACGGTCACAACATTCTCACAACATTTGTTGTGACATGTTGTGACCATGCCCGGTCAAACGACCACAACAACCTCTCGACATTTCAAGAACAAAATATATGTTGTCACAGCATTGTTGTGAGGTGTAGTCAAATGGTCACAACATCGGCTCACAACAAATGTTGTGAGAATGTTGTGACAAATGTTGTGACCGTTTGATCGGGGCTTTAGTGTCGAGAGTCAGTTATCTAGTTGCTATGGAAACTGTAAGCATGCACTTCTAATACTCCCGGCTGTAGCTCATTGGTAGAGCGTCCGATCGGGCTCGACCCAGGTTGGGAAAACTCGGAAGCTTTTTTATCCGAGTAGCTTGTGTCACTGGCTGATTTAAAAAATATATATTTCTCAACATATATTTACACAGTCGAAGCTCTCGTTGCGACCGCTCTCGTAAGCGACCAAGCTCTAGTTACGACCACCATTGTGAAACCCCGTTTAAATTGTCACTCAAACTCTGTAATTAAAAGCTCTCGTAAACGACCGCTCCCGGCATCCGTAAGCGACCACGACCACTTTAGGAAATTACCGACCGGTCAGTCGTTTCCTTTGTTTTTAAGCTCTCGTAAGCGACCACTTGTTGTGCTACATATTTATGAGACATTGCATTATACGTAATCATCTCAACAAGAGACGTTTTTCAACGTTTTCTCTGTGGATGCGTGACCTGTACATTCGCTTTCGTATATTTCATAAGCCTCTATCGTGTGGTCACTTACGACAGCCCATTCTCGTAAGCGACCAGCTCTAGTTACGACCACTTTTTCGAATTTCCGAGGTGGTCGCTTACGAGAGTTTCGACTGTATTTTTAACGATCGAAATGTATGAACTAATGCCTATTGGTTCAGTTTCCCGGCTGTTCTCGAGTTCAATGGGCGTCTTTCTCTTTATTCAAAAGTTATGGATGATGAAGGGACAGATACACGAAGAATTAACTCACTTCGATGACGCAAGAGAATCCTACAAACAGGGGGTGAGTGAGTAGTAATGCGCGCTGTGTCACGTGATATGATCACCACTAAAGGGGCTTACGTAAAAATGACGCATCTAAAAAACTGTAGCGTACGTTTTTCTAGTTGGTTCGTGTTTTTTATACCCGGTGAACTATTATTTTAAGGTTTCATTTGATTGATATCACGTGACACACACACCCCGTTATTACGGCCACCCTTTTTGGCCCGGCGAAATTGCACTTAATCTCTTGTATAAAAACCCCTTTAATATGGCCACCTCGTAATACGGCCAACGTCCAGATTTTGCGATCCCCGTGAGCCTATTTTCTTTGTACTTTCACCCCACATTACGGCCACTAAATCCGCGATGGATTAAATGTAGCAAATCATTGACACAATGAACACATGAGTATCACTTTACTTATCACACTTTCGCATAGATAGACTGTTTTCGAGAGTTCGAATAATCTCGTGAATTTTGGGCAAAGTGATCATTTAGTACAGGTCAAACACAATAAAAACAGGTCACTGGGACTTTCAAAAGGGTGACTGCGTCCGCTTAATAGAGGTAATTTTCGGGACTTTCACCACTGGTCGCTAAATAGAGGGTGACCACTAAAACAGATCTGACCGCTTAAAACAGGTTTGACTGTATTTCACTATTTTTTTCATCACAGACGAAAAAGTGTCCTCGCTCCATTCCAATATGGCTGTTATTGGCCAGGCTTGAAGAAAGCTCAGGTATGCAGTGAACTACCGTATAGTTCCGAAAGTAACGAGGGCACGTCGTTACTTTCGGAATTAGCAGCCTTTGTGGCTCGCTACTTTCGGTGGGTCGTTACTTTCGGGGAACAAAAACCGTTAAATAACTGAAGCTGGTGCAAGCTCTTTTTCCGAAATAAAAGACCGAAATTCGTAAAAACAATTGCTGTTGAAAAATGAGACGAAATGTTTGTGCCATATGCGATAGCTTTCCTTGTAGTAAAGTGCCTTATCGTGGTCAAGTTAGGTTATGACACTATACGAAGATATTATTTGTATATTTGACTATTGATTGGAAAACAATATATGTATAATGTCTCGCTACTTTCGGGGGCTCGCTACTTTCGGGATTTATTAGCAGTCACACATTTTTGACGTTACTTTCGGGGGTCGTTACTCTCGGAACTTTACGGTTTGAGACTGATAACTAAACTTTTGGTGGAATCCACCGTACGAAAAAAGATGGCGGCTGTACATTTTACCACAATACCTTGCGAACCTAGCACAGGCAATAGGCACATAGAAAGCCATAGTTTTTTGCGAAATTCGTCCCTGTACTAACAACATTGTGTATGCTATAGGTTTGAAGATTTTAGAACTTTTCTGTGCGTTTTTATTGTAAGAGCATATTTTGGGTTAATATTATGTTTAGTAGTTTTGGGTATTTAAGATAGGAAATAAATCTTACGTTTCAGGTGACGGGTTTAAAATAATATAAAATGTCCAACTTTATAGTTCTTTTGAATCAAAATATCAAATTGTAATTTCATAGCTATCGTTTCTTAAATACAGAGTGAGTTTCAGCTGTCGAAGTTTTCTAAACAAGTGATTTCTTTTATTAAGCAATTTGCGTAAGATGACAAGCTTTCTAAATAAGCAATTTCCTTTTCAATAAAAGTATAACGAACTATTTATTTTAGACTGTGAAATACTCGCACATCTTGAGGAAAGCTCGCATACTAATATACTTTATGTATATTATTAAAACCTAGCTTCCCTCCATGTTTTCAACACCTTCTAAGTTCTTTGTTCTCGATTCGTGAACTTAAGGCCTAAAATCAATGCCTTCCTCATCTTAGACTTAACTTTCTTTTGATGGCAACTTAGGAAAAGTTGACATCGTATTATAGGTCTGTTTACTTTACTCTTTAAGAATTCCTTATTCGAGTTATTTCTTGAAGTACAGAATTTTGCACAAGTAAACATAACTAGCCTCATTTAAGATTCTTTTATTTCTGAGACCACTAGCAGCTGAAACTACCTCATAAGACCTAAACGATGTTGTTTATCTTTAGTGTTAACAGTAGTTATTTACGAATATATAATTTAGGCATAAATAGAAGCACTTGTTAACAGCAAGTCAGTTGAATTGAGTTGAATTGAGTTGAATTGAGTTGAGTTGAATTGAGTTGAATTGAGTTGAACTTAGTTGAGAACGGAGCTCGATGTGTATAGAGCCAAGCTCAATGATGTAAGAACTGTACACCAACACTTGATAATTGTACTCGTAGAGTTCACATTAAAGCAAAGTTCAGACACAATTTGGAATCATCTTTCCTCCGTCACGCTGTTCAAGAACATCTTAAATCTGTTCGGTAACATTATGAGCGTTTTTAGGGTTTTCGTGCGCTAAGAATTATGGGTAAATGTACCAGTCGCCATCTTTTTCCGTGCGGTGAATTGTCAGCCTCGTATACATTTGTAGCTAGTGTGGAAACAATTATTTTGGGTCGCAGATAGTTTTAGTTATGTTGCAATTTCAGTTTGGGTAATGTCAGTCCAAACTCTTATGAGAGCCAACTCTCATCCTCGTTTGTCCCGGTCTTTAAACTAACAAAGTTATTGTAATGTATCATATTATAGGTCACACTACAAAAGCGAGGTCAGTTTTAGAACAAGCACGACAGAAGAATCCCAAGTGCGCAGAATTGTGGTAAGATATTAAGAACTTCACTGTTTATCTCTTCTCTCTTCGCGCGCTCGCTTCTAATTCCCCCGCTCGAGATACGTCTGAGATTCGTCCCGAAAAAAATTCCATACTGATAACGTAACTCTACAGAGATCCTTGTAATGTCTCTGATTGGTTGTTACTTGCGCGCGAAAATTCAATACTGAGTAAGAACCAATCAGATACATGCGTCATCAGTATGGAGATTTTGGCGACGAATCTTAGGCCCTGTTTACACGGACACGGTGTCATTTGTAACCGCATCGTTTTCGATGCGGCAACGCCTTCCGTTTACACGGCGACGATGGAAAATCGCTGCCAAAAGTGGAGAAAACGGAAAATTCGTTTTCGTGTTGAAACTGTGAAATCGAGTGCTTTTAGATACGGTTTGGAAATCGCGATATACGTGTCGATTTAAAAACGCAGCTTCAGACATCTCTCGAGCTCTCGAAGAGAAACGTCTGTTTAACCATTACACTCCATCGCGTGCTAAGTTCAAAACTGAGGGGAAAATCTTGAATTTCATATTGCAAAATTGACAAAAACAAACAGTACCACATGAAAGTACTGCTCAATAGCTTTCATTCGAATGGTCACACACTAGGGTATCATCCACAGACTTAAAAGGTACAACCGCATTTATTGACTCAAGGTTTGACTCTGGGAGTGAAAGTGTTAATCAGGCTAGCGAACACATTACTTGAAACAATGTCATAGAGACAACAAGGTTTGATTGTGGTATTTATCCACTGACTTGTACAACAATCTTTGATATCCGAAAACACCCTGCAGCTCAAATGAATGTTTTTTCTCTTTTTTTCTCAGGCTTGAAGCAGTTCGGATAGAAACCAGAGGAGGACGGAAAGAATTTGCTAGAACATTAATGGCTAAAGGTACAGTACAATAACGTAAATAAAATAAAATAAAATAACAATTAACAAATAGCCATTGTATGTACTCTTATAGACAACGGAGGATTCTCGAAGACAGAACTCTTAGTCTTACAGCCATCCTTTACTTCTCTTTCAGCCATGCAAGAATGTCCAGCCTCCGGTATTCTGTGGGCGGAGGCTATTTTTATGGAGAGCCGACCTCAGAGAAAAACAAAAAGCGTGGATGCACTCAAGCGATGCGAACATGACTCACACGTCCTGTTAGCAGTGGCCAGGTTAGAAGTGACAGGGCCCCCTCCCCCTCCCCTCTCCTCCTCTACCCTTATCCTCGCCCCCACTCCACTGCAAGCAGTCCCTCGTTCAGATAGTTGAGCGAGCACGAGCGAGCGGAAGTGAGCAGAGAAGAAGAAGAGAGAAAAAAACAAATAGAAAAGGCGGCAGTCCCTCTTTCTCTTTTTTTCTTCTCTGCTCACTTCCGCTCGCTCCCATTCGCGCTTCGCGCTCGCTTATTTAGTTTTAGGCCTCAAGAAGGGGCTTATTAGAGAGGAGGCCTTAATAGAGAGGGGGAGGGGGGGCTTATTTCAATTCATAAATTTTCGAGAAAATTCACATTAATGTTTCAAACTTTACTATTACACTACTAACTAAAACAAAACAAGAAATGGGTTATGTATCACCATGTCATTTATACCCTAACTCGAACGATAGTTCTTGAAATTAAAGGCCACGTTTCAATACAAAGTGACTGACACGCCATAAAATATTGCTGAACAGTCATTTACATCAGTCTGACGGAAGGAGCGGTGGGGGGGGCTTATTACAAAATTTGACTTCTAACGGTGTGGGGGGGGGGGGCTTAATAGAGAGGGGGGCTAAATATTCGAAAGAGGGGATGCTTGCAGTCTAAGTGAAAAGCAAATAGGCCATTAGCCTACGAGTAAGCCTCTCTTGGTGGCTAAGAGGCCATTTCCGAGTTGCCTTTTGCCTCTGCTTCAAAACGAGTCCTGGTGCACAGCCTTTCATTATCATTTCCTGCTATGTGTTCCTCATTCCCAGGGTCTTTCTATGAAGGGAGCGTGACGGGATGGAGGTTGCGTAACAAAATATCCCGCGAATGACAGCCTCCTTCGCAGTTAATTCTTTTTGCTCGTCACGCAGTCTTTTTTTCCTAGGAAGGACGAGCGTGACGCGAGCGTGGCGTAACGAGCCAAAGGAATGTCTGCGGGAGAGAGCTGTGGGAACTATCGTCCGGATTTTCTGTTTTCTTTAATGCATTTAATGTTTCTTAGGTTATTCTGGAGTGAGCGAAAAATAAACAAAGCAAGAGAGTGGTTTAACAGGTTAGTTGGTACTTGTTTGACAAGTATAACGAGTTTTTTTATACGTAAGCTGAGGTCTATGTTAGTCGAAACACTGCTTAGCACTGGTATATTATAATTGTGACTGGTTAGCTTTATATATTTTGAATTGCATAAGATTTCACTTGACAAGTTTGCTGTGAGCCCCTCTATAATTCATTTCACATTTGTTGTTATATTTGTATCGTTCACTGTTGCAAGCTGCAAGCTACTCAGGGCCTATTTACATGGAGAAAAGTTGTCCCTAGTAGGAGGGTCACCCTCCATACCGAGCCACCCTGTGCGAGATAATTTTTCACACAGTCATTTCTTTATGAATAGCAGCGAACCGTTTACATGAAAAATCGCAAAGTTGGCTCGGGGGGGGTCAATTTTTTTTCCATAGAAACACTTTGGCTAATTTTGCCTCTCCTACCAAGGACAAGTCGGGACATATAGAGCATGCGCAAACCCGAGAGGGCCAAGTTTTGTCTCGGTCAGCAGGGACAACTTTTTTCATATAAACGCTCGGTAAAAGATGACTCCAGGAGTAGGGTAACCCTCCTACCAGGGACAACTTTTTTCCATGTAAATAGGCCCTTAGAAAACATTTCCGAGTTCTCCGAACAGGGGTCGAACCCAGGACCCTCCGCACACCGGTCGGACGCTCTACCACTGAGCTACAGGAAGAGCACCAACTAATAGTCATAAGTTCGGAAGTTTTTTTTCGAGTAGCTTGAGACACTGACTGATAAACGTCTTTCTCGTGTTCTCTCTGAGTTTGTTGATATTGTTTCTGCAAGCAGAAATATATTGTTATTTTGGTGAAAACCATCTTTTTTTTCTCTCTCTAGGGCCGTCAAACTCGACCCAGACCTCGGCGACTCGTGGGCGTGTTTCTACAGATTTGAGCTACAGCATGGGACCGAGGTTAGTTTGTTTTCCATTTGGTATTTTCATTCGGGATGCTGTCTGCAAGAATTTGACTGAACCCGAGCAGACCCGAGGGATTCTCGACAGCTCAGGGATAATTTTTAGTGTTGTGGAATTCGTGCTCGGAGCTTGTTATTTCCCGACTGTCCCAGACATTCCCGACTCAGGGAGACAATGGGGAACATCTACCTCGTCGTGTTTTCATAAGTCGGGAATGTCTGGGACGGTCGGGAAATTACAAAATCCCCGATGGTCTGGGATTTTCCCGACATATGAAAACCAGGCTTTAACTTCCTTTTCAAATTAAAAAAAAACTAACTAAACACAAAGGCGATGTTAACAACGTGGACTCGATTCATAACAGGATGTGAAACTGTGGCATACTTTTGTGTTTAGCTGGATAATTTTTAGTGTTGTGAAATTTTTTTTTTTTTTTTTAATGAACTAAGTTAACTTCCTTCAAAAGAGAAACACAAACAAACTAAACAGGCGATCTTTAGGTGATCCCTTAGTATTGCACTGCGCATCATTTCTGCGCATAATTTCGCGCGTAATTAGCGCGCAGAAATTAAAAACATGGCGACTTTTTCTTTGTGGCAATGCTCGCCAAAGAGGTAAATGATCGTTTTCTCGTAAATGAGCATGGTGATCTATCATTGTTTTCGCATATTTTAAGTCTAGTAATCATCTTCTTTATATACAAGGAGTATAGACAAATTTCTATTGAAGAAAAATTAATAATCACTGGAAACGTGAAAAATATGTGTTTTTGGTTGATTTTATAAGGAATTATGAGGTATTTTTATTCGATTACATCTCTTTCGCGGTAATGGTGACCTATTCTTCTATATTTTGAAACATTACATCGCAATGTTAAACTAGGAAAAGTTTCAGAAACTTTCTATTGCAAGATTCATTTCGACGAAATCACCTTAAAATAATTACCCACTAAATTAACTTCCTTTAAAAGAAAAAAACAAACCGAACACAAGGCGATCTTAACAATGTGACTCCATTCAAAACAGGATGTTTAACTGTGGCATACTTTTGTGGTTAACACGTGCATGGATAATTTTTAGTGTTGTGGGAATCCGTAATTTTGTTTCAGACAAAACAACCTAAATGTTTATTTGAAGATGGAGTTCATATTTTCGAAGTTGCGTGTCGAAAGCTCTCCAGAAAGTATTAGATAGATAGATAGAAAACTTTTTATGTGTCAAGCCTTGTAGCCTGGGAAAATCCATACTAATTTGGGGACACAAAATAAATTGCGGCAAAATATTGGTGTTTGAATAATCACGATTATGTGCTTGTTGGAAACGTCACGAAATGTTCATGTATTTAAACCTAAAAAAAGTGTTATTGTTAAAGCACTTAATGTAGGATAAAATACCGATTACCAGGTTTCAAGTTGAAATTGTTACGATGTGTTCGTAAGTCATTTGCTTTGGTAAAATAAGCTGCATGTATGTCACGATATTTTAAGACATTTTTCTGATGAACAAAATTACTTTTGAATCGAAGGACACTTCAAAATAACAGTTTACTAAGGTAGAAAAACACCAAAGAAGTAATAATAAACCAAACAGGAACAAGGATGGTTAAGGATGGAGAAGATTAAGACGGATTACAAACGACGAACTTTAAAAAAAATTGGCGAATTTTTTCAAGATGCGCCATCCGTGACGTAGCTCCTTTAAATTAGCGGTTTACGGTAAGATGGATGTATGACTTGTGTTGGTTTTGTTGTATAAACCGACATCTCAATGGGAGGTAAAGCCGTCCAGTTTGTTTATAACATTGGTCGTGAAATTTACACCACAGCGTGGGTTGTGATCACAGCAACTATACATAGTGATTTTAGCGGTTCAACACGCGGGTAACTGCGCGTGACACCCACGCAATACACCCACGCGCAACACCTACGCCTTAGCCCGCTAAAAAGCAATTGTCACGAAAATCAAACACGAAAACATCGTATTAATGGCAACTTGTTCGTCCTGTATCGGTTAAATATAAATTGAACTTCTCCCGTAGAGTGAAAGGCATTATTTGAAACTTGTTAAAAATAACGGCTACTGCTTCCTTTGCGGGGAATTTTGTGATTTTTATCGTGAAATCCTATCAGGATTAGGTTCAGTGTATTATTTTCCATCTTTAGGTGATCCCTTAGTATTGCACTGCGCATCATTTCTGCGCATAATTTCGCGCCTAATTAGCGCGCATAAATTAAAAACATGGCGCTTTTTCTTTGTGGCAATGCCCGCCAGAGAGGTAAATGATCGTTTTCTCGTAAACGAGCACCGTGACCTATCATTTTTTCGCATATTTTAAGTCTAGTAATCATCTTCTTTCTATACAAGGAGTATAGACCAATTGCTATTGAAGAAAAATTAATAATCACTGGAAACGTGAAAAAATACGTGTTTTTGTTGATTTTGTAAGGAATTATGAGGTATTTTTATTCGATTACATCTCTTTCGTGGTAATGGTGACCTGTTCTTTTCATTCTATATTTTGAAACATTACATCGCAATTTTCAACTCGGGAAAGTTTCAGAAACTTTCTATTGCAACATTCATTTCGCCGGAATCACCTTAAAATAATTACCTAGTAAATTAACTAAAAAAACAAACCGAACACAAGGCGATCTTAACAATGTGACTCCATTCAAAACAGGATGTTTAACTGTGGCATACTTTTGTGGTTAAACACGTGCATGGATAATTTTTATTGTTGTGGGAATCCGTAATTTTGTTTCAGACAAAACAACCTAAATGTTTTATTTGAAGCTGGAGTTCATATTTTCGAAGTTGCGTGGTCGAAAGCTCTCCAGAAAGTATTGCGGCAAAATATTTATGCTGGAACCAGTTACGATTATGTCCTTGTTAGAAAACTCACGAAATATTCATGTATTTAACCCTAAAAAAGTGTTTCTGCTAAAGCACTTAATGTAGGATAAAATACCGATTTCCAGATTTAAAGTTGAAATTGTTACGATCTGTTCATAAGACATTTGCTTTGGTAAAGTAAGCTAAGTGTGTGTCACGATATTTTAAGCCATTTTTCTGATGAACAAAATTACTTTTGAATCGAAGGACACTTCAAAATAACAGTTTACTAAGGTAGAAAAACACCAAAGAAGTAATAATAAACCAAACAGGAACAAGGATGGTTGAGGATGGAGAAGATTAAGACGGATTGTGAATGGCGAACTTGTAGAAAATGGCGATTTTTTTTAAAGATGAGCCATCCGTGACGTAGCTCCTTAAAATTAGCGGTTTACGGTAAGATGGATGTATGACTTGTGTGTTGGTTTTGTTGTATAAACCGACATCTCAATGGGAGGTAAAACCGTCCTGTTTGTTTATATAAATAAATATTGGTCTTGAAATTTACACCACAGCGTGGATTGTAATCACAGCAAACTGTACACACTCATTTTAGCGGTTAAACACCCGGGTAACCGCGCGTGACACCCACGCAATACACCCACGCGTAACACCCACGCGCAACACCTACGCCTTAGCCCGCTAAAAAGCAATTGTCACGAAAATCAAACACGAAAAGTTCGTATTAATGGAAACGTGTTCGTCCTGTATCGGTTAAAAATAAATTGAACTTCTCCCGTAGAGTGAAAGGAATTATTTGAAACTAGTTAAAAATAACAGTTACTGCTTTTTTTTGCGAGGAATTTTGTGATTTTTATCGTGAAAATCCTATCAGAATTAGGTTCAGTGTATTATTCTTCACAGTTGTTTCTGATAGTTGAAAAAGCGCTGGATGAAGTATTTTTCTGTCTAATAAATGTATAGATGGTAAATGTTATGGTAAATATTTTTTTGTCTATTTTTAAGATAGATTTTAGTTCATCAACTTTCATGTCTTGTTTTGCTTAAAGGAGAACTGAAGCCCAAATCCAAGCACTTTTTTTGTTACTTGATTTTAATAATTATACAATATAAAACAATGTTCGATAGTTTTTTTCCTTTCAAACGGCAATTTTCACGCCAAAAAAACGAAGCTTTTTACTGCCTATTTGGCTCTTGTACGGCGGCTCGGAAAGCGCCTGTCAGCGGTTCTTTCTGAAGTTTATGACGTATGATATGGGGAAGAAGGTAAGCATTGCAAAGAGCCTTGTATGCACGTTCGACGAGGTATCGCTTTGAAAGAGCAAGAAAACAAGTTTTGGGGAAGTACAAAACTACCAGAGTGTCCACATCTATAATTCAAATCTTTCAGGGATTGTGTAAGTTTAGTTTTATATTGGCAGATCTTACTCGTTTACCTTAGGAATCGAATGTCGAAAACACGTAAGCTTATATTTGCCAAATTATGTGATTGCCGCACATTTTGCAAATGTTACTTGCACAGCGACTGTTTTTGGGCCTTTGACAGAAATCTTATGTAGAATTTGCTAAGTATAAATGTTTTTCCAGTTCCTTTCATTATATTGCGCAGATCCCGCTCTGTTTTATAGAGTGAGTTGTAGAACTAGACAAGCGTAGATCGCAAGTCACGATGCAAACGGCTGATAATGTGATAACAGAGTACAAATAAAATTTTGAAATCTACGATGGACTTTGGTTTTTCCTTTTATTTACGTAGTATACTTTCCAGTCTTCCGTTAGGAAACCCGCATAAATGTAAACTCCTTAGCTGTAATAATCATATCAATTCAGCTCTCTGCTGATCTCGTCATTTCCAAAAACTCCCTGTTGTGTTCCAGGTTGTGTTCGGAGCATTTCACGGCCGACTGTTTTTTAGCGTGCTTACAAGCAGAACTTCTCGGTTCAAAACCAAGAGCCAGCCTGAAGCCAGATGCTATACCCTCGCTATTCTTGCATCGACCCCCGCCCAAAAAGCCAAGACTATCGTCCGAGAGACGTTTGTTAGAGAACAGCAGTGGCTAGTATTATGAATGGCTACCAGCTGTATACAAGGGCTTCCGAGTTGTCACGCAACTGGGGCAAATTAGTGACAAAATGATAAAGCTGTTTTCAAAAAAATTAATGCAACTCTTTAATAAGTTACATAACTCTTTGAGGTTGTATGCAATCTAAATATACCCTCATCAGGTGTGTAGTGGCAAGGCCAAAATGTAAGATATTTAAAGAAAGGAAAATGGAAGAGAATTAGAGGATTTGAAACCAATAAATCTCAGTTTTTTCTAATATTATTATTAGGAAAAAACTCTAAGATTTAATTATTTAAATTTTTAATTTAAATCCAAATAGGCAACCCCCAACCTGAAGTACTCATTTTAATATTTGGTGCTCATTTTTCCATTCTTAAAAATTCATCTGTCATCTTTTCCAGAAACTGAAATGAACTGAATATTAAATCTAAAAAATTGAAAAGAAAAGAAAAACATGAATTATACTTTATACAATACCCAGAACTTTTACTGTACTGTATTTCCATTCCTCTTAGTAACCAAAGGTTAGCACCACATGAATCAAAAACCCCAGGAATGGAGTGCAACACTCACGGCCCTGCACATTACCAAAATATTGCTAGCAAACCTAGGCCTCCTAGAGCAGATTTTATTGCTAAGCATACATCAAGATATTCAAATAATTAAAAATGGCAATGATCGTGCCTGCACATAGCATAAATATTTTAATATAGTCAGAGATACAAAGGGTACAAATAACTTTTATTTACATTGAATTGTTTCCATCCGAGAAATGAAATCTATGAAATATATCTATGCCTATCTATGCTTTGGAAGCAGACATGTTCCCGGGGTTTCTAATCAAACAAAATCTAACTGAAAACCAATCGAACTCAATCAAACGATTGGTGTTCAATTGGGTTCGGCAATTGAACATAATCGCATATTTAATTTTATGTGAGTTTGATTATTGAACCAATTGAACACAATCGAACCAAATCCAGTTCGATTGTGTTCAGAATCAACCTTTTCATTTTATTATAACGGAATAAACCGAAAAACACCCCAAAAATATAAAAGATTAAGTAGGTAATTGAATGTTTCGATTATGGTTAGATTGAGTTTGATTATCATATGTTCGATTGACAACTTGTGAGTTTGCCAATGTTCGATAGAGTTTAATTACCGAACATTCGATTAGACACCCCAGGCATGTTCCACTAAATTAGCAAAAAATATATTTTCTTCTTGCTACTTTACTACTACAAAACATAATGACATTACAGTGTCGACAGCTGCAGTAATCATAACAAATCTACAAATTTTGCAGCAACATGTTCAACTAAATATACAAGAAGTTTAGAATGTATTGTTTTCTGTCTTTCAGTAAACTTACATGTACAATGTATATTATGAATAAATAGAGAAATTAAAATGTAACCTAAAAATAAATATTTAAGACATTCAAATCAGAAATTAATAAAGGGATAAAGAACCAATCGACTCAGAAGAGGAGAATGAAGGAGAAGGTGGTGAAGTCCAACATAAACAACCAACTGTATATTTGCTGAGGTGATTGTGAAGCGAAGGCTTTCAGTTTGGCTGACTAATATTACTGCTGCCAACAACTTTAGGAGCTCAATCAAAACTTTGATGAATCAGGTCAGTTTCCATGAGCATGCAAAGTTCAAAACTGTTTGCCATGAAATACACTGATTAATTCAGTTCCAGTTCTGCTGGTTTGAAACCTGCGTATTGGCCACTTTCTTCAGGAAGTTCTTTACGAATGGCCTTTTCAACGCAGGCTGGAATCACCCGCTGGTTTTTCTTCCCCAGTACACCATGGACCCACCAGTGCTGCTAAGCGCCATGTTCTAACGGAATTATGGAAAAAACATTACGGTGACTACAATGCAAGATTAATAGATTCATGTATTAAAAGGGAACCGAAACAACAGAAATGTGGACAAAACACTGATCCCCAGTCCATGTACCACCCCAATGGACTACCTAAACGGACTACCCAAAAATGGACTACCCCTAAAAATACTGGAAATATTCAAAGAAACTGCTATTATACTTTTTTTGTGCATAACTTGTTTATTTCCGTCCTACATCGTTGCCTTTTTGAATAATTATTATGAATAATGAAAAACTGCTGAACACAAAACGAGAAGGCTCAAATCAAATCGGGGCGGATCCAGGGGGTGGGGTGGATTGGCTGGCTAGCCACCCCCCTAAATCCACCAAAAAATAAACAAATTACATTTAAAATCGAAAATACATGTAAATAAAAGCACATCGGGCAGGTATGAAAATTGTTGTTTGTTAGCAAACAATTAAAATAATTAGCGATCACCCTCCCCCCCACCCTCTTTCAAAAATCCTGGATCTGCCCCTGTGAAATTGTGAATCTTTATCTAGCTGTATTTTACGTTTTCATTTGACAACAAAACGACCGAGCAATAAAAAAGGAATCCTCGAACGAAACTAGTATTTATAAAACAAACCTGATCCGTCAAACTTTTGATTTAGCTCCTCAAGTTCTTCACAGCTGAAACATTCGTCGACCGAGGACATACATGTAGCTTCACAGCCTCCGTAAATACACCATTGTTTGTTACCGATTCGGTCGGGTTCACCGCCTTCTTCTTCATCTTCCCCTTGTGAGTCGCTTGGTTCTTCACCAGGAGGATATTTGGCTCGAAAAGAAACGGTTCTACACTCATAGTAAGTAACAAATTGGCAAATAACGGGATCAATAAATGCAAAGATTTGTATTGTCTTCACTGCGAAATAAACACGCTTCCCCATATCATACGTCACAGCTTACCGCTAAAAGCCGCTGACAAGAATCATGAGCCCACAGGGATCAAGCTCAAAAAGCG
Organism: Desmophyllum pertusum; assembly: GCA_029204205.1. Lineage (NCBI taxonomy): Eukaryota > Metazoa > Cnidaria > Anthozoa > Scleractinia > Caryophylliidae > Desmophyllum > Desmophyllum pertusum. The sequence continues at coordinate 348,664 of MU825436.1, read as the reverse complement.
CGGAAAAGGCAAATTCAAACCAAAATATCTCGCAAACGAAATGCAACAGACACAAATAACCACCGAAACTTGGTTTTACATGTCTTAGACTTCTTAAAAAAAAATACAAAAAATATATTGTTTTTTGGCTTCAGTTCTCCTTTAAGTTTGAAATATTATGTCGCCACAAAACTGTTTTTTCTGTCTATTTTTAAAATGGATTTTACTTCATCAACTTTCATGTCTTGTTTTGCTTAAGTTTGAAATATTATGTCGCCACAAAACCAGTGTTTTTTAGTACTAGTTTTTCTAAAGAAATTCTAAACGAAAATAGAATTTAATAAAAATTTGGGATAGGGCTACTTTCGTTCAGATATTTCATTGATATCCTATAAATAGATTTGAGGTAAAACCATATTTTTACTTCAATAACTTGTTTTTAACTCCAACATTGTTTCACTTGAATTACTAACAAATTTGTTTGTCTAACTAACATCTCAGTATAGATTAGTAATCCTAGCAGCATGCGGGCTGTTTGTCATTTTTGAACTTAGTTATATGGCCTAATAATCTCCCACGAGTCTACTGTAGCTCAGTGGTAGAGCGTCCGACCGGTGTTCGGAAGGTCATAGGTTCGTCTCCTGTTGGAAGTACTAGGAACGTTTTCCGAGTAGCTTGTGCCACTGACTGAATAATACATTTCTCGTATTTCCTCCCAAGCTTAAAATACACCATCATTTATTTCCAAATCATAACACGCTGTTAATTTTAGCGCATGCCGACACCATCTGTTCTGTAAATACGAGACTGAATTGAAACCTTCAAAGACTCGCGCCGCGCATATAACCTTGAACTTACGTCATCAGTGATTTGTTGACAATAACATTTCGAGCCTATTATTCTCATGAAATCACTATTGTTTCAGATTGAAAGAAGTTAAAGTTAAATTTCTCGTTTTTCCCCTTTGTGCAAAGATATCTCATGATTTGTGTGGGTTCGCATTGTAACGTAAAGGAAGTTACTTTTGTTAAAATCTTGCCGATTGCGGTCCAGACGCGATTAATCATTCATGCTTTCACAAACTTTGCGTTATTAACCGAATCACTTATTTACCGAACCATCAACTGAGTGGACTTAATATACAGGAATGAACAAAACAGAGATTATTGCAGAGTTCTTAAAGCATTGTTTTCCTGAAATTTGTTTGAACTTCCTTGGCAAAATTCCTCCCTAAATCTGATTCTGTGTGTGATACGCAAAGAGCTGACCAGGATTTATCAGAAGTCAGGATCAAACATACATATAGATACTAGTTTTGATTACGAGAGAGCTGTTTCTAGCGCAAGTTATTATTTGCATAGCTGTTGTTTTTTTCCTGATCGCTTAGTCTTTGATCACACAAAGCGTTTTTAATTAAAATGTTTTGAAGCACCTGTACGTCCCGTGAATGTCTCAGTTCTGCAGGTTGAACTTGAAGACTGCACCACTTGCAAGTACTGCTCAATAGCTTTCATTTGGTCACATGGTCACACACTAGGGTTTCATCCACAGACTTAAAAGTTAGAACCATCGTGTACAGTATAATAAACAGTACCACTTGAAAGTACTGCTCAATAGCTTTCATTTGAATGGTCATACACTAGGGTTTTATCCACAGACTTAAAAGTTAGAACCACATTATACAACATAATAAACAGTACCACATGAAAGTACTGCTCAATAGCTTTCATTGGTCACATGGTCACACACTAGGGTTTCATCCACAGACTTAAAAGTTAGAACCATCGTGTACAGTATAATAAACAGTACCACTTGAAAAGTACTGCTCAATAGCTTTCATTTGAATAGTCACACACTAGGGTTTCATCCACAGACTCAAAAGTTAGCACCACCTTGTACAGCATAATAAACAGTACCACATGAAAGTACTGCTCAATAGCTTTCATTTGAATGGTCACACACTAGGGTTTCATCCACAGACTCAAAAGTTACAACCTCATTTATTGCCTCAAGGTTTGACTGTGGGAGTGAAAGGGTTAAAGGAGCTATGTCTTGAGTCATTTTTACGTTGTGCTAAATTACCTTCAAATTGAAGGAAACCTCAAAATAACAGCTAAGGTAGAAAAACACCAAATAAGTAATTATAGACCAAAAAGGAACAAGAATGGTTAAGGATGGAGAAGATTAAGACGGATTGCAAATGACGAACTTGAAAAATTTGGGCTAAATTTTCATGATCCACAAACCGTGACGTAGCGATAGAAAATGTTTTCCGTGTTTCCATAGTGATACGAGTGGATATTTGGGAGAGCCAGAAAAATTCTGGAAACAATTATTTTTGCTCCCTGATGTCATGTTTTGCTTGATGAAACTTTGATATCAATTTTGATAGGCATGAAAGCAAACATGTTGATGAAAGTGTCTGAAAAATTCACTTTCAATGGCGCCATGCTGGTGATATCACAAAGCTTCACGTTTCTTGTTGTGTACATCTTCTGTCTAGGTCAAGCGCATGTTGGCTTTGTGTTGTGTGTGATTAATTTTACACTCAGACTAATTAGTCTGCTAGGTTTCTCCTTAATAGCTTTTTTGACTATGTTAGTAAACTTCGTGGGCGCTCCTCTGCATGAGCCGATTCTATATATAGATGCATGTTTAGCTTTCTTAACCCTTTCACAACCAAGAGTGCAAAGTTCAAAACTAAGGAGAAAATCTGGAATTTCTTTTGCAAAATTGTCAAAAACAAATACTGTAGAATCACCTGAAAGTACTGCTCAATGGCTTACATATGAATGGTCACACACTAGGGTTTCATCCACAAAAGCTCGACCCACCTTGTACAGCATAATAAACAGTACCACATGAAAGTACTGCTCAATAGCTTTCATTTGAATGGTCACACACTAGCACTAGGGTTCATCCACAGACTCAAAAGTTAGAACCACCTTATTTCTCCGTTTACTCCTTAGTTTTTTTCGATTGAGAATATGTATCAAACACTCGAGACAGTGTTTCATCGCATTTCCAAACACCTCGAATTTCTGCACAGTGAAGATACTCCACAGTGCATCGTATTATCATCAACTCTCTTCTCGGTGTTTGGAAATCGGATGAAACACTGTCTCTCCGTGTTGGATATATTACGTCGATACTCAAGTCTTATGAAAATTTTCCTCTCCAGGCCCAACAAGAGAACGTTATGCAACGATGCGTGTTGGCCGAGCCTCATCACGGGGAGAACTGGTGCGCAGTATCCAAGGCTATCCCCAACTGGAGACTTCGGACCAAGGATATTATTCCATTGTGGCCAAGTCGTTGAAAGCCATTGAGAAAGAGTAACCATGGTAACGGTAAATGTAGATAGATATGGAGGTGTTAAAGAATGGTTCGCAATTTCCAGTATTCCCTTGGTCCGGTACTGAACAGCTTTATCATCTGTGGAACAATCTTTCTGAGGCTTCTGCGACGATTTGAACTTTCACGCGCGTGTCCTGCGTGTTTGCCTTCGTGCAAAGCACACTCGCGCGCGTGCAACTCGCGTGTCAAACTAAACGAAGATCAGAACTAACAATCTTAGCAATTCACTCGGTCGAAAAGAAAATTATTTTTTACTGAAATAGCTAGTAAAAGGTACTCTTGCGTCATTTAGGATAAGTGAAACTTTATTTATTTCCGTAGTATTGCTTTGTTCGCTGTTGTATACACTAAAGGAAAAAAAATCAATAGGTAACAATTTCAATCTTTTCTTCTTCTAATTTCTGAGTAGTTTTAAGTTAATGTTGTTTGTCAAACCTATCAGTCTTTTGTAAAAAAAAGCAACAACAAAAAAACTTAAGTTGTCATCTGTTGTCTTGTGGGTATTTGAGTTCCAAATGTTGAAATTAGTTTATTTGAACGGAGCGATCTCTGTTTTCACAAAGTGCTCGTTTCTTGTGGTTTGTAACTGACTAAATCCTCTCGTTGCCAATTACTTAAACCCCGATCAAACGGTGACAACATTTGTTGAGAGAATGTTGAGAGATGTTGAGAGATGTTTCAAGAACAAAAGAAATGTTGTGACGATGTTGAGACAAAGTTTAAATGAATTCAAACTCGTCTCAACATGTCACAACACCTCTCAACATTGTTGAGAGGGGTGGTCAAACGGTCTCAACATCGGCTCTCAACAAATGTTGTGACCGTTTTATCGGGGCTTTAATTGTAGCTCAGTGTTTTTAGTTCTTGCTCTCTGCCTATTGTAAAATTTCGATCATATACATATAACGCGCGCTCTGATTGGTTGTGTAGTCGTTTTGATCATATAACGCGCGCTCTGATTGGTTGTGTGGTCGGTTTGCATGAGGCTATGTAAACACGGTTATGACGTATCATTGCATTCTGTTGGCTTATTTTATAAAAAAAAATAGAAAACGGTCGCTTCTTGTTTACATAGCCTGATGCAAACACTCGAGAAAGTTTGGGAGAATTCGAAAGTACTTATGTAAACCCTTGCCTGTGGCTCAGGTTTACATAAACTTTTAAAGTCTTCCAAACTTTCTCCAGTGTTTGCATCGGGCTACGTAAGCACATGCGAAATTTCCTATTTATTAAATGTAAAAAAACCTACGTGCTCTCATTACTCAGAGCTATTCATTAAATGTTTCTCTGTAACCTGCGTTTATACATCGTGTTACGAAGAATGCTTCGTGTACAATTTGCAATAAAATAATCCAGAACAAGAAAATTGTGGTGATTTGCGAACGGTTAAGTGTAATTGTACCCCGTTTCCAGCGTTCTAACGTTTTACGTTTGTGAAGAAATGCCCATTGAAAATGCATTGCGGGATATCGTGTGAAGCCAAATTGAACGAAGCGGTCAGCGTTAATCTCGTACCCAGATCTTTTCAACCCTCGAGAACATCTGGGTACGAGATTAGGTCAGCGTTTGTGATTAAAAAAAATTGTCACCTCTGTATATATTACTTTACGGTGCCACATATTACTGTTTACTTTTTTTCTTTTGATTTTAATTTGAACCTTTTAATACAGTCCTGTTTGAAGTATGCTCTTAAAATAAGAATTTTAAGTGTTTTATTTGGCTAGGAAGTCGACAAGCTCTCCTTGTCTCAATTAAAGAAAAAAAAAATGAATATAAATATATAATTTCCTTTCCCTTTATAATAGCTACATTACCGGCGGTTGAGTCCGTCTGCGACGCAGGCTACCTTTATAACCGCTTTATATTTTGTCGTTGTTTTGAACTTAAATAGTTGTTATTCTTTGCTCGTTCGTACCACATTTTATTCAACAAAAGAGAGCTTTTGTCTAAGTTCGCTTTGTCAAACTGAGCTACACAATATAAGATAAGCTATGTACGTGCTGCAATTTCGTATTACAATAGCGGCAGAAGATAATTAGGGAAGATTGTGACGCCAAGATGACACACGAACAGACCGCCAATTTTAATTACGAGAAAACGAAGATGACATTAATTAGAAAAATGTTCGTAATTGTGCGCGGTTGTAAATGCTGCCAGCGTAAGAATCTCGCGGTAAAGGTGTAATGTGTTTTTTATCAGAGCAAATCTTTTCAGGAAAATTGTTTGGCAGATCGCTATCGTCTCTCGCGCATTTACCTTCGTCACCGTGTTCTTTGGAACTCAGATTTTTTTTTCTGAGTACCTTGTGTCACTGACTGGATAATATATTTCTCATTGTGTATCTATACCAAGCTTACAATTTACCAATATTTCTTTCCAGACATTCTCACTCATAGACAAATCTAATCCTAGCAGTATGCCGGATGTTTGTCACAATTGAACCTAGTTATATGGTCTAAGCTCCCACGAGTCTCCTGTAGCTCAGTGGTAGAGCGTCCGACCGGTGTGCGGAATGTCATAGGTTTGACTCCTGTTGGGAGAACTCGGAAATTTTTTTTCCCAAGTAGCTTATGTCACTGAATGAATTATATCTTTCTCAGAAGTCTTCGTGTTTTATTTAATACAGTTTAATATATGTTTATCATTTCCAGATTCTTGCCTTTGATTCATGTTATCATTGTAGTATCAGTGAAACTAGAGCTGATTTTTTATCTGAGTTTCGATTCCAAATTAATTTCGCCGAAGAAGAATTACATTCTGTTACGCACGATCAGTCCACTTTAGATAAGTTACCAGGAATTGATCCAAATTTGAAACTCATATCTAAAGAATTTAAAAAAAAAATTCGACATGTTGATCATACGCTGACCAAATTTCAATTTTTACGGTGGACCAGAAGAACATCAACACGGGAATTTGGGCCTCTGTAAAGAAGGTATTCAGCTCATGTTTCGTACGGTTAACGAGACTAGGCAAAAAGGAATGTTTCTTCTCTTTGTGATGATAGGTTAGTAGTTTTCATGTGGGTTTTCAGTGACTCGACGAAACAAGTGTTTATTTGAAATTTCGTGTCATGTGGGCTCGTGTTAAAGTCGTGTGGGCTCATGTTTAATTCGTAGTCAGTCGTGTGGGCTCGTGTTACATTCGCTTTCAGTCGTGTGGGCTCGTGTTGAAGTCGTGTTCAGTCGTGTGGGCTCGTGTTAAAGTCGTGTTCAGTCGAGTGGGCTCGTGTTACATTCGCTTTCAGTTGTGTGGGCTCGTGTTATATTCGCTTTCAGTCGTGTGGGCTCGTGTTTAATTCGTAGTCAGTCGTGTGGTCTCGTGTTAAAGTCGTATTCAGTCGTGTAGGCTCGTGATAAATTCGTATTCAGTTGGTAAATTCGTATTCAGCTGTTCAGCGCTTGAATTTGTTTTTATGTTCGAGATTTCGTTCGGTTCATGTATTTGTCGATGGCTTTCTCTTTCAACATATCCAAAACGTGCTTTAGTGTCGATAACAGCTGCTTGCAGTTAATATACAGTGCGTGTCATTATACATGTACCAGCTTATGGCATAATGTTGTGTGTCACGAAAATCTTCGTGATCTTCTGCAAGTCGTGCCATAATAATAAATGACTTTACATTATACTTTAGAAATCTCACGAATCTCTAGTTCCATTCAGTTTGTCTATCTGTGTCAGAACTATCCTCAGCTGAATATGTAAAGGCAGCGTTCAAATCCAAAGAGAAACTTAAAAAATTCACCGTTGCTGTTCACGTTCTCCGAAAACCCAGAATTTGGTCATTTCACGTTGTTGTTTTGCAGAGGACGGCTAAGAAATGTACCAAGATTAAAACGCACGTGCAGAGCTATTGTACTGGGCCCAGGTGTTCAAAGGGTGGATAACACTATCCACCGGATAAATCGTTATCCAGTGGATAGCGTAGTATGTTTTGTTGACACTTATCCACTGGATAGCGATTTATCCGGTGGATAGCGTTATCCACCCTTTGAACAACTGGGGCCCTGCTCATTAAAACCTTACGAAGTTCTCGTTGCCGTTGCGTCGCGGATTGCTCAGGCTTTGTTTAGTTTTGCTAAGTTCGTTGACTAATTATAAGAAACTATTTATTAACCCCTTCACTCCCAGAGTCAGACCTTGAGTCAATAAATGTGGTTGTAACTTTTGAATCTGTGGATGTGATGACCATTCAAATGAAAGCTATTGAGCAGCACTTTCATGTGGTACTGTTTATTATGCTGAAACAAGGTGGTTCTAACTTTTGAGTCTGTGGATGAAACCCTAGTGTGTGACCATTCAGATGAAAGCTATGGAGCAGTACTTTCAAGTGGTGCTGTTTATTATGCTGTACAAGGTGGTTCTAACTTTTAAGTCTGTGGACTGATGAAACCCTAGTGTGTGACCATTCAAATGAAAGCTATTGAGCAGTACTTTCATGTGGTACTGTATGTTTTTGACAATTTTGCAAATGAAAATTCAATATTTTTTTCCTCAGTTTTTACTTAGCACCCTGTAGAACTGAACGTGCCTCGGATGTGTTTTTTTGTTTTGTTTTACTTAACAGAAACTTTTACTGAAACGTGTCGTATTACAGGTGCAACTGTCAATATTTTGTACCCACCATAAATAATGTCACATTTTCATCTCATTTAGCGATTAATTATTTTTCACGAGAGCCCGGGGCGTCGATGCCCCATCTGAGTGTTCTTACCGCAAGTTCTATTGCGTTGACCTTTGACCCTTCTTTGCGATAAGGAAAGCTTGTTGCCAGAATGTTCAGGAGTAATTTGGTATTTTTCGACGCGTGCTAATAAATTGCTCTTAAAGTACATGTATGTCTTTACAAGCGCATAAAGCGAAACAGATATTAAATGCGTATTGCACGACTGGTATATAATAATCGTGCCCGTTTTTTCTCGCGAGACTCTTCCACTATGAATCACGTTTTTCGGCTGTAGTATTTGTCTTCGCTCATCCATTTTATATACTGTTTTGAGATAAACTAATTTGCTAAGTTCGGGCTGTCTTTTTGAAAACTTCCATTACTGAACACAAAATAAGTGTGGCTATAAATCATCACGGATTCCGTTACTCGGAATTTAAATGGTTTTCTCGTACGACTGTCACTAAAAGATGGGTTCCAAAATGGGAGCTTAAGAGTATTTGCCAAAAAAAAAAAACACGCATTACTAAAAACACCTTATCCAAAAGCTGCACCTGGGCGCTTTCATTCAGTATTGGCTTCGTCAGTTATCGCCGGTTTAACCCTTTCACTCCAGAGTCCAACCATGAGTCTATAAATGTGGTTCTAACTCAATTTTAGTCTGTGGATGAAACCCTAGTGTGTGACCATTCAAATGAAAGCTATGAGCAGTACTTTCATGTGGCACTGTTTATTATGCTGTACAAGGTGGTTCTTACTTTTAAGTCTGTGGATGAAACCTAGTGTGTGACCATTCAAATGAAAGCTATTGAGCAGTACTTTCAAGTGTTGTTGTTTGTTTTCAACAATTTTGCAAAACAAAATTCAAGATTTTTTACTCAGTTTTGAACTTAGCACTCTTAGATGGCCTGAGTTAAGTTTAATAGACATCTCTCGTCGCACGCTTGTAACCTTACGCAAACGGCAACGGCAACGAGAACGTCGCTAAACAATAGTTTAATGAGCAGTACAATGACTCTACACGTGCGTTTTAATCTTGGTACATTTCTTAGCCGTCCTCTGCAAAACAACAACGTGAATTGACCAAATTCTGGGTTTCTGGAGAACATGAACTACGACGGCGAATTTTTTCAAGTTTCTGATTATAATTGAGTGTGATTACATATTCAGCCGAGGATAGTCACAGTCCACTTGCACCGACAGACAAACTGAATGCATCTAGATTATCGCGATATCCTTAGGTAAAGTCTCAATTCAGTTTTCAATCGACGTTTTCCACGGCGCTGCCGTCGTAGTTGCGTAAGGTCCCTAATCTCCCGCATGAGAGAGTCCAATATTCGAGCCGCCATATTTCCATACTGAAGAATTTCTCACAGAGACGATGATGAGTGTTCACTAATTAACAATTAGACTACTAGCTCGAAGTCGAACAAAATACAGACTTCAAAGGATCGCAACGTCGCCCGCACTTTCTAACGTGTCGTTCATATTCTAGTTAACAATTAGACGGCGAGCTCGACCGAGATCGCTTATCTTGTAAACTTTTTTTTTTCAGGATTGTGTTTACAACTGATTAAGTGTGAATCTTTCACTGCGATGATCTATCTTTGTAATATAAAATCTTGATTTATTGACGGTTTGGTTTAATACTTTTCGGCTGTAAAGCTCGAAAATCTCCGAGAGCCTCAGTCTATCGATCGATAGTAGGTGCCTGTGTAGCCAATCAGATTGCGAGTTTGCCAATAGTCAGCCACTGGTTTATGCTAAAACTTGTTATTTCCTTCAGTTTCCTTGTAGTAAACAAGCATAGAACATTGGGTCACTTTTAATTTGATCAAAGCAAAGAAACAGTCCCAGGTCTCACGCAGTCGTGTCGGGCGCGCATGCACACACTGTGCCCTGGGTTCTAACCTCGTCGAGATTTTTGGCCAGTTCTTAATCTTGCTCGTGCTGTGAGGATGAAGTTTTCCTCGTGCCAAAAACCAACGCTATACATTACACATGAATAGTTGAACGATCTCCAAACCTTCCAGCTGCGGTGCGCGATGGATTAAATCAATAGCATTTGCATTTTCTGTTAATACCAAGAGTTTTCGGTGAAAATTATCGAAATCCCTTATAAGCAGTAGGGCGGCTTGCCAGAACTTGCCAGGACGGTATTGACACGAAATTATTTGCACCATTTTAAAATCATGTTGAATACCTATAATACTTAAAGGGAGTGTTTCACGGTTCGGCCGCATGTGTCGGCTTATCAACTTTATCCGTTTAAAAAAACCTCACTCACATGTTCTTCTCGATACTACAGTAATCACATGCTATAATAAGTCCAAGCAAAACGACGAATGACCAAATTCAACGGATTACACTCTTTTTTTTTTATAAAAACGTCTAATTTTCGAGCTGAGGCTGAACCAAGACCGAATGTTCTTATTTTGGGGCGATTTCAGATTTTCGCATTCACTGAGAGATTTGAAATGTTACATTTTGTTAATGTTTTGAAAGGATACTGGAATATTGTATTTAGAGCTCGATGCAAGAAACAAGTGAATAAAAATGTTCTCAGCTAAGGCTCAACCTGGCTATGTTCTTAGCATGCTCTTAAAATTTTGGTCAATCTCAGCCTCAACGTTCTTATAAAAAAGGTTGTTATAAAAAAAGAGTGTACACCGAGAATGTCGACATTTGAATACCAGAATAAATTACCAGAATAAATCCTTCGGGCCAACACTTTATTCTGGTAATTTTTGTGAGTTTTGATCATTCGTCATTTTGCTTGGACTAAGTATAGTATGTGATTACTGAAGTATCGAGAAGTACATGTGAGTGGGATTTTTTTAAACGGATAGAGTTGATACGCCGACACATGCGCCGAACCATGAACACTCCCTTTAAACTGGTGTTTTGTTTGATTATCACAAACGTATAACTCCGAGCGTAAAAATTGTGCAGTAAAATATAATTTGTTCACGCAAATTCCTGCGAATCGTGATTTTGATAGTTATATTTTCACGTTTATTTGGGGGGGACACTAAAAGTTGGATGATGTTAAATTTTTACTCCGTAGGCAATCGAAGCTCCCGTAAGCGGACATCCTCGGGAAGCAGAAATAGTGTCCGCAACTGGAGCTGTCCGCTTACGGGAATGTGTAAATACAGAGTTTGTATGAGCTAGAGTTCAAACGGGGTTTTGTCAAGGCGGCCGTAAGTAGAGCTGTCCGCTTACGAGAGTGTCCGCTCAGAGAGCTTCGACTGTACGGAGTGTGTATGAGCTAGAGTTCAAATGGGGTTTGTCAAGGCGGACGTAAGTAGAGCTGTCCGCTTACGAGAGTCCGCTCAGAGAGCTTCGACTGTACAGAGTTTGTATGAGCTAGAGTTCAAACAGGGTTTTGTCAAGGCGGGCGTAAGTAGAGCTGTCCGCTTGCGAGAGTGTCCGCTCAGAGAGCTTCGACTGTACGAAGTTTGTATGAGCTAGAGTTCAAACAGGGTTTTGTCAAGGCGGGCGTAAGTAGAGCTGTCCGCTCAGAGAGCTTCGACTGTACAGAGTTTGTATGAGCTAGAGTTCAAACAGGGTTTTGTCAAGGCGGGCGTAAGTAGAGCCTGTCCGCTTACGAGAGTGTCCGCTCAGAGAGCTTCGACTGTACAGAGTTTGTATGAGCTAGAGTTCAAACGGGGTTTTGTCAAGGCGGCTGCAAGCAGAGCTGTCCGCTTACGATGAGTGTCCGTTCAGAGAGCCTCGACCTGTATAATCATCTATTACGTTTTTGTCTATTTGTGTGCTTATTTGAGGTTGTCGAGCGCGGGCAAGTTAACGCATCAATCAAGCGGTTTATTACTGTAATCCAAAAAGTGCCGAGGGGTCTTACCTAATGAAATGGGAATGAAAAGTTGTGTAAATATAGGACTGAGCAGTAATTAATAGTCATGATGTATTTATTTACAGCAGGTTTAGACCCTTGCTGTGTCGAAATATTATTTACTTTGGCGGTGGCCAAGTTGGGTGAAATTCACTGTTTTTAAAAAATTTAAAATACTTGGAGACGTGACTATGAAACATTTAAATAGTTTAGTATGCAATAGTTTAGTCTATCGTGTTATTTATTATTTCGCTTTTTTGCAGCCAAACTGTGTAAATTTTGCCATGGTAGAAGTGAATTTATGTTTGCTAGGTTTGTTTGTCTATTTTCGCGCGTTCATGTCATTCGCTGTCTTTCAAAGTTGTTATTCCGAAAAAAATCACACCTTTAACAGAAACCTGTTGTTTTGTTGCGAGGTGTGAAAACAACACGGACATAAACGTACATTACATTTGCAATGTAAAACGGACAGTACAAATGGATAGTATTTGCACTGTTTTCGAGCTTCATTTAAAGACACTGAGCTCTTCCAAATAGTGCCATGAATAATTGATGTTAAAAGTAGTTAATGGTACTGCTTTGAAGAAAAGAGCTTACATACGTTGACAGGCATTTTTGGGATATTTTTACATATCGAAAAAAAAAAAATGTTCAACGTTCGCTGGAAAACATTTACTAAATTACAATTAGCGAAAACCTCGAAAACCGCTTGTGACCCACTTAGAGGTGCTTCGTGTATTTCTATTTATCATTTCTTAAAAATGTACCAGTGAATATATTATTACATTTGTTGTTTTGTTTGAGACCAAACATGAACAAATATTTATGTTCTAAATTCTAGAAAAAAAATATTGAAATATTATGAATTAGTGGAAGTTAGCTTTGCTGTTGAAATGAAAAATACCTCGGAGACTCTTTTTAATTTGATATCAACGTTATGGCGTTGTTTTCATAATCCTCCAAGTTCTTTAACATTTTTGAAATTTAGTAAAATGTTAGGTGTTTTTTCTCCTTGGAAAAACTGATTAGACATTTTATTTTTGCCTCGAATAAAGCTTGTGTTTAGTTACCACGGTGACGAGATATACGCAAAAAAACGTGTAATTAACGTTTTCATTAAATCGCCAGTAGAAGCCGTCTAGAAAAAATTGTTTATGGCGAAACACGCAGTAAGCAGAACTTAAAACACGCCGTTCTTTCGATGTAAAAAAAAATATCTAGATATAGTATTTGCGAATATTAGATTTTTTGCAAGCAAAAAGAAAAAAGCTTTGCATGTTAAATGAAAGAAAGTTTCGTTTGGCAACGAAAAGCAGTGAATTCTGCCAGCTATAGAATGTTACCCGTCGGGGCGGTTGATCAAATCACGTTTTTTCGAGTTTTTACGGCCCAATATTACTACACGTGAAAGGCCATCAGAGTTTTCCTCTATTTGTACGTTTGGTCGCTTTCGGCCGGATTCGCGAGTTCCAAATGAAAATAACGCTTGTGTTAAATTTGAAAACAGACCTCATTTAGTTATTTGGCCTGTGAATTGAATAGCTTTGCGGGATTGCTACATATTTACATATCTAGTGCATAATAACAAAAAATAAAGACAAATCCTTGTTTTCTAGAAAGTTTTAATTTCACTTTTTTTTCCGCGCTGTAAAGTTCGCGTTAAATACATGAGTGTGTGCAGTTTATTCTATGTGAGGTCCTCTTTGCATTCAAGAAACGATTTCAAATCGTACTCGAAATATTTGGACCTCAATTATTCTGTCAAAAACACGCTAGGGCATTTATTGGTGAACTATAAAAAATATTTCTTACAAACGTGGCTTGAACGGTAATGTCTTTATATATACTTACTTACAAATGAAAATCATGATCAAGTCGAGTTATTTTCTTGTGAAATTGAAACAGTAAAATCTTTTTTTTCGGGTAGAAAATTATACAAAAATCCGGCCTTTCAGCTCGTCAAAGTATTGATTCAACCCGCATCATAAAATATTCACATAAACGTAACTTTCGGGTTCGTTTCGACCGGGCGTTCCTCTTCACAAATTTGCTTCATATTTAAAAGGTCTTTAACCACCCACATTTGCGATTTCGCTAGTCAGGTTAAATTCAAGTACAAAATAGTGTCTTTCCGTTATTTTTTCATGTATTTTTCTGGAGTTCTTCACGCTGTATTTTTCTTTGGCATATGATAAATTTATCTGCATACAAATGAATTTTATTAATTAAACTTTCATACGGTGGTAACAGGTGGCGGGCGCGCTATCATTCACCGACACGAATCACTTTGTTGATTGAATTTTACTTAGTAAAACTATCCTAAATCTTATCGGCGTTTGGCAAGGACTTTAAGGTGATTAGCTCGTGTTTTGGGCCAAAAGAAGGCGACTTTGCGTATAGAAAACGCATTTTTAACAACAAAATATCTGCCAATTAATTGTGTGGTTGTTTTGGCCGCCCGGTCGCTTACAACTTGAAACTGGTTCTTCAAAACGCCACTAACATTACTATACGGCAAATAAACGACCTTGTAAATAAACTATCGCTTGCGCTCGCGCTCGCTTGTCGCTATAAGCGAGAAAACAAGCGGTATGTCGTATTTCGTAGATCAAACTAAGTTTCTAAATGAGTTTCTATTTACAACGTCGAAAAATATCCTATATCATGAAAACATCTCTTACCATTTTGATTAAAGACGAGCGCTTCAATCCGGCGTAATGCATATGAAAGTCGCGTTAAATTGAGGCCCGTTTTGCGATGGCAGGCCCTTATACGTCGTAATGAGATCTCTTCTTCGAAGTTTTTGAGCAGTGTTGTTGTGTAATCGGCCGAGTACCGATCGAAAATGATCGAATCTCGCGACAGTCGAGAACATTTTTCACATATACACGGTCCATCGCTGATAAGTTGTTCCGGGACCTCTTTGGTTTGACTAGCAGTTAATAGCCGTAATGCTAACTGATTCATTACCGAACCTACAATGGTTAGACCGAAAAAGATGAAAAGAAGAGATATCCCCACGTAAGTGTCGTCAAAGCGTTGTTCCCGGCTATCTTGTAAAGCCACATAATCACCAAAGCCAATGGTAGTCACAGTTATGAAGCAATAATACAGTGACTTGAAATACGTCCACTTCTCGTAGTAAGAGAAAATAAACGCTCCAGAGCAAACTGTTACAACCATTGACAACAACCCAAAGAGCACCACTAGATTGGCCGTGTTGGAGACCTCTGTGTTCTTCATTCCCAATTTTTTCTTCACTCGACGAAACATGTGCGCTAGGAACGTGTTGAGTCGTTCGCCGATTGATTGAAACATTGTCAAAGCAAGCGGTATTCCGACCGCTGCGTATATCATACAGAATATCTTTCCGCGATCCGTCTTGGGTTACCGTGTGACCATAGCCTGGGAACACAAAGAAAGCATTTAAATTCAGTACGAATTTGAATTGTACCTGTTTGCGTGTATATATGTACAAAATTGTGTGTAGGAGTTTTTTTGTCATGAGAAATGAATTCCTGACTTAAACCGTTCATAACACACTTCGATTATTACTCACGGGGTCTTGTTTATTATGGCAAACAAAGTTTGAAGAGCAAATTCCCCGGTAAGTTGTATCACAGTTTCATATTATGCCGCGGAAATCGCTTAAGGAAGTCTGTTTGACTGATGCGACAATGCTGGTTTGTTACAATTGAGCACAGCGTTACTGACAGTACTTAAGCTCTGTCTGTTTGTTTCTGTCTGCCGTCCTTTCATCGCGAAAACGTTCGACTTAGTGCTTTTAAGAAATTGCTTTGATGTCGGACAATAACGGGTGTTATGCAGGTGCCAGTCGTAAATACGAGAGATGATCTCACTTCAAGTAACTTCCCTTTGCGTACCACAGTATTAATTGCTGTAAAGCTTTTGCATATCACATCCAATCAAGCTAATTTCTAGCGTCTGACGCGAGTTATAGATCTTACCTATAGTAGTTATGACTGTAGTGGCGAAGTACACCGACCCTGCGAAACTCCACTGGTATAAATCAGCGTCGA
The DNA here is from genome assembly GCA_029204205.1 of Desmophyllum pertusum. Classification (NCBI taxonomy): domain Eukaryota; kingdom Metazoa; phylum Cnidaria; class Anthozoa; order Scleractinia; family Caryophylliidae; genus Desmophyllum; species Desmophyllum pertusum. Next base: position 332,766 of record MU825436.1, on the reverse strand, counting down.
TATTCGCTTTGCTATCGAGATATTGAAGCCATTTTTTGATATCCTCTTCGCTGATGTTGTACTTCTTTGTTAACGTGTTATGGAGCTTCGTCATATTTTTTCTCATTTCTTGGTCGTCGTCGTATTCTAACGCGCTGAAAATCGCCGCGCCGACCAACAGATAAGACACACAGCATATCGTCAAAAGGATCGTACGAAGATTTTGCGTTTTCATTTCGCCGCTTCGCTCATATTTGTCAGCCGCAAATCACTTTGAATGGATCTCGTTTGGCGCGTAATTTCGCCAGTAGTCGTAGTTTTTGAGTCTTGTGTTGTTTGTACGCCAGAAGCCTAGCACATTGTTGCGCTTAAGTGCGCTCTCATTGGCTCTCCTTAAGAAACTAATTTGAAGCAATTACAAATTTGAACCTTATTGTGCTGCGTGCGTTACCACGCGCCCAACAGATGCTGGCTGTCATGTCAAGCGCCCCAGACCACGCCCACTTGTCGATTTCTGCTGCCAGCTGACGCATAAGTTCGCCCCTTGGAGCACATTTCGCTTACAATAGCGTGCCCCAATTTGCATTTTATAACATGGGTTTTTGCCAATAACTTGCCGTTCGCTTGTCACTGTTATAGATTCGTGGGGCGGATGACAAAAAAAAAACAGCCCGGGTTCGAATTAATTCAACACTGGCTACATTTGTGACGGCAATATGCGTTGCCATGGAAGCCCGCATGTTTCGAGTTGGTTTTAATTTAGCGGCGGTTTAATCACAAAACGATTTATGAACGCGACTCAAAATCGCCAACTGACCAAAGACGTCTGTGTTTGTGAGCGATAGATTTACAACCCACGTTTATAAACGCGAACTAATACATTCTTGCAACGCAATAATAAAACAGAAATTTAACGATTCCATTTCACCCACTTTACATATAATAACCTTGTTCATTAACGACGCTACTATCCAGTTCACATTAATATTACAAGGAATATTGAAGTTGGTTTTTATTTAAATTTAGGATCACAGCTTTCTAAGTGTAAATAGTCAACTGTGCTACGTGCTGATGTGGTCGCAACAATTTTAATTTCTCGCACTATGTGATAAGTTGGGGTTTCTCCCGCAAGAGACTCGTCATTTTTTGTTTTGTTTTACTCGTGCCATATTCTCGCCCACCTGGGTCCAATAAAGTGATTATTTTTTTTCTTGCTTCACAAACGTTATTGCTTATAATAAGCAGTGTTTGTGACTGCCTCAATTGGAAAAGGTGAATTTGTACGCATATGAATAAACACTTTTGTTTTACGCCAGAGGCACGCGTCAAAATGCTGCCAGAATTTCTATCTTTGGTATTATATTTTGATTATGATTAGATATATTTGATTTTTATGCCTGAAAGAATTTCGTCATTTTAAAAATTGTGAGCCAGGAGGAAATTAAAAAAGTCGAAACTTTTTGTTACGTGACTTTATATTTTTCTGGTCTCGTTTGGCCCTAGGGTGAAAAAAAAATGGATGTGCGTTGAGAAACCGGGCATGGTGTGAATTGGACAGTTTTATATATATTAAAAATGTCAAATGAAACTTGGATGTGTGTCATGAGCTAGGAAACGCGTTTCAGCTGGAGTTAGGGAGAGCTGCGGATTAAAGTAGAGTAGAGTTGAGTTAGTTAATAATAAATTGTACTACACCGTAAAATGCCGATATATATAAGCCCTAGGCTTATATTTGTCCAAAAGGCTTTTTTGGTGGGCGGAAGGGATTTTTGTGTCTGAAGAATGTTAGGTGCATACAAGAATACTGCATGCATGTAAATCTCTGTAAACAAAACAAACAAGTTCTTTATTCGTCGATTGAACATCACAAGTCTGAACATACTGTAACGACATACACTGTAGACTCATTTTTGGTAAGAATATACATTTTCATGCCCAGGCTGAATATTCTTATTTTTCTGCCGATTTTAGCCTGAAAATATTCTTAATACATTCTTAGATTATAAAGCATAGTACATGTGTATTTAAATTAAAATATCACTATTATTATACTACAACGACCAACGGTTATGGATATCTTTTGTATCTTTCATCATTTGTCTAGTTCATACATGTATTAGTGATACATTCATAAATGACTTGAGCTGTACAAGTACACGTTTTCAGTTATCTTTATGTTACAATGTAACTCGTTTCGTTTTGTGAACTCGATTTGATTTAAGAAAAAGTAAACATAGTAATCTGCCTTACTTTTCAATGATATAATAAAGTTCATTTCAAAACATGTGATTGTATTGTATTTTATTTTTCTATCAACAGTGCGAAAACAATTGCTTAACTAAATCTCAGTCTTGTGCATATTCTTAGCATATTCACTGAAATTCCCATTTATTTTCATTGTATTTTATTTCATTTTATTTACTTTTCAATTGAACTAGCAAATCAAATTGCAAGAATTGTGGGAATTGTCAGAACGCGAACGTGGAGCTTGACAACTCCGCCTCTCATACTTCTTGCATTTTGATTGGCCAGTTGAAACGAAAGCCATCAGAAAAGTTGTCAAAAATTAATCAAAAACTTTGTCGAGTGGGAACGGTAGGGCGCTTTTCACTGTAAAATATCGTCACATAGCCCCTTTAATTTTCTCGCGTGTTAATTTTAACGTTTCGTGCTAAAGGGTCGAAACGATCGAAGTGAACAATTTTTAGAAGAAAGCAGAGAAGAACACGAATTGCAATCGTTTATTTGGTTGGCTGGTGCATTCTGTCATCCGTCCGGTAGTCCCCACCCCTGCCGGGAGTTCCCTACCCTGCCGAGAGTCCCCTATTTACACCCGCAAGTAATTAAAGGGAGTGTTTCACGGTTCGGCGCATGTGCAGGCTATGAAGTAAGCCCATTTAATTTCAGTGCTTATCAACCAATAGGAAGCGAGTAGATACTCCCAGAGTCAAACCTTGAGTAAATAAATGTGGTTGTACCTTTTAAGTCTGTGGATGAAACCCTAGTGTGTGACCATTCAAATGAAAGCTATCGAGCAGTACTTTCATCAGGTGGTACTGTTTATTATGCTGTACAAGGTGGTTCTAACTTTTCAGTCTGTGGATGAAACCCCAATGTGTGACCATTCAAATGAAAGCTATCGAGCAGTACTTTCATCATGTGGTACTGTTTATTATGCTGTACAAGGTGGTTCTAGCTTTTCAGTCTGTGGATGAAACCCTAGTGTGTGACCATTCAAATGAAAGCTGTCGAGCAGTACTTTCACGTGGTACTGTTTTGTTTTTGACAATTTTGCAAAATGAAATGCAAGATTTTTTACTCAGGGTTGAACTTAGCACTGTTGGGAGTGAAAGGGTTAAAGGGATGAGTTCACAGCTATATGCATGCCCGTGACAGCCACCACAATAAATCCTTGTTAACGTTTGATGTAATCTGTTCAGTGATGTTCTGCGAATTTTGGTCATCAGTCAGGCAAATTTCCCGCCCGGGTTCTCGCTTCCGATTGGTTCATAAACACGGACATTAAATGGACTCACTTCATGATTTTTAGACACTGTTTATGATTTACTGTACAAAATGCAAGCTGAGGTTTAAGTAGGGGGGGGGGGGGGGGGGGGGGGGGGGGGGACAAAGATAGCTTTCTGAATGAGCCATTACTTTGGAGCCGTGAAACTAAGAACGCCCAAACATCTCAAGACAATATATTTTGCAGTGTTTTTTTTTAATGTGATAACCGCTAACAGGCCAACTAGTTCGATACAGTATTAAAATTCCAACTTGGCTCCGAGGCTTAGGGGAATAAAACAAAAGGATTCAAAAGAAATCACACCGAGATTGAGGGATGAATAAATAATTTATTAATTTGTTTTATTCCCCTAAGCCTCGGAGCGAAGTAAGAATTTTAAATATATCGAAATTGGCCTATTATTTGAAAACCTAGCCAAACAAAAAATAGGTCCGCGCAGCGTACATGTGTGGGCTTAGGGCATTCATGAAGTTTTGTTTTGCAATGACTATAATTCCTGTTTTTTTAATGAAAATATCTCAAAACCATGAGGCAAACGCAAAATCACACATGCTGTGTTGGAAAATGTGCCAGGGTCCAACTCTCATAAACTCGCAAATATTTGAGTTGATGACTTAGTGTGGATTGCACTTCGTGTAAGCTCACACAAAAATTTCAGGGCGCCATTTAGGAATGAGGTATACAGCTGTTTCGAGAAAGGTTGTCGGAAAAAAAGCGCACGCGACAATCCCGAAAGGTATTGTGGGTAGTTTTAAGTTCACGGTTCCTTGACTTCAGCATTTCTGGGAAATCTGAGAAAATGGCAAGAGACGCCATGGACGTATGTTTGCGAGTGCTAAAAGAAAGCAACAAAAGTAGGCATCGCGGGTTTGATGTATTTATTTGACTTATTAAAATTCATTGATCATATCCCAGATTACCTTTCGGGATTGTCGCGTGCGCTTTTTTCCGACAACCTTTCTCGAAACAGCTGTATAGCCTGGTTCACGCGTGAAGGTCAACGAAACCAGATGCAATCGCCGTTCTGGCCTGACTCGTCCCCAGCCTCTATAATAATATTTTGTTTTCTCGTAAGAGAACACTGGGGACAAGATATCAAGATATTGTTCTTAAACAGCGAGCCAATCTGAAGGAATTTTCATATATTTCGTCCCACGCTCTCACGTCGAAAGAATAAACAAAATGGCGGCTTCCACTATCGTGAAAAAAAAAACCTATATATCCACTGCTTTGTTTTATAAAAGTTTGCAAGAAAGAAATAGTTACACTATAGTGTGCATTGGCTTAGCTAAAACTGTAGGACCCAGTAATGTTTCTTAGTTAAATCAAGGAACCGATCGGATTGATTCGACGAAATATTTGTTCCGGATTGCCTCAGATAATTGTATAAAAAAACTGGAATTTTCTTTAGTGAAATAACACCGAGACTACGAGCAGTTCCTCTCGCCCTTACTCCGTTGAGCGAGAAGAAGCGAAATTTCGCTTCTTGCTCGATAGACTAAGGGAAAGAGGAACTGCTCGTAGTCTAAATGTTCCCTCGAACTTTAGTAAAATGGGAAAATAATAATTAATGCTGTTGTTTTCGGACAGATTTTTTCGGACAAATGTCAAGTCACAATGCTTGAGATCAGATCATTTGATAAACGAAAAACAATTTTTCATTATTGTGCATGAAAGACAACGCGGACATAATTTTTCTTCAAGAAACATAGTACTCCTGAGTTGAGAATATTGAAAGTCTCCGTGGAGCGGATAGGCTGTTTTTTTGGTCGTTCTGTTCTGAACACAGCAGAGGTGTTTTAATACTTGTGAAAGAAGGGCTTGACTGCGAATTGAAGGTATGTAAACGAGATGGAACAGGGTCGATATATTATTTTAAAAGGTCTTGTACAGGGACATTCGTTTATTTTCGTTAACATCTACGCTCCAAATAAGATTAATTGGTTACCAGATGTTTCTTAGTGTAAAGTCGAAAAGTCTTTTGGCGGCTTTTACGTCAATATTAAAAACGTTTATTCAACCATCAAAGTCAGGCGGGCAAAAATCCCCCCCCCCCCCCCCCCCCCCCCCGCCGCTCTGAATAGGGTTAATAGACTTAGGGCCTATTTACATGGAGAAACGTTGTCCCTGGTAGGAGGGTTACCCTCCTCCCAAGCCATCTTTTACCGAGCGTTGAAATGAATGTTTAAATGAAGTTGTGTGCCTGCTGACCGAGCCAAAACTTGGCCCTTCGGGTTCGCGCATGCTCTATAATGTTCAAAGCGAGTAACCCTCCATCCAGGGTCACCCTGCCCCCCGAGCCAACTTTGCGATTTCGCATGTAATTTAAACGGTTCGCTGCTGTTTATAAACAACAAAAAACAACAAACAAACCGACAACTTTATTCAGAAAATGTATGAAAAGTTCTCACGCCCGTAGTGCTCGGTATGGAGGGTGACCCTCCTATCAGGCACAACTTTTCTCCATATAAACAGGCCCTTGATAAATAGAAGGAAAAAAACTTGTTTCTGGCGCGAAAATCGTGTCTGCAAATTTACATTGCAAAATTTTTCTAAGAGCGTGCGCTGTGTAACTGATAATTATTCATCGCGGCACTCCATTTTGTTATCATCAACTTTGTTAATTCTTGCTCGTTCTTGCTCCGTTTGTCTCTTGCAAAGAAAGGGAAGCATTTACGACATGCACTTCAAGCTTGTAAACTAGAAAACTGTGATGTTGGGGTACAAGGAAGGCAGATATGTTCCATGGCTACGTGTGGCCGGGTCCCAAACAACGGTAAATTCTAATGATTTGACGCGAACGAGTCTCACGTGCTTAATCCTGGAGGCTCAGTCGACTTTGTGATGTCTGAATTTGGCTAATGTTTCTCAGGTAGGTTGGTTATGTAGAATTATATAGAAACCACTGTTAATCGGTTATGTTATCTCAGTATTATTTGTGACCATAGTATAGACACTAATTCAAAATGGCTGCCAATTTAAATTATTTTGTATGCATTTTAATTTTTAAATTTAAAATTTAAATTTTTTAATTTAAAAATTAGCCTCACTAACCCCGTTCTAGAGTAAAAATTATTTTGAATTATCAACTCAAAAACGAGGTTAGTGAGGCAAATTTAAATGCATACAAAATAATTTTAAATTGGCAGCCATTTTGGAATAGGGTCTATACACACAGTAGTCGCAGGCAAAATTAAAATATTTACTGTCTAGCCGGAATGCTGTCGATCGGCAAGATTCTTCCGTAATGAATATAGAAGATTCGACTGTTAGACTCACTCAAGAGTGAACAATCAGTATTTTGTGATAAATATAATAACAGGCCTTTATAGATTCAATCTTTGACCAGCTAAAGCTTGTAGCTTTCTAAGTGCTATTTGGCAGTCAATTGAAAAGCCTTGGCGGTCTATTAATTCGTTGTCAATTTTAAACTTCCTTAAGTTTGCTCTTTAGAATTTAAAGTCATTTTTGTAGAGTTCAAATTATATTGTTGGTTTTTATTTTTCACTCTAGGCTTCAGTGTTGAAGAAAAGAACAAAAAGATCTGACCACATTGATGTCGACTGGCACATTTTTGTAACATCTGTGTTAGCACTGGCACCTCAGTTTATGGACCCTTAAAGGTGAGCATCAGTTGGCTGTCGTGTGCTTACCGTAAAAGCTCTATTAAGCCCCCGGGGGCCATTTTAATTTTAGGCCTCAAGAAGTGGGGGCTTATTAGAGAGGAGGGCTTAATAGAGAGGGGGGGGGCTTATTTCAAATCATAAATTTTCGAGAAAATTCACATTAATTTTTCAAACTTTATTATTATATCACTAACTAAAATAGAACAAGAAATTGGTTATGTATGACCGCCTTACAAATGCAACGTCATTTATACCATAACTCAATGATAGTTCTTGAAATTAAAGACCACTTTTTCAATACAAAGTGACTGAAACGCCAGAAAATATTGCTGAAAAAGTTATTTACATCAGCCTGACGGAAGGGAGGGGCTTAATAGAGGGGGGGGGGGGGGGGGGGGTTATTACAAAATCTGACTTTCAAAGGGGGGGCTAAATAGAGAGGGGGGCTAAATAGAGCTTTTACGGTATATATGTTATTTGTTTTTGTTGATATAAAACTCCATCGTGGTTTCCAGTTATATAGGAGTGTTCACTGTTTACAAACGTTACGTTATTCAAATTTGCCTACCATTAACAAAAGAGCTCTTTGTTTCAATAGCCAATAGTTCTCTGGTTGGCCAACAGGTGACGTAACGAGAAATATCATCGCTATGTGACACATTTCTGACTCTCTCTTTCATTAGGATCACCTAGGCTTTCATTTCCTCAAAGAAGTCTGCAACAGTACATGTCGAACGACAACAGAACGGAGCTTGTACAGTACGGATTTTCATGGCCATTAACGGTACGTGATGAAATCAGACTTAGTGTGTCTGTTTTTTGTTATTATTGTATGCTTTTAGGCAGTTTTGAAACACGTATACACCTATTTCAATTAACGTTGTCGGATAGAAATGATTTTCATCCGCAAAGCCAGCAAGACAAGACCGAAAGGTAACATGGGCAAAAGTAGAAAACTGCTGCACGCACCGAATATTAATGAGAAGTAACATGAAAAACATTTAATTCTAACGTTTTCTTTTGTTGTAAACCTGTAGAAGTAAGCTACTTTTAGCCAAACTTAATTTCAGCAGAATCAGCTAGTGAAAAAACATGGAAAAACAAATTATCTAATTCGGGGCAAACCAAATACATCACGTCCGAAATAAAAACTTGTAGATTTATTTCCACCGATATGCAAATTCTAATGAATACCCAGAATACCAATCGGTCTTGTCTTGTAGGCTTTACGCTTTCTATCCGACAACGTTAATTGAAATAGGTGTAGACATGTGTAGCAAGAGGAAAACTAGAACAAATTGAACACGACGATATTCAATTTGCCCCTGGGAGTTGTAGGCTCGATTTCCAGAAACTTGCCCGCTTGAGACACAGGACAACCAATACGAAATTAGGATTTGTTTTCCTTCGTCGAATGCAATTACTCATGGGAATTAAAAGTAAGTTAGAGCTCGAGAGCAGTGGGGGATATAGGGGAGGTGTTCAGTGGGGCCGGAGAGGGGGCTCGGGCAGGGGGCTCGGGCTAATCATAGCCATGTCTAAATCTTCAAGCGATGGCGTGAATAAGGAAAAATGTAACGGCAGTGTCAACGACAGTCTCGAACTCATCCGTAATATGTGGATAAATAATTAAAATACTACTACCACTACTACTACTACTACTACTACTACTACTACTACTACTACTACTACTACTACTACTACTACTACTAAGTGCCCACGACCCCCCCCCCCCCCCCCCCCCCCCCCCCCCACGCTGGTGGGTGGAGGGGTCAGAAAGTGCCCGCGCTGATTTCAAATTTATGTTACTAAAAGAACATTCAAGCAATTGTAGCCAAACTTTGTGTACAACTTGTACATGTAGTTGAATTTCATACTGAAACAGGTTTTAATCTTGTTTTTTCAGATCAGATGCCATTGGACCAAAGCTTCAAGACTTTATCTTTAGTAGTGCTGCATGTTTTACTTTGCAATCCAGCTCTTGAGTGAACCAGGTAAACAAAACTCTTTTATAAGCCAAGTTCTGCTCTTGACTTCAGACATGCCAACTACCTTGCCATGGTTTAATTTTGCACAGTGGATAAGTGGAGCTCTCAATAGTTCATAGTCGCTTATTAAAATAGTTGGACCGTGTAACTGACATACTGATTGGATTACTGTACCAATGAACTTGAACTGGAACCGATGAACTCACTGCAGGGTGTTAGTTAATAATAAAACTGATTGACGTACTAATAACATTGACAAACTGACTGATTGAACTACATTAAATTACTGATTGAGATTGAGACTAAATTGCTGACAGACTGACTGACTGAGTAACGTTAGACTGACTGACTGACTGCCTTGACCGGCTGACTGACTGTCTGACTGACTGACTGACTGACTGAGTAACGTTAGACTGTCTGACTGACTGCCTTGACCGGCTGACTGACTGACTGACTGACTTACTGACTGGCTGACTGGCTGACTGACTGACTGCTGGCTGACTGACTGACTGACTGACTGACTGACTGACTGACTGACTGACTGACCGGACTGACTGACTGAGTAACGTTAGACTGACTGACTGACTGACTGACTGCCTTGACCGGCTGACTGACTGTCTGACTAACTGACTGACTGACTGACTGACTGACTGACTGGACTGACTGACTGACTGACTGACTGACTGACTGGCTGATTGACTGACTGACTGACTGACTGACTGACTGACGTTAGACTGTCTGACTGACTGCTTTGACCGGCTGACTGACTGACTGATTGATTAATAAACTGATTGACTGGCCGATTAACTGACAAACGGACCAACTGACTGACACGGGTCCACCTAGCAACTGACCAATAACTTCGCTTTTATAGAGAAGCTCTGTATATTCATGTGTTGGTAGTGTAGACTGTTTACAGCTTCTCCATTTTCATAGAAGATCTTGGAAGAGGCATGGAACCAAGGAATTACAAGTGATGCAAGTGATCAAGAGCACGTGCTCTCAGAGCTCCTGTGGACACTTGCTTTGCTTGTGATTCTTCAGTCTTGTGCACTTTTCATGATCTTGCTAGAAAGTAGAGAGATTGTAACAATCTATACGTTGATTGGTCTTGGTAGATAGCATGTCTGGGGTATTTAATACAGTTGAACCTCCCTGAGTGACCACCTTGCATCTCTCTTATACGAATACGTTTTCAAGTGCGAAAAATTGTGTAGTGCAGCCAAATTACTACATGCATCTCTTCCTCCCAGTGCGGAGTAGGGTCGGAAACCAAATTACTATAGACAAAAACCTATTTTAGGCAACTACATTGGTTTGGCAAAATGGGTTGTCGCCTACGGGTGGTTCAACTGTATCCTTGATTACTGTAAACTTGATGGTATGTTTTTTTAAACCTCTCTTGCTTATCCTCTACTTTCGGATTTGATTTGATTTTTTTCTTGGTAAATCTTATAGTACTCACATTCAAGATTGCAGCAGAAATTGTTCATTTTTGTCAAAAAAAATTTCCTTTTGGAACAAGTTTTTCAGTGAAAAGATATACTAAGTCAGTATTCATACTGTCATTTTCAACGTTGTGAAATTCGAATACTTGAAAACAACAAATTACCAACTTCGTTCCAGGATCTACTCCGCTTTCAAGATGGTGGCCGGGCGCGGAGAAGACCCTGGGACACGCTGGCGAAATATTTCACGAATCGTAGAGTATTTTGTCACGTGACACACGATCGATCGTCTTCCCTACACTTGACCAACGGTTGATGATATTTGATCCTTGAACCGTTGGTCAAATGTAGCGAAGACGATCGATCGTGTGTCACGTGACAAAATACTCCACGAATTTCGCCAGCGTGTCCCAGGATCTTCTCCGCGCCCGGCCGCCATCTTGAAAGCGGAGTAGACCCTGGGAACGAGGTTGATAAATTACATGTGGTTTTGCATTGTGTGACTGAATTGCTTTGTGTCACCAAAAATATGTATCACGCAAGACGAGAAGTACACTGTCTAGAATACAAGACTTGAAAATAACAAATTACTACCTGTTGTTTTGCATTGCGTGACTGAATTGCTTTGTGTTCCCAAAATAAATGTCACGCAAGACAAGAAGCACATTGGAACACATTTAAAACCTGGGCTGTAGTAGGCCTAGTATTTTAATTCTCTCAGTTACGATTATTTTGGAAAGAAACTATCTCTGTTTGCACTTTGACAAAGACTTCAAAATTTATTATATTTCATGTCTGTTTTTTGGTATAAAACAAAAACTGTCGAAGTTATCTTCATTTTCAGCGGATTGAGAATTGTTTTGCAACCCTCGAAAAAACAGCGATTTCCACAACAGTTTATTGCAAAACGGAAGTTCAATATTGTTTTAATCTATTGAACTGTAAAAATGGTATATACGATGCGTGCAAATAGCAAGCAGAAATTACCATATTTTTGTTTTCTCGTTTCTAAGCCAAGGTTGTTTTCTCATAGATTAGAAGTGTACAACTACAATTTTGCTGCAATCTTGAATGAATTTTTCGCTGTTACACAAGTTCGGAATAAAATAACGCGCGCGAAGTAAGGTTGGTTTGCATCAATCTCGTTCCCAGAGTCCTCGTTACACTTGTCCAGCGGCGGAACGGGAAACAAGGACAAGGGTAACGAGGACTCTGGGAACGAGATTGTGTTTGCACATATGATTGCTGGAATTACTTTATTTTCGTCGCCTTTGCCATATGCGCGCCATATTTATTTCCGAATCTTTTCGTGAAAATAATATAAGCAGGCTATGCGCTGAATAATATTTACTTCTGGTTCGTTTTCGAATTTTTTCGCGTTTTCCAGCAATCATTTCTCAACCAGTTTTACAGAGGAAGATCAATGGAGAGGTTTTGGAAAAACGTGCTCTGAGCCATTCAGTTCCAAGTGATGAACATTTTATTTCTCCTTACAATATCAATACATTGTCAAGCAGACTGCTGATGAGAATAAAGAAAATGATCAACTCGGAATGATTTCTCAAAATTAACATTCACGGCAATCTCAGTATTGTGAGGAGAATTAATATTTCCAGCTCGGAACTGATTGGTTTATGTTTACAGTAATTGCAAAGTCTCAAGAAAACTTTGCAGTACTATTAAGACTTAGTTTTAGTTAAACAGTTCGTTTCTGTGACGAAATACGCCACAGGTACGGGTTGTTAACATTGCAAAACGCGTAAAATGAATTTAATTTGGTTTCGAAGCATTTAAACAGTCACAATGTTCAGTAGAATTTATAATCTTCACAGCCTTTTCTTAGGATCGTCACGCAACCGGGCGTCACATCATGTCATGCTTGTCACGCAAAGGCTTTGCGTGACGACCCCAAGAAAAGGCTGTCAAGATAACAAATTTTACTGAACATTGTGGCTGTCTGTATGCTTCGGAACCAAATAAATTTATTTTACGCGTTTTGCAATGTTGACAAGACGTATCTGTGGCGTACTTCGTCACAGAAACGAACTGTTTACTAAAACTAAGTCTTTGTAGTGCCATAAAGGTTTCTCGAGACTTTCGGCAGAACTTGGCTTATATTGGGGAGTTTCTCTGGTTCACTCAAGTGGTTGGATTGCAAAATAAACACACAGGTTAGGAAGATAACTATTTTATTGATGATAAAAAAAAATAAAAAAATAATCTCGCCAATCGTTGTCCTGCTATTGGGTTGCTTTCACTCTGTTGCTCCAAGTCAGTGTTGTTTCTTCAGTCCTCATTTAATATTCCAACTTTAAAATCCTGGTCTGTTTACCCGATCCCTTGATCCAAGCCAGGGACAGTTGAACACTTGGAAGAGTTGACCGTTTGCTCCCAAGTGGAGAGGACAGCGTAAAGGAAAGTGAGAGTTTGCTCCCCATGCCTCCAGGGTCTCATTCATAATTTGTCACAATGCCACTGCCGAAATTTATGCAAAAAATGCTAATTCACAAGCCAATGTCACACAAAACGTACGCAACCTGGACAAGAAAAACCGAAGTGCTAAACTGTGGCACTCAATTTCAGTGCATCACTTTTGAAATCAAAGGAAAGATGAGAACACGAATCCCCCAGTCTGACTTCCCTGCCGATCCAGCCGATCGTCATCCCACAAACTTCACCAAATAAAGCACAAGTCACTAAACATCTCTCATTTTGTGAAGCTACCGGTGTCAGGTTACTCTCTAAGTTTCTTTAATTTAAATGAAAGAAAATAGCCGATATTTGTGTAAATTAGTAAATAGGAAAAGGTTTAGTGTTGTACAAAATGGTTGAAGTAGCACATTCAGCTCTGTTTGTTTGTTGTCCCATTTCGAATCACGTGATGTTCTCAGGAGAAATTGTTTTCGAATTGCTAATCAGTAATCAAGTGCGCGTGAATAAAACAAAAGAACAAATCTCCAGAGAACGACCGTGATTTGAAACGAACAACAAACATACGAAGCTGAATGAGTCCGAAAATTGTTTGAAAAAAATAAGCTAAATAAATAATCCAATTTTCTTGCTTAGAATTTAAAAATTTGGAATGAGCCAGGAATTTGCGGGAGCTGCTAAGCTAAATTGTATTTATTTAATGTTTAGTTTTTAAGAAATGTTTTTGACGCGCGATAATTTTTTTAAAAGCAAAACAGAAAATAGAATTTTGCCGAATTTTATTTGATTTGAAAAATCAAATTGGAAAAAGGTTAAGAGTTGTTTTAAAAAAAAATGCGAGAGGTTTCGGTTTTAATAGCGCATTCAGATTTGTTTGTTTGTTTATCCCATTTCAGATCACGTGATGTTCTCTGGAGCATTCAGTTTTCGAATTGCTAATCAGTAATCACGTGCGCGTGAATAAATAATTTTTAAACAAACCTCCAGAGAACGTCCGTGATTTGAACCGAGCAACAAACATACGAAGCTGAATGAGTCCGAAAATTATTTGAAAATAAAATAAGCTAAATAAATAATCCAAATTTGTTGCTTAGAGTTTTAAAAATTTGGAAATGAGCCAGGAATTTGAGGGAGTTGCTAGAGCTAAATCGTATTTTATTTTAAGGCTATTTAGTATTTGAAGATTAAGAAAAGCAAAAATTAAAAATATTATATATACAGTATATATATTTTTTTTTTAATAGAATTGGTGGTGAGATTTTTTTTATTAGTTTTTCGATATTGAAAACTGAGTTTATAATGAAAATGCTTAAAACAATCAATGCCAAATGTTTCAGGATAACCCTTCACCAATAGACTGATTACCCGTTAAATTAAAACGCCGCTGTTTTATTTAACAGTTAATCAGTCTACTAATGAGGGATTATTCCTCAAACATCTGACATAGTTTGTAATAAATTTCTTTGAGAATGATCCTATTTGCCACTCCAGAAACATCAGGAAGACTGAGCACCAACTTTCGACACTAGGATTTCTGGGATTGTTTGGGTAACAGTGTGAGCTATGATTAGTCGACGGTTTCCAATGGCAACCATCAACCAATCATAGCAAACATTGGTTTACCAAACAATCCCAGAAATCCTAGTGCTGAAAAGCTGGTGCTCAGTCTCCCCAAAGTTTCTGGACTGGCTAACTAGTGTTATTTTTAAGAATTTTTGTAGCGAAAATGAAAATTGATGATGAAAATAATTCAATTGTGTGAAATTATTTGGAAATTCACTAAGAATAAAATAAATAATAAATATTATTATTTTATTCTTAGTAAGAAGATGCTGCTTTAAAAAAATATATATTTATTTGGACCTATGATTTATAATAATGGTTTTAAGAAGATACGATTTAAAAGAAAATCCAAAAATATAAAATATTTATTATCGTTATTCTTTGTAAGAAAAGGCTATTTTTGAAAAAAAGTTGATTTGTTTATAATTTGGACCTATGATTTATACTTATTTAGTTTTAAATTGAATGAAAAACTTGAAAGAGAGAAACCCGTAACCAGTGCAACCCAATCTGAGAGACACCCAGTGACCAACAGCTAATTTGATGTCATTTGTGAAAATCCAATCAAGTCAGACTGATGAAATTCGTGCTCTACCTCTGTCCTTAATTTCTCCAGAAATACACCTAACTTGAGCCCCCAACAATTCAGCACTCCTGTTTTATGTCCGTGGTCGTGAAATGTTCCTGGATACATCAACTGCAAAGAAGCACCTTGCCGCGCCGAAATGTGCGAAATTGATGGTGTGGTATTGTGACAAATAAGTGAAACCCTAAAGACATGAAGAGCAAAACTCTCACCTTCCTCCACGCTGTCCTCCTCCCACCTGAGAGCAAAACGGCCAACTCTTCCAAGTGTCCAACTGCCCCCAGCTTGAATTTCAGGATCAGATAAAGTTTCCCCAGGATTTCTCAGTTGGAATATTTCAGAGGACATCAGAAAACACACCTTCTCAGAGCTTCAGAGCCTTCCACAACCCAGCAGGGACGTGATTTGGCTAAATTTTTGTTTTTGTGTGTGTGCCACCTGCAGTCCTGGAATTAAATCATACTCTTAAAACTTGTTAGTAGATATACAAGCTCATTAGCACCATAAATAGACTAATAGAAAGAAAACATGGCTTTTCTTGGTGATACGAGTTCCCAAAAGAAAAAAGATTGCAACCTTAACCGATCTAGCCTGTGAGTAGGCTGCTGTGCTCAGGTTACTGAGCAGTAAAGTAAAATGCCAGCTTAAACATGCCGGCTTAAATAAATCCCTAGTATTTGTGGAGCAAAGCGATGAGGAAATTCGAAATATTGGCGACTTTTGTATGCACCAAGAAGTAACCATGAATACAAAACAAAAATAAATATGTTGGTCATCAACAGTCTGCATTATTAGACTCATTAGTCCTAAGTGCCTTGATCGTGTCAATAAAATCGCACAAAGGTTTCGTCATGTACTTTAAATGCAAAAGTTGCAAGATTTTGTTTTCTAGCTTAAAATGAAAAAAAAGAAAAGAAACCTACATGTAGCCGTAAGTTAAAAATGCAGACTGTTGATAATTAATTCAACTTAATAATATATTAAATAATGATACCTTAAATTTATGCTAAAATGAACAAAAAGGAATAAATGGATTAAATAATCCAGGAAGAAAATGAAAATGAAAATATTAAGTCCTTGGGCACTGAAAAAGCCTGATAAATAAATGGTCCTAAGTAAGATAATGGGCTAATGAGCTTGCTGATCTACTCATACAAAGTAAGCAAATATAAACAAAGGAAGCATAAAAAACTGGCAAAATCCTGGTAACTAGAAGTGGGAGTGCAAAATGAAATCTGTTTGCTCAGGCCATATTTTTGTGGATGAAATTCTTATCCAAACTGTGAAAATGAAAATTTATAACAAGTGCTTCCCTTGTTTATAAAAACAACCACCATCAAGCTACCAAACATTCAAAATGGAAATTAAATGCAAATTGAAATAGGAAATATAATTATTGAATTACTGACTTTTGTTTTAGAAAGAAACCTGCAAATGGTTAAAAAAATTATGCAAAATAGTTTAAAACAAAAACCTGCTAGGTAAGATTGGATTGGTAACATGATGTTGATTGTAGCTAGATTTCATTAGTTAAATATTATTAATACAAAATAATGAAAACCCACCTAATGACTAATCATTTAACAAGCTTCCCTTTGAGCAGTGAAGTATGGTCAATATTCTACCCCTTATTGTATGTAGCCCTTAAGTA
The DNA here is from genome assembly GCA_029204205.1 of Desmophyllum pertusum. Lineage (NCBI taxonomy): Eukaryota > Metazoa > Cnidaria > Anthozoa > Scleractinia > Caryophylliidae > Desmophyllum > Desmophyllum pertusum. The sequence goes on along the minus strand of MU825436.1, from coordinate 315,969 downwards.
TGTGACCAATGAAATAAAAGCTGTTGAGTAGTTACCATTGTGTTGACGTCGTTTGATTTTCTTAAGTTTTTGAACTCATCATAATAATTGTTACGGCCAACGTTTGGTGAATACATGTAAGATCTGAAACATGCACTTTTGATGAGTACATATCTTAATGCCTTTTTAACTAGCACGCGGCATAGTTTAAATAAATGATTGATTAATTAATTGATTGATTGATTGATTGATTGATGGCTTTAACATTTTAGAAAGGTTTACATGAACAGAAAATTGAAAGAAATCTATTAAATATTTATGCTGACACTGCAGTTTACATTGATGCGCAACCATACTATTGTCACTCAACACAGTTTTTTGATTACCTTTGACATATTTTTTGTAAACAAATTTTGGAAAAATTTAAGTTAATTATTATAAAATCAAAATTAATCAAAGACTTTGTTCAGTGTCAACAGTACAACATGAATCCATGTAATGGAAAAAGAGAACCACTGCTCAAAGGATACTTGTTGGGACCCTCAAACCCAGCTTACTCAAATTGAAACAAACAAGTGCTAAAAAAAATATGAGTGGATTCAAAATCAGCCAAATGGAATGGCTCAATCTGAATATAGTAATGCATTAACTGGATCACTTATTGGAGTCAGAGATCTATGCTGCTACATGTAGTGCTCATAGTAATATGCATTATAAATTTGTTACAAAAAAAAGGTATAAAAAGGTATTATTGGTTTTTGTCTCATGATGTAGTCGCTAAAGATGTAGATCGTGACAGTTCAACTGCTTACTGCTAGTCTTCATCGCCCAATAAAGAAGACTAGCCAGTAAGCAGTCAAAATGTTTGATCTACATCCTAAGTGACTACGTCATGAGACAAACAATAATAACATTTTATTAATTAATTTATTTAAATTAAATGAATACTGCAGTGAGAACTACATGCAGCAACTAAGATCTCTGACTCTAAACCAATGACCTATTAATCACATAATTTAGGATGCAGGAAAAATAAAAAATTCAAGAAAAACACACTTGTTTGAACAATGGTGGGCCACCTACATTAATGAAAAAATAATAATCTGAGACTTGATTGTCATTTGTCAACATTAATGTAACCTACAATCAGATTGACTTTTCTGCGCTTCTTATTCTCGTATAAAGAGTGCAGAAAAAAATTGCCAGATCACAGCATAAGCTTAATGGGGAAGTAACAAAAAAAAACCTAAGCAAAGAAACTAACTTGAACGGGAGTTGTGGAACAACAGCTGGGTGAAAAACCTCCCGTACGTCCACTTGCTCCTAGGAGGAAAACCCCGGGCCAGCTGTACCCCCGTTCAAAGGACTCCCGGGCTGGGCCAGAAAAATAGAAAGTTGTAACTACTACTTAACTACCATACTTAATGATAATAAATCATCTTGCCCTGTCAATTGTCCTGTCTGTCCCACTGTCCTTCCTCTGGTCTCTCCAGCTCCATTGCAAGGCCCACTCTGTCTTGTGATGCTCTCTATCAAGTTCATATCCTGTGATGTAACAGACATTTGAACTGTTAGTTTACTTGTGTACCAATACAAACAGCTGTGAAGACAGATCATTACTATGACTGGGTTTATTTTTCATTATCATTCAACATCCATAAAATGACTTGAAAATTTCATGTAGATTGAAGTAATTCACCATGACTAGCTTTCGCTACTTATAGATAATAATTAGGAATTGATCATTATTGTTTGAAAATATAGCGTTGGTTTAAAAAAAAATAATCGTAAAAGTGTTTTATTAATCCTATTCTGCCTGAGGGGGGGGGGGGGGGGGCAGAAAGTGCCCGCGCTGGATTTCAAATTTATCGTACTTTAAAGAGCATTCAAGCAATCATAGCCAAGCTTTTTTACTTTTTCCCTGAACATTATCTTGGGAACATTTCGGTGTGTCAATTTTTTGATCACGTGACTTGATGTTTCCATGGCAACCACGTTTTGACAGACCATTTTACCCAAATTTGGTATTTTCAGCTTAATTTTTATTTTTCAAGAGATTTCCGCTTTTTACGAAGAGTTTTTTTTTGGCATTCTTACATTGTTTTCGATTTTTTAAACTGGGCGGCCTAGGGCCGACCCGGTTAGTAAAATAGCTTCAGTTTTTTTATTAACCCGGTTAGTAAAATAGCTTCATTTTATTTTTTGTCGTGATTCACCTTATACCTCTACTCCGCCAAAGCTCTAGGAGGAGAGCTAGGGGAGAGTATAGAGTATATATTCGCCTTGTGAAAGAATTTCTTCTCGGGAGAAACGAAGACCGGACTCGAGAGAGCGGCTGAAATCGAGCTAGCCTATGTGAAAGTTGGACTGGTCCAAATAAATAATAACTCGCCATGGACCGTACAAATTTTTGCAAAGTCGGTGAGTTTGACTCGTCAAAATATTAAATAATTGTACTCACTACTGGGGTGGACACACTAGGAGCGCCATTAGATCAAATTTTAGATCAAGCTTACGTTGCATTTCGCAATGGTCATCGTCTGTCTAAATGACATTTTATGAATATACTCTGCTGTTTGTTTTGTGTGAAATACATTTCTTTTCCGTAAAAGAAACGGAAACTTGCTGAGACTCGCAGATTTATAAAAACAGAAAACTTGTTGAGACGTGCAGATTTATATTTGGACTATTAAGTCATAGGGTCACGTCGAATTGTGATTGAAGAGATCGTCTGTGAGTTGCGTACGTACATCTCATACACTAGATGAGCCATTAGATCTTTTTTTTTATCAAGCTACGTTACATTTCGCCAGGGTCATCCTTTTGCTAAATGATATTTTATGAATATTGTCCTGTTTGTCATTTTGCCGTGAAATACATTTCTTTTCCGTGAACTTTCTGAGAAAAACAGAAACTTGCTGAGACTCGCAGAAAAAAAAACAGAAGCTTGCTGATACCTGCAGATTTATAAATAAGGACGATTACGTCATGGGGTCACATAGGTCACGTCTAACAGTGACTTGAAGAGATTTCGCAACGTCTGTGATAAATCAGGGGCGCCATTAGGTCAAATTTCATATCAAGCTATTACTTTTGATTTGAACAGGAGATAATCATTGGCCTATTTGAAATACGATAAATACTCCGCTGTTTATTTAGTGTGAAATACATTACTTTTTCGTGTTGGTACAGCATTTCACTTCCTTATACGCAGAAGATTTATCAATAACAACCATTACGTCACAATATCACATTTTGAGTCACGCAATTTGTCGAACTGTGACTTGAATATGGTTTCGCAACGACTGCGAATGATGGTACAACACGGAACGTCTGCGAGTGATGGTTCAACAACGATTCGTACCTATGTTGTCGTGTTCTTTCCTCTTATTCAACTCTGGCTTTATATTGAGGAATGATCTTCAAAGACTTCTCATAGGCAAGAAAATTGACAGTAGGCACTATACGCAAACATCAGACTTCAGCGTGACTGGCGTGACTAATCTGATAGATTTCAAGCAAGAAAGCAGGTAAACGGCTTGCTTGCTTAATAAAATAAAGCCCGGTTTATATTTTCTTTCGAAAATTCGTGTTCAAATCAAATTTGGCGATTTTCTTACATTTCTGAACAATTTAAAAATCCAAGATGGCGGATCCAAGATGGCGGACATTTTAAAGTATGACGTTATTTTGCCGTGATATGATATCATAATTGATTTGTGATTGTCACTAAAATAAACATGTTTGAATACTTTATACACCACATAAGGTTAATTTTTTATAGCACAAATACTTTTCGAGATGCAGATCGTTTTACCCAAATTTGTTGGTTGGTGAAATTTTTGCTTTTTTTACGATGAAATCATTCCAAACTCTTTGCCGTTTTAGCATCTTTACATTTTTCTTGATTTTTGTCAAATCAAATTTGGAGATTTTCTGCCATTTCTGAACAATTTAGAAATCCAAGATATATATATGACGACATCATGGCGTGTATGACGTCATAATCGACACGTGACTGCCACTAAAATTAATATTTTGGATGCTTTACACATCATGTAAGTTTCATTATCAGAGCGTCAATACTCTTCGAGATACATAGGGGGGCACTTTCTGCCCACACCCCTCCCCCCAGGCTTACGAACGAAAAAAAGCCCAGGCCAAATAGGGTTAAGGACTGTGTAATAATTACCAGGAGGGGGGGGGGGGGGGGGGTTGGAAAACAAGAGGGGGGGCATAAAGTAAAATCAAAGCAAGGATAGGGGGGGCTCAGGTAAAATAAGTCACTGAAGAGAGGGGGCTTAACATTTTATTTCAAGTACATATTACATTGGTGAATCCATACCTATTTATAAGATGGGAACCGAAAATTTACCTGCCCTTCGGGCCTTCATCGAACCTGAAAATAACACACATCCTCTTTCCTTCTGCTATGGTTCTGTTGAACATTGCTACGGAGGTGATGTTGTTTTCCAGACGCGGATGTCCAACAATTAAACATGTAGTAGGAGCTCTTCTTTCTGTTATAAGATTTTAATCCACAGGTGCGTGTAGAGAAATGTAGGGTACTTGTATAAAGATGTGTGTGTACTGTGAGGGAGGGGGGGAGGGGTCGTACATAATTTCTGACTGATTAGAGGGGGGCAATAACTAAATTCACTCCTTTAGGAGGGGGTATTACCTAATATTTGGCTACATGAAGCCATTTCCAACCCCCCCCCCCCCCCCCCCCCCCCCCCCCCCCCCCCTCGATATTATTGCACAGTCCCTAATACGGCCACCTCGTAATAACGGCCAACGGTCAGATTTTGGGATGGCCACAAACTCGGCGATGGATTGAATATTGCAAATCATTGACACAATGACTCCGTATAGCTAGGTTTTCATAAGCAGGTTTTCATTATTGTGACGAATTTGTGTCTGTTTTCGGATCTTCCTGAAATTGGTTCAGGCTAGCTGCCTTTAGTGCTCGTTCAGTCGCTTTGTTTTACATTTACAATGACCCCCACAATTACCCCGTATTACGGCCACTCCGTTATTAAAGGACTATGTCACCTGGTGCCCATGCACGGTAGGGTCCACTAAAAGCTAATTTGCATACGACCTTTTTCGCAGTTTATCGGTAATCTGGAGTGAAGTATTTTATGTTGAGTAAATAAAGGCGAGTCGTAGGCTTCTGTAAATTAGTGTCAACGTAGCTGCAATATTTATAACTGAACGAGGCTATTGATAACATAAGACGATAATTTAACGGAAACAACTTTTGCGTGACTTTCCGGCAAAAACATTCAACTCAAATTCAACCGCTAAATTCACACTTCCCCTTGCTTTTTTGACTTTGATATTGTGAAATAAAATTTCTGCCATTTATTTTCCATAGCAGTTTATTCATGGTCTGAATCCTGTTAAAATTTGACAAAAATCATTGAAGAATGTACGCCTTCGCTGGCCGCCAAAATGTCAAAACAAAATTATACTAATCGCGTTTACATTTTATTTCGCTTCGAAAACTATGATTCAAAACATAAAAGCTGCTTTAGAATTCTAAGAAAGGCTCAATAAGTCCGCTACTGCCGCGGCAAAATTCATTCAGTAAACTGAAGCGGCCGGCTATTGAAGCTGTTGTTTTTCTCTAAAGACTCGATTGATTTCTTTCTTGCCTCCAGCGAAAGAAGATGGGCAGCGAAAGTTGAATGTGATAAGAAACTAGCGCTTAATGTTGCTCCAAACTTTGAAGTACAAGTACACTGTAATACTTTCTATCGGATACTTTGGGCAAATCGAGCAAGCTAATACCGAAAAAACTAAATAGAACTGTAGTTCGATTATCTCTTAAGGATAAGTTAACATCAAGAGTGAGCCAGATGCAACGGATTGCCAAGGTTAGCGTAGATTTGTTTCACGACTGCTTCATCTTCTCGAATCTCCCGCCGAATTTGAAAACGTTGGCAAACGCTTTCAAGTACGTTGAAGCTGAAAACTCGTAAGCAAATTAGCAAATTAGCTTTTAGTGGACCCTACCGCGCATGGGCACCAGGTGACATAGTCCATTTTAAGGCCCGAAGGTCTCCGTATTCCACGGGGTTCCACTGTAATTTGTATGGATTTCATCTCTGAATTGGAGACGGGACCATTAGAAAAGTGATGAGTGGGGTGGGGGAAAAACAAAAACAAAAAATTCGTGCAAGGGAAAATCCCAGGAAAAAAAAATCATGAAAAGAGGAAGGCAAAGGAAAAAATTAAGTAGTTTCGCGTTTATCGTGAACTTGTGAATTATTTTCGATTTTTCTGATGGATTTATTTAAGGATTTTTTTAACGAGGAAAGATAATGAATCGACCTTTCACTGTTCAAACCAAACTCATGTGTATAATGAAGGAGACAATTTCCAGTAAAAAGAGAGGCACGTAGTATTACATAAGAACATGAAGAAAAATGTCACTGTTAAATTCACGAATAGTACTATTTGGCCAAAACTGGAAGAATGTGCCCCCCCCCCCCCCCCCCCCCCCCCATGTATCTCCAAAAGTACTCATGAAACTGAAAAATGAAACTATATGGTGACAGTCACGTGTCAACCCACCGTAAGTAAAAAGATGGCGGCGGTACATTTTACTACAATACCTTGCGAGCCTAACACAGCCAATAGGCACATAGAAAGCATTTTTTTTGCGAAATTCGTCCCTGTACTACAACATTGTGTATGCTAGGTTTGAAGTTTTTAGAACTTTTCTGTGCGTTTTGTGAGCATTTGTAGGGTTTTCGTGCGCTAAGAATTATGGGTAAATGTATCAGTCGCCAACTTTTTTTCTACTGTGGATTATGACTTCATATCACGCCAAAATGACGTCATATTTTTTTTAAAAATCCGCCATTTTGGATCCACCATCTTGGATTTCAAAAATTTTCGGAAAGGTCAGAAAATCTCCAGATTTGATTTGAAAAAAATCAAGAAAAGCAGAAACTGTAAAGATTTTGGAAGAAACTCTTAATAAAATCGAAATCAGATTACTGAAAATTTAGCTGGAAAAACACCTAATGAGAGTAAAACGACCTGTTAAAAATTGGTTGCTATGGAAAACGTCAAGTCATGTGATTAAACAATTGACAAACCAAACTGTTTCCAGATAATTTTTAGGAAAAGTCACAAAGTTTGGCTAGATTTGCTTGAACGCTCTTAAAGTAATAAAAAAAAATGATTGTAGTATGGAAAAATTTCTGCTCTATTGATAAATTACCTTTAATTGACGAACTTTGTTGATACATCTTGTCCTCTCCGAGTCACAAAACATAATTCCTTGGCTACTTGTACATGTACATGCATTCCTGTAGATAAAGATAAAGAAATTAAATAATGTTCAGTACTTACATTACAATTACATTACTTGGAAATGAGGCATGACGATAATCAGTGATGCTGCGCAGTTTTCACTACTCTTAGCCTGGTTTTCACTAGCGACGCAAGCACAAGCGCAAGCACAAGAGCCCTTATTTCACCGTGAAAACGGACTTGACGCACGCCTAAGCACAAGCGCAAGCACCAGGATCAAAATATTTTGATCCGAGTGCTTCTTTTGGTTCAGTGATTCTACGAATCTTGCTGGTTAAAAAACGTTGTTGCCGTGAAAATTGTTCTTTTCGTTTCAGGCGGCCCAGATATAAGAGAACACCGTCACGATATAAGCAGTATTGTGTTACAAAGACTCGATTTATAAGCCTGGTTTTCACTAGCGACGCAAGCACAAGCGCAATCATAAGCGCAAGCACAAGCGCAAGCACAGGAGCCCTTATTTCACGCGTGAAAACGGGCGCGACGCAAGCATAAGCACAAGCGCAAGCACAAGGATCAAAACTTTTCATTTTCCTTGTCCTTGCGCTTATGCTCGAATTATTCTAGTGAAAACGGAACACAGCATAAGCACAAGGAAGTCTTTACGTCTTTAGCCAATTACACGTAAAACACTCGTTCTAGGTCCCTCTCGCGTAAGCGCGGACAAACGCGGGAAATTGCGAAATTTTCATAATTTTTTCGGAAATTTCTAAACTATCGAATTTTTTGGGATTTTTTTGGTTTTCAAAATCAACAATAGTGAACAGACATTAGTAAATAAGAAAGAAAGTGACTTAAACGTATCTTCTGTTGTCACATTTATTTTGACAACAATTATCAAGTGCTTGGGTGACTTACGCTTTATATCCTTCACCATAGGAACTCGCAAGTTGCGAAGTATTTTTTCCGAGCCCCGTAGGGTCGAGGAAAAATGCGAGCAATGAGCAAAATGTCCGCGACTATTATATGTTAAACCATCGAATAAGGGATTTATTATTCCGCTGCGAAATTTCCCTACTATTTTGCTATTTTCTGTATTCGCTCTGTTCTAAACCGGTCAAACCAGGACACTACAGTGTAATACGCTCTCACATTTTGCGCATTCTACGTTTAGTCACTTTCTTTCTTATTTATTAATGTATGTTCACTATTGTTGATTTTGAAACAACAACAAAAATAAAATAACAAATTCCGAAAAAATTATGAAAATTTCGCAATTTCCCGCGTTTGTCCGCGCTTACGCGAGAGGGACCTAGAGCGAGTGTTTTAATTGGCCAAAAGATGTAAGAAAGACTCCCTTGTGCTTATGCTGTGTCCCGTTTTCACTAGAATAATACGAAAATAAGCATAAGCGCAAGCACAAGGAAAAGGAAACGTTTTGATCCTTCCGTTTGTGCTTATGCTTGCCTCACGCCCGTTTTCACGGTGAAATAGGGCCTCTTGTGCTTGCGCTTATGCTTGCGCTTGTGCTTGCGTAGCTAGTGAAAACCATTAAGGTGATTCCTCAGAAATAAAAATAGTCGAACGATTTTTTTTAAAACTTCCCTGAATGTTCCCTACCAAGCACTGTTTCGAAAAATACAATAAAAAAGATAGGTCACCGTGCTCGCAAAAGAGATATGATGGACCAATGTTACCCCATTTATGCCTGTACTGGTACTAATCGCGCGCGTAGTTATTTTCATCGGTTCACGTAACATTTCGCGGTAGCTTGAAGTAAAGTTTAAAGCAATACTTGAAAAAAACTTGATAAGTTCAAAGTCTCGACCATATGGAACAATTTAATATATAATTTGTGGAAAAAATCACACAAATTCAAACGACATCGACTCAAAACGTTCCTCGCATCGATGTTTTCAAGGTCATAACTTGGCACCCACGAGTAACGGTTTTGTGCACGCTTTTAGCGATATCTTTTTTTTCTTCCAAAAATGTTTTTATTTTATTTGTTTAACTTAAAGAGGATAATTTGAACATCAAAATTATGCAATAAAAAATATAGGTCACTGTGCTCGTTACGAGAAAACTTTTATTTACCTCTCTGGCGAGTATAGCCACAAAGGAAAAGCCGCCATGTTTTTAATGTGCGCGCGCTAATTACGCGCGAAATTATGCGCAGTAAGGATGCGCAGTGCAATACTGAGGAATCACCTTAAGGGTTGTATGGGAACGCAACGGTTATGTTTTAGAAGATATAAAATCGAATGTTCTGTGAATAAAAACGACTTACCCAGTTGATGTGTTTTATTCTTTGTAGTTTCCAGCTTCTCAGGCCGATTTGAGGCGATTTCGGCGAGTTATATTAACGGAAAACCTCCGCAAAACTATAACTCGCCGAAATCGCCTCAAATCGGCCTGAGAAGCTGGCAAACTGCAAAGGATACAGCACAGCAACAGAGCAAGTCGTTCGTTTTTATTCACAGAACATTCGACTTTATATCTTCTAAAACATAACCGCTGCGTTCCCATAGAAACCCTTAAGCTGGTTTTCACTAGCGACACAAGCATAAGCGCAAGCACAAGAGCCCTTATTTCGTCGTGAAAACGGGCGCGACACAAGCATAAGCACACGCGCAAGCACAAGCACAAGTATCAAAATGTTTTGATCCTTGTGCTTGCGCTTATGCTTGCGTCGCACGTGAAAACGGAACATAACACAAGCAAAAGGAAAAAGCAGTGATTTTGATATGATTTTGAAGGAATATTTGAACAAAACAAAGTTTAGTTCAGAAAATTATCTCCGAAAGTCATTTGTGAGTTATTAGGCTTATTTTGCTTGCCTTAATTCTACGAATCTTGCTGGTTAAAAAAACGTCGTTGCCGTGAAAATTGTTCGTTTCGTTTTCAAGCGAAAATAACATTATTCGAGCTTTCAGTCAATGGGTGAAACAAATGGATTCATGTTTTCCGTCAGTTAAATGCACATAAACGTGGTTTTGACGATGATCAATCTTGCTGGTGAATATTTCGTTCTTGCCCTTGTGCTTGTGCTTGCGTTCGTTTTCACTTGCACATAATTCTTGTGCTTGCGTTTATGCTTGCGCTTGTGCTTGTGTCGCCAGTGAAAAACCACTAGCGACGCAAGCCACAAGCGCAAGCAACATACGCAGACGCAGTAACGTGTTGATCATCAGTGCCTTTTGTTTTAGGACAAATCAACACGTTACTGCGTCTGCGTATGTTGCTTGCGCTTGTGCTTGCGTCGCTAGTGAAAACCAGGCTTTATAAATCGAGTCTTTGTAACACAACACCGCTTATATCGTGATGGTGTTTCTCTTATCTTTAGCTTGGGCCGCGCACAGAATTATTGTGCTTGCGCTTATGATTGCGCTTGTGCTTACGTCCCTAGCTAATGAAACCAGGCTTTAGAGTTACGGAGAGGTCGCAGAATTCCTCCCGCTATGAAAAATACCAAACATCCCGCCACTGTGTTTAGAATATTCAGTAAAGTTATGACAATGGAACGTGGAGGGTATATAGTACGATCAAAATGTTTCCTTTGAGGTGCGAACAACACGAGATGATGACGTCCGTACGACATGCAAATTTCGTCATGATAACCTGCAGTACAAGCGGTTTTCGTCTCGCACTCCGAGCTCGCTCTCACCAGGGCTTTTAAGGTTCCGTTTACACGAACGCGGTTTAAAATCTACACGGATACAACGAATTCGTATCCGTGTTCAAAAGTACACGGATACGAAACGCTTACACGAAAATGATTTTTCCGTTTTCGGCGATGTTACGTCATGGCCGTGACGGGCTGGACACGAATAACCTTGAACTTTGATGGTTCGTGCGCGCCAATCGTTTTCAAATCTACGCGGTTACTCCCGTTTACAACGATACTCGTAACCGTATCGTTTTGAAAACGCTCCACTTTGGACAGGTTTTCAAAAGTACACGGTTACACATCATTTCCGTGTAAACGGGGGGCGTAACCGTATACAAAACGATACGGTTTACAAATGAAACCGCGCTTGTGTAAACGGGGCCATACACAGCTGTTTCGAGAAAGGTTGTCGGAAAAAAAGCGCACGCGACAATCCGAAAGGTATTGTGGGTAGTTTTAAGTTCACGGTTCCTTGACTTCAGCATTTCAAGGAAATCTGAGAAAATGGCACGAGACGCCATGGATCTATGTTTGCGAATGCTAAAAGAAAGCAACAAAAGTAGGCTCGACAACTACAGTGTCAGGAACGTACCTTGCTGATCATATCCCAGATTACCTTTCGGGATTGTCGCATGCGCTTTTTTCCGACAACCTTTCTCGAAACAGCTGTATAAGTTTCATTGCTATAGCGTAAATACTTTTGGAGATACATTCCCCCCCCCCCCCCCCCGGCAGAATAGGGTTAATGATAATAATAAACGTACCTTGACTGGTAAATTTTGTCGACATTGCATGGTCCTCTTGTAGTTGCCAAAAATACTCCGTAGTTATTGCTGTAGGTAAAGATAAAAAAGGTGAAAATTATTGATAATTATTCAAATAAATAACAACATTTTACAAAGATCTACATTTACATAGCCTGATACAAACGATGGACTCAAACGTTATAGTCTACGAGTAGTCCCTAATTTTTCTCAGATCGAGCGGGCGAGCGGGCGAGCGCGCGAAGCGCGTGGAAATCTCGCGTCTTCTCGCGGGCGCGAGATATTTCCACTCGCCCGCTCGATCTGAGAAAAATTAGGGACTACTCGTAGTCTACAAACGTTAACACGATTTTTAATACCTCGGGAAAATTTACCCAGGTAAATTTTCAAGGTGAAGCGACTGAGAACAATAGAAAATGCCCAAGCAAAACTCTTTCAGCCTGGTTTCCACTAGCTGGTGACGCGAGCGCAAGCACAAGCTCTGTGCTAGTGAAAACGAACGCAAGCACAAGCACAAGAACGAAATATTCACCAGCAAGATTTGATCATTGTTAAAAACCATGTTTTTGTGCATTTGCTGACGGAAAACATGAATCTATTTGTTCATTGACTGAAAGCTCGAATAATGTTATTTTCGCGTGAAAACGAAACGAACAATTAATTTTCATGGCAACGACGTTTTTAACCAGCAAGATTCGTCGAAATAAGCACAATAACTTACAAATGACTTTCGAAGATCATTTTCTTAACTAACCTTTGTTTTGTTCAAAAATTCCTTCAAAATCATATCAAAATCACTGCTTTTTCCTTGTGCTTGTGTTATGTTCCGTTATTTTCACATGCGTTTACGTTCCGTTTTTCACATGCTTGCGCTTAAAGCCTGGTTTCCATATGATCGCAACGATCGCAGTCGCAACGGTCGCAGCGATCGTTTGTGATCATATGGAAACCCACTCTTGCGATCGCTGCGATCGTTGCGATCATATGGAAACCAGGCTTTATGCTTGCGCTTGTGCTTGCGTCGCTAGTAAAATACCAGGCTTATTAAGGCCGTGGCAAACGAGGAAACATTGTTGCGGAAACATTGTTGCGGACGCAAATGTTTCCCCGTTTTCCCGCGCACGCAACATTTGTTGCAAAAAATGTTTCTGATTCTTTCATCTTTCAGAAACATTTTGCGTCCGCAACAAATGTTTATCCGATTGCTCGGCGCGGAGGAAACAAGGCTTGTTTTGTATTGCGCGCGCATAATATCGCGTGTTCGCAGCATTTGTTTCCCGTAAACGGTTTCTTTGTTTTGCGCTGCAAGGAAGACAAACATTGTTTTGCTGCCCGCTCGGGCAAACGTACGGGGAAACATTTGCGTCAATCCGCAACAATGTTTCCTCGTTTGCGACGGCCTTAATTACGATTGAAGGCTCGTGCAGTTTTCACCAGATTTATAACCTACCAATGAAAAGCCGAGTTTTGGATATTGCACGTGCAGTGCGTGATTAGCTTGTTGACCCAATTTGCAAGGCAGCGGCTGTACGCGTGCTGCTGCGAGTATTGAACTTGAGCAGAATGCCAGCGATTCTACAGATTAAATTGAATTGAATTGACCGCTATTTCTATGTCTGAAATATAAAATCCGGGTATAAAGTCCCGATCAAATGGTCACAACATTTGTCTCAACATTATCTCGGCATTTGTTGAGCCATGTTGTGACATGTTGTGACCATGCCCGGTCAAACGGCCTCAACAACCTCTCAACATTTCGAGAACAAAAGAAATGTTGTGACGATGTTGAGACAAAGTTTAAATGAATTTAAACTCGTCTCAACATGTCACAACACCTCACAACATTGTTGATAGGGGTGGTCAAACGGTCTCAACATCGGCTCTCAACAAATGTTGAGAGAATGTTGACACCGTTTGATCGGGCCTTATAACTAAAAATATATTACATGAGCGAAGATAAAATTCGCCAGTTTTTTTGCTAATTACTCCAAAAACATCAGGATAATAAAACTTCTTCAAAAGTTTCTTGAACTGTTTTGGTTTAACGAAATATGTAATTAGCAAAAAGACAGAATTTTGACACGATATTATCATAACAAGCGTGCGTGTTTACGCTGACGCAAATCCCGCGAAATTCAAATTCACTCAAAGTTTTCAATTTTAGCAATAATCTACAGATATATAAAATAACAAAACAAATAAACAACTCTATTTAAGAGTCGGTGTATTTAGCACTGCTGCACTAATTTTGGACACTGTTAATCAACAAACAAATATTAACAAAAACATAATAACAATTATAAATTAACATAAATTTGAATATATAGATACAAAATAATTCTTCAAAATATGTGGATTATCTTGTGACGACGAAGAACAGAGTATCTTTAGCGGAATATTTATAACAAATAACACTGATGAAGCAATATAAATAAAGTGTTCAGGAGTTACCTTGGGAGTGAAGAATAAAAAGAAGGCATATTCCAAAACCACTCTCCGTCCAGCTCAACACCGTGGTCTCTCAAAGATCGCTCGATCGTTCCGAAGCGCCAGGTCTTGTTCATGTTCCATTAACACTCCGGCCACAACCTTCGACTTTGTTGATAAGTTCCTTATAACGGTAATTTTAAACGTATTCGTCAAGATTTCCACAGATAAACTGTTTTCCAAGAAACTTTCATAGCAAGCGCATCCGCCATTTTAAAATGATAAAGAAATACGAATAATTAAAACATGAATAAAATTTGTAATTCAAATAGATAAAAACGGAAGGAGAGGGGTGGGGAAGGACGGGGCCGCTGTAAATATATTAGCAACAACAATTAAAGGTCGTGGCAAACGAGGAAACATTGTTGCGGAAACATTGTTGCGGACGCAAATGTTTCCCCGTTTGCCCGAGCGGGCAGCAAAACAATGTTTTGCTTCCTTGCTGCGCAAACGAAGAAACATTTTACGGGAAACAAATGCTGCGAACACGCGATATTATGCGCGCGCAATGCATAACAAGCCTGGAATCAGATCAACATTGTTTCCTTCGCGAGCAAACGGGGAAACATTTGTTGCGGACGCAAAATATTTCTGAAAGAATTCAGAAACATTTTTGCGTCTCGACGCAAAATTTGCGTTCCTATGATCGCAACGATCGCAACGATCGCAGTCGCAACGGCGCAGCGATCGTTGCGATCATATGGAAACAATGTTGCGATCGTTGCAATCGTTGCATCGTTGCGATCGTTGCGATCGTTGCGATCGTGCGATCATATGGAACTCTTGCGATCGTTGCGATCGTTGCCACTGCGATCGTTGCGACTAAATGAACTCTGGAGTTGTTTTGCAGGCAATTTCTGTCAAGTTTATTTTATATCTTGATAATTCCTTTTAAAAGTGACACAGACCCTCGTTTGTGTGAAGTGGCTCAAGTTATCGGGCCGTGTATGTGAGCGACACTGATCGTAAGATACTGGCGCGCGTTCGAGCGTTCTCCTGACCTGCGTAGCGCGCACAACGAGCGCGGAGCGTGAGAAAAAATAGAACTTGCGCTGCGGGAGGAGAAAGAAAGAGCCAGAATAAAGACGGCGAGAAGTCTACGGAGGCGGAAATAAAGAGCGGGAACCAGGAGTAAAGAAAAAAATCGCAACATTGAGCACTATTTTGCAATAGAAAAAACACAAAGAAGCGGGAACTATAACGGACCAGAGGGACGAGAGCCTGGATTGTTATACCTGTTTTGAATTAAATTCAGCTAACCGCGATGTTTTTATAACCAAAGTAAGGGAAGGTTGTTAAATATTTATGAAAACTATCTCTCATTTCCCGTTGTTGTTTTTGACTACGAAAAGAAATGTACAAAAACATTTAACGCACGTGCAGAAATTGTTTTGCTAATTAAACTTTTAGTTACGCACGTGTAAAACAACTGTTTTTCTAAAGGCCCAGTTCAGACGCCGTACTTTACATGAGCCTTATCGAATTCGAATTTAGGCCGACCCAAATTAATTTAGACCGACTGAATGATTCAGACGCCGAGCTAAATTCAGCCAAACTTAGACTACGTTTACACTAGAGGAGATTTTTTCCGGATTCGTGACGAATCCGGGACGTTTTGGTACCGGATTCGTTTTGCAGTTGATACACAGGTGACGAATCCGGATAAAACTGTCCCGGTTTGGTCGCGTGTGCGGAGATTTTGAATCCGGAAATCAAAGTGAATACTTTGTATCCGAATACTTTTAAATCCGGAATGTTTTGTAGTGTAAACGGCTATTCGAATAAATCCGGAATGAATCCGGATATTTATCCGCCTGAGATCATATGAATTTCCACGGATTCATCGATGTTTGTAAACAGTTGAGAATCCGAATAACCCTCCAGTGTAAACGCCGACGAATCCGAATACCCCAAATGTGATGAATCCGGAAACATTAATGAATCCGGAAACTTTTCCTCTAGTGTAAACGTAGTTTTTAATTTAATAAAAAAGTTGCTGCTATATTGGAAGAGTACATTATAATAATTCATGCATTTGTTTCGGCTCATGCGAAGTTCGACGTCTGAATCAATCCGGTCCACAGCCGTTATTCCCGGCTGAGCCAGGCGGGAAGAACGGCTGAGCCGATCCGAATTCAATCAGCCGTTCCGAATTGATTCAGACCCTGTACTAGACATGAACTTAATTCATCGAATTCGATTCGGCTCATGTGATCGTGACTGGTACGGCGTCTGAACTGGGCCTAAAGCCCCGGCACACTTGGCGATTTTATACGCTCGTCACAACGAATTTGATCGCCAGCGAATTTCGTCGCTGCGTGCTGCGGCACACTTGGCGATGTTTTCCGGCGATTTTTCTGACGATTCGGTACCACGCGGGTACCAAGGCATTCTCGGAAATCGCGAAATCTGCTTGGTTGGATAGTTGGCGATTTTCGGCGGCAGCGGGCACACTTGGCGATTACTGGCGAAATTTATCGCCGATATCTGACATGCAAGATATCGGCGATTTTGATCGCAGTTCGCGGCGATCAAATCGCTGGTGAAATTCGCCATCGCAGAAGCGGGCACACTTGGCGATTTTCGTCAAACGCTGCGACGAGCGTATAAAATCGCCTACTGTGTCGGGGTTTTAACCAACCTCTAGTTTTTTCCGGTGTTCTCATCACAGTCGAAGAATTCTTGAGTTGGGAGGTATAACAAAACACTTAATGACTGGTCCCTCGCCGGGAAACAGTGAGTTTTGTTTCCCCTCGACCCTCAATGTTGAGGATCTCGGGGAAACAAAACTCCCTGTTCCCTTGGTCCCAGTCATTAAGTGCTTAGTACACGGGCCCGCTGTCGACACCCGAACTGTCCAATTACACAGGCATGACGTGTATTGGGTAGCGCTCAAATCGAGCCTGCTGATATCCAATCAGATTCATATCGGAAATTTATAGCTTTGATAAAGCGTGCTTGTGGAGTCATGCATGTCCTGGTGGTCAGGCAAGGAATCAGTTTCCAAGAGAAGCATTCCCCCTCCCCATACATGGGTCCTCTTCCAATGATATTTCTTAAAAATATTTTTAACTTCCAGTCCATAGCTGAGTTAGTTTAGGAGCGCTACCTGATTGGTCAGTCGATCAGAAGGAAATAAAATAACTTTCACAACATGGCACGGTATTAATAGATTTCAAAAATGTGAAAAGTCTAAGGGTGTGGTTAACCTAGGAAACATGTTTACAGAAACATTGTT
Source organism: Desmophyllum pertusum (assembly GCA_029204205.1). Taxonomy (NCBI): domain Eukaryota; kingdom Metazoa; phylum Cnidaria; class Anthozoa; order Scleractinia; family Caryophylliidae; genus Desmophyllum; species Desmophyllum pertusum. The sequence continues at coordinate 298,562 of MU825436.1, read as the reverse complement.
TCGTGTAATGTTTCCTGGGTGGCTAAACTAGCAGGAAGCACGATAAATGTTTCGCTGCTCTGCAGGTGGCTTAGCTAGTAAAATTTTTTCCTCCGTGGCTAAACTGGGAAACATATGTTTCGGAAGCAAAATTTGCATTCGTGAAGCAAACATTTTTTGACTTGATTCAAAAACATTTTCTTGCTTCCGAGACGCAAAATTTGCTACTGAACAATGTTTCTTGCGTGGCTAAACCGAGGGACATTTTGCGTCAGCAGCAATGTTTCCGCAACAATGTTTCCCAGTTTACCCAGGCCCTAATTGTTTCCAGCGCGCGCCATGATCGTGATCGAATCCCACGCGATTCGACGCAAAACAATGCGCGCGACTTGTTTACATACGCCACTATATAACGGAACCATTTCTTCTGAAGAAAAAAAATCGAGAAAAAATCGAGACTTTGGCACGGATTTGAGAGCTCACCTCGTTATGCCGGAAGTTCAACTAAAATTACTTTGTAGCAAAGTCTTTCGAACTCCGGTCAGTAAAGCAATCGCGCAATTTGATCAAAAGACGAAAAATGGGATCGACGGCCTTCTCCCTCTTTTAATTAGGTAAGTATGCGTTGATATTGTTTTGTCTGTTTTTGTTTCAGTACATAGATCAACCGAATCAAAACTTAGGGAAAGCTATCTGAGAAATTTTGATTTAGCGGCGAAAAAATACTTTATTATATGGCAAACTGGTCCACGATGAAAAGGAACATTCCGATTGCATTGGTTCTCTGAGCGGTCCGAATTTTACAATATACAGACTGCTACGGATGGACCACTCACGAACTCAAACATTTTTCCTTATGTCTGCTGACTGGTGGACAATATTATTTAAACTTTTCGAAAAGTGGCCTGAAAAATGCAAGATCATGCTTAACTTCGGCGCACGCGAGTTACCCGAGAATGCCGGATTGCATTAATTTATCACAAAAAAAAGAACTCGACCAATTTTTCCCCAATACGGACCTCGCGCTAGTTCAACAACATCCATATAATGGCATAAGACGGACGAATAATGAAACAAAACAGTTCATTTGTTGAAGATTGCATGTGAAAGCGCGCGCAAGAAACGTTCACGCGCGCACTAGGTTTCTTGCGCGCGCTATGCTAAAACCTCGTCACAATGGTTTCCCTGACAAAACTCAAAACAACCGCAGTTTTTTTCGGATTTACGATAAAAACGCGCACAAGAAGGATATCCTGAGATAATTCCATATTATCACTCAGTTTAAATTTGAGTGAGGAGAAAAAGTAATCTATTGCTAAGTTATCAAGAGAAACGACGAAATGGGCGAAGAATTACCGTTTGCCAATTTCCTTTCCGTTCTTTTTACTCTCATCGCTTCAGGAAAATATTGGCGCTGCATCAGATGGTGTAACGAGGGAACAACAATTCTGATCACAAGCCCGAAACTCTTTGAAAGAGAAGTTCTACAAGGAGCTATGAAAGAGATGAATTTAAAAGACTTCACAAGTTTTGCCGATATGCTGCTAGGCAATGGTTTTCAGAGAGTGTTGAATTCAAGGCCGTCAAAGGTTCATAAGTTCTGTCACCCACGTTTTCAGAAAAATGGCAACGGACTTGGCGGATTGGGAGAAAATTCGAGCAAGACGGATCAAAATGGCAGACAACGGAAACGAAAGCGGCCAGTGGAAGACACGGATTGTCGATATTCTAACGTCGACAACAATACTGCTAGCAACGACAATAATTCAGAACTAATGAAACCACAGATCAAGAGGCAACGAAAAACATATACTGCGGTAGTCGAAGACACATTCGTTGAAACTTCAGTGAAAAGAACGAAAGTTAATACGAACAAGGCTGCTTTCATCCGTGGCAAGAGGATAAAGAATTTCCCTAATACGGGAACTTCATTTGCGTCGACCAATCAAAATTCACCCACGCATGCGCAGCCAATGAGCCGCGGAGTTTACAGCCCGTTAGAAATAACCGCTGCCCATACAATGCTTGCATTATCGACGCCTGTTGTCTTTCTACAGAACATTTCCCTAATGGAAGTAATAGCAGCACAGAGTATAGTTAACTTATCAAGATCGCCTGTTTCTTCAGGGAAAGAAGCGTCAGTGAGTTGGAAGCAGCTCAAGCGTTATTGGACCTCGCTTATTCTCGCTGAACATTTAAAAATGGTGATGAAACATTTAAATTGACAAATCTTGTGGTTGATGTATCAAAAAGAAAACTATGCTTGCTTCCCTGTTGTTGATATTTCTATAAATACGAACTATACATAGCAGAAAGTATTTATTTATCTGTTTGTTCGGTTCGTTTAAATAAAACTCCTAACAACTCACGCGGCACTGATGTTAGTTCTATCGTAAGTCTAGAAATAGTCCTCTATCATCCTGTGTGCGCCGAGCCCAGGTAGGGGGGGAGGGGGGGGGGGGGGGGGGGGGGGGTACTCCGGACGGAGAGGTGCGAATGGGGACATAAATTAAAACCTAAAAAAACCCTAGGGCTTGAATCGAAATCCAAAAATATCCCCTGAACCAAAATTAAATCCCCAAAAACCATGCTGAATTGTCCCTTTAACAACATGAGTGGCTACATAGCACTAAATACGGCAACAATGTTTTTACTGCGAATCTTTGTACCCCCAAAAATCCCTACTAAAATCAAACTAGCCAAAAAATTATTTGCAAAAATTTTCTGACCCAAAAAATCCCGAAATCGTGAATTTCAAACCCACAAAATTCCTTCGCACCTCCCCGTCACTTTAAATTTAGAGTACCCCCGGGGTCGCCAAGTGTCGCATAGGGAATAAAAGGTTGTAGCCTGAGATCAGGCTAAAACGGTTGAAGACTTTGGTCATGTTTCTGTAACCAGCATCAGTTTTCTGAGAGTGGATGGTTATCCCTATGCTAAACACCCAACCTGGAGGACCAGGGGCTGTTCTTTGTCTGGTCTTTCTTCCTCGACCAATCCGGTTTTGGGGATTTGCGGATTTTCAGTTTTCCGGCGAATAATGCAAGATGAATTTGACATATATACCGTATTACAAGTATTTTTATTCCTTTTTTATTGTTTGTTTTTATCTTTTTAATATTTTTTTATTGTGAAGCGCCATGAACAAGTAGTGGATTTGGCGCTATATATATAGAAATATTATTATTATCAGCTGTAACAATGTTTACACGAGATATCCACAAAGGGCTGTTGGTTGCGCCCGCGCTCTCCTCCGGGGAACTGGGTACCATTCACTTCGGATGGTTACTAAGCTTCAACATGGCGGACGATGCATTGCGAATGTGACAAGTCAAAACAATCGCATTTAATTTGAAATGTACGGTGGTCCTCGCCGTCCAAACTTCTCGCCGTTTCAAGGGAGATCCAGAGCGCTTCCACCGAACTTCAGACCGCGGTTTGAGAACCCAGGATTTCCTCCACCGCCCCACAATGTCTACCCATCTCAAAGACAATCTTTCCCATATCCACATTCATCACAGAGGCCGCAGTTTATGAACAGCCCAGGCCCACATGGAATGAGACCAGGTTTCCAGCCAAGAGCTTGGCAAGCAACTGGACCAAGACTAGGCTTTCGACCTACAGGACCGTACAGGGTACGTTAAATGGGACATTCCATTTTATAACCGCCCCCCCCCCCCCCCCCCCCCCCCTATTGAGTTATTTATAACTGTAACTGTAAGACCCCTTTGGATAAAACATTTCAGAGATGCCAATAACCCCCCTCCCCCCTCCCCCTGGAAATCTGATGTATTACCTGCAAAACCCCGTCAGATCCCTGTCAAATTGTGGAATATTTTAATTTCTTTTCTGCTGCCGCTAATAAAATAAATGTTGCATGGTACAATCAACATGCTTAAATCCTATCTGTAGATATGACGCTTAATTACATGATGAATCGTAGTGTCTGTAGATATGACGCGTCAATTTGATGCCAACGTGAATTAGCCGTATGCTCTCAGTCAATGAGAATAGAGATGTGAGCAAAATAATTCATATTCAATCATAGTCTGTAAACTTATGTATGAGTAAAGTCCAAGTGCAATCATCCCCCTGGGATATACCCTGGGGTTTGACTCCAGTTCAGCTCTTCTGATACCAATAGAAGCCTACCCCATGGGGTATTTGCTGTCAACGAAACATTGATCCAGTGACGTTAAAACGGAATGTTGTATCCATATTAAGTCAGACAAATGGAGCCAGTATGGGTTTGTGTTCTTAGGCAAGACACTTTACTTTGAATTTCACAGTGTCTCTCATGCGCTATATGCCTGTTTCTGTTTATTACACAGGGTAACAGAGGTCGTGGCAACAGAAGAGAAGATTCCTCAGGAATTGAAGCTTATTACAAACATTCAATGGTTGAAAATCCATGGAAAGAATTGGAAGAAAAATACAAAGAAAGGAGCAAACAAGATGAATGATCTCTCATAAAAGTGTTTGCATTTTATTGTGAAATACTGTGCCTTTCAAAAACATGTTAAAAACTTAACCAATGGTTGTGTTTCACTCTGCCGTTGATTATCTTCGCAGATGTCTCAGGAGACAGAAGTTACCGTAAAAGCTCTATTTAGCCCCCTCTCTAATAAGCCCCCCCCCCCCCCTTTGGAAGTCAGATTTTGTAATAAACCCCCCTTCAATTCTGTCAGGCTGATGTGTAAATGACTTTTCAGCAATATTTTCTGCCAATTCAGTCACTTTGTATTGAAACGTGGTCTTTAATATCGTTGAGTTAGGGTATAAAGATAAATGACATTGCATTTGTAGGACAGTCATACATTTAACCATTCTTGTTCTGTTTTAGTTAGTGGTGTAATAGTAAAGTTTGAAAAATTAATGTAAATTTTCTTGTAATGATTTGAAATAAGCCCCCTCTCTCTATTAAGCCCCCCCCCCCCCTCCCCTTCTTGAGGCCTAAAATAAATGCCCCCCGGTGCTTAATAGAGCTTTTACGGTACATATGACATAGTTACATAGTATTTATTATCTTTCTCCAAGGGGGCTTTTCAAAGACAATGACAAACTAATAGATTTCTCAATAAAACTACAGTCTAATGTACCGAAAAACTTTAAAATATTTATGATTCTAAAAGACCTAAAAACTCTTAAAGTAGCTTGTACAACTGTATTTCTATAGCCTGCGAACGCAGACGTATTTCTGGCTCGACGTATTTCGAAACTCGAGCCGGAAATACGTCTGCGTTCGCAGGCTAGTATTTCTAGGCCTTGTTAAAGGGACACTGTCCCGGCGTATTTGCTCAAAACTGTTATAAATGCATGAAATGGTCCCTAAATCTATGAAATAAGAACTTAATAAACTCTAACTAAATGATAAAAAGCAATTTCTTCAAGAAATTCCATACTGCAACAACATTTTTGCAAAATTTCAAAGATTTCTGAGCCAAATTTGAAACTTTGAAAAACTTTCAAAAATCCATATTGCAATCCATTTCCATCCTCGCTGTCGTTTGTCATCCTCACTTCCTAATGGGTTCCTGTCATTTGTCGAGTGCTATTCTACTGAATTGAACCATTATTGTTCAACTTCCTATGATCTAGATATGTTTCTGAGCTTCCCAAAATCATGCTAAAATCAGGACAGTGTCCCTTTAAAAATTGAGACAGTTGATGTTCTGTTGAGTTTTAAAGTACATTTTATGGTCCAAGGAATTCCAGATAGTAGTAGTTCGACAATAAAAGGTTCTTTGAAAAACAGTTCTAAATAAATGATTAAAAGGAAGTTGACTTCAATGGGTTCAAACAGGTCACATCTATGGGTACATTGTTATTGGTAGATTTCAGTAGATTTTAAGAGTACATTGATTGTCATTGTAATATTATGATTGACGGCAATGTAAAATGCAATCGTTATTTGAACAATGCTGTGAGAACAGTTGTAAATAAAATCATATTCTTTACTACAGTTTGGTGGAAAAATATTATTCTTGAAATTATGACAACAGGTGCAGATCCAGGCCGGTTTCCATCGTCTTATGGAAATCAGTCAAATTTTCCAAATGACTCAAAATCGGGGAATGACGTCATTTTTAGAGAGTGAAAATCTAAAGCCTTTTGCGGGGGAACATGCCTGCGGACTTCCATAGATTCGGAACTAGTAAACCGGTCAAGTTTTTTCCTGGATCCACGCCTGGACAGCACAGAAAGGTTGCTAAGACCAGAGATGTGCCAGTATATGCAAAATAAAAACTTGTAGATTTCTTTTTCATGTACTGATATGCAAATTCTAATGAATACCCAGAATACCATTCAGTCTTTTCTATCTGACAATGTTAATAATGAACCCTTGTCCAAAATGGCGGTGCCAAACGGCCATATTAAACTGAGCGAAAAATCAATACCAGCACCTGAAAGACCACCTCTTGTTTGGTAATCTTACAACATTTCGTTAGGTTAGGTTCTACCTGAGTCGAGAAAACGGAAGTTGAAAACTGTAAAATTTAGAGACGTTTGTATGACTGGGGTATCACGGTCAGCGAGGAGAAGTGTTGCGTGACGACCCAAATAACGGCTTCAAAGGAGACTATCCCCCCAAAGAAGGGCATTGGAAATTCTGAGGGGGAGGGGGTCTCAAAAGCCAACTTTTTTAAGGAAAGTATGAAGCAAAACTGGAATTTCTAAGGGGGTGGGGGTTAAACCAAAAAACCTTCTGTGGAGGGGATATGTTTTTTTCTGGAACGTCACAATGGCATTTTAGTGTATTTTTTGAACATCATTTGTGTTTTGATCACGAATCACCCTACAGACTTGCCAAAATACTGCAAGACTAGCACTCCCCTAAAATGATTGAATAAGATTTGGTCAATTTATTTGAAATTTATATTTCGGCAGCAAAATGTTCTTGGATTAGATCTGCTCATAATTTTGACAAAAAATGTAGGCTACAACGTTTTGAAACTTTGTGAGGAAGTATACAAACTCCAAACAAAATTTATTAACGAGAAATACCGGAAATTTAAATCACCTCGTGCTCAAAACACGTGTTGAGAATGACGTAACCGGAAGTGAAACCGACCTAATTCTGGCCAATGAGGTGTTACCCCTGCTAGTCTCGGAGGGAGCCCCCGCGGATACATAAGGAAACGCGTGGCGCAAACAGCTTCCTCTCACCTTCGAGAAATCGTTGTCCGTGCGATTTATTGTAAGAATTTTCAACGGTTTTTTAGCGTTCCTTTTTCTTTAGCGACGCTAAAAGCCGCCAAAAAAATTTGTAAAACGTAAAAAAGGCTCAAAAAAAGTATAAAAGCCGAAAAAATCTTCAAAAAAATTACAAAATCCTCAAAAAATTTCCAAAAGAAACCAGTTACAAGAAACCAGTCATCACAAGACGAAGTGAACCCAAAGAAGTTATTAGAAAATGAATCCTGCTCCTGGTGCACCGAACTATCCCATTGCGTCCCTGTACGTTGGTGATTTGGCAGCTGATGTCACTGAAGCTATGCTGTTTGAAAAATTCAGTACTGTAGGTGCTGTTTTATCCATCCGTGTTTGCCGAGATATCGTAACTCGCCGTTCGCTGGGTTACGCTTACGTGAACTTTCAACAGCCGGCTGCGGGTAAGTTTAAAGCTGTTTTATACCTTCCTACATAGAAACTCGTGTGTTTGACGATTGTGTGTTTAAAATGTATCTTCTGGTTGTTTTTTCCGTAGCGGAAAGAGCTTTAGATACGATGAATTTTGACCCGATCAAAGGACGACCTTGTCGAATCATGTGGTCGCAGAGAGACCCTTCCCTTCGAAAGTCTGGCGTCGGGAACATCTTCATCAAGAATTTGGACAAGAGTATCGACAACAAGGCGCTCTACGACACCTTCAGTGCCTTTGGTAATATCCTTTCGTGTAAGATTGCTCAAGGAGACGACGGCAACTCGAAAGGATACGGTTTTGTTCATTTTGACACCGAAGAGGCCGCTGAGAATGCCATAGCAAAAGTGAACGGCATGTTGTTGAACGACAAGAAAGTGTAAGTCATATGTTGATAATGTTCCCTTGCTTGATTGCGGATGACGAGTTTTTATTTATACGTAGTACAATTCACAGACGACCATAGTGTATTTGTATACACTTATTTTAAATATTGCTTTGTCTATAAGCTTACTATTCTTGATCGTTTCGTAACGTGATCATAAACGTTGTCATTGAAGTATAAAAACTATTCCCGGTATTTTAGCCAAGTCACGTCCAAGTATTAAACATTTTGAGGCTTTATACATGTATTTACATGTATATACTTGTCCTTGGCTACCAATTATAATAGTTTTCATTATATTATATTTTGTTATTGCTTTTGTTCCTTTAAATCTACCTCAAACAACAGATAAGGTGAACCCCTCCCCTATTGATAACCATCAAGTTGTCTGCTACTAGCCACTTAGACGGAGAATAATTCTCATTTGCTAGTCTAACTTCAACCCATTCCGCCACAATCTGTGGTTCCAGAAAATATCCATACCCCCCACGGAATACATTTTGGTTTTCACCTCCCCACCCATCAGGAATTTCCATTCCAAGGGGGTCTCTGGTGACTTCCCCTCCCCCCTTCCCCCTCTCCCCAGGAATTTCTAGTATTTTTAAACATGGACTTCCTCCCCCCCTCGGAAATTCTAAAAGGTTGATCGCTTTCATCAACACGCAATCTGCTAACACAGTTTACAAAGAATAAAGGTGAATCGCAAATTTAATCCAAAAAAAGAAACAATTCTGTCTGTAATCGTACTCATGATTAACAAATCGGACTCCGACTACATGGTCGTCCGATTTTGTTAAAAAAACTATTATGATTACAGACCAAATAGCCCTTATGCATGATTACGTCAATTCCTCAAATTCATCACCAAGCCTCGTTTGCACGAAATTATTCTCAACCTCTGGCATTTGCATGCTGTTTTCACGTGGGTATTGTTTTCATCTTCGATGCTTTGGGAATTCGTTCATGATAAAATTTATAAGTTTGGACTTCGAAAGCGAGGCTTGGTGGTGAAATTAGCTAGTCTGACGTAAACACGCATAAGGGCTATTGGGCTCCACTCAGTCCTATTATTGTATAAATTGCCACTGATATGCTCGGATAAAATTAATGGGTCTATCAGGACACCTTGTCATTTGTAACTTGATTTAAAAAAATATCTATTTCTTCTAGATATGCCACAAAATGGATGTCTCGACGAGAACGTCTAGAAAAACTTGGTAACCAACCGAAGAAGTTCACCAATGTGTATGTCAAGAACTTTGGTGAAGATATGGACGAGGACCGTTTCAAAACACTCGTTGATAAATTTGGCAAAGTTCTGAGCTTGAAGGTGGTGGTGGGTGATCAGGGAAATGCAAAGGGGTTTGGCTTTGTTTCCTTCGAGACACCAGAAGAAGCTCAAGATGTAAGCAAAGAGATTAGTTTACTATCCATCCCAGACATCCATGGACAAGGGTTTTTTTTTCAGCCCACTTCACGCACACTTGGTTTCATCCAGAAAACTCACCTGTGCTGGACACCAACATTGCTACGAGTTGCGGTTGCGTAGAAGTTCTCTTCATTGACAGTTTGACTTTTAGTGGTCGCGCAAGCCACAAAAATACGTGTAGTATCGTGATGAGTTTTTTTAAAAGTGCGGGATGAAATCAACAGTGCATGACGCGTGCTGAAAAAAAAAACCTTGTCCACAGACGTCGGGGATGAATAGTAATAACATCCATTAATGGACACCCTTGAAACTAGCCAAAATGTGATTTTGCAGGATAATTATTTTACTTTCCAACTCCACTCAGTAGAGTACAACGACAACCACCATCACACTGAAATTCAGTGGAAAATTTGCACTTACCACATGTACTTAGGGGGAAGGGCTGGGAGCAAAACACTCCATGTGCAAGCATGTCAACGAGCAGGAAAAAGCGTGAAATGACTCGACATCAACAGGAGAGCTGTAAGACAAGGGCCCCGTCAACCCACATTACCTGGGCCATGCGGGTTAACCGCTGGCCAGCATTGCCTTGCGTTTAACCTTAATCTTTCTCCACCTTTTATAGGCTGTGGAAGAACTCTCTGGAAAGGAATACAATGGACAAAAGCTGTACGCTGCCAGGGCACAGAAAAGAGCCGAGAGGCAAATGGATCTCAAGTCGCAGTTTGAGAAGAGAAAGATTGAACGCATCAACCGTTACCAGGGTGTGAATCTGTACGTGAAGAACCTGGATGATACCATTGATGATGCACGCCTGCGCGAGGAATTCAGCGCTTATGGAACTATCACCAGCGCTAAGGTTATGATGGACGACAAGACCAACTCTAAAGGCCAACATTATCAAACTTTAGGTAATTTTGCTGCAGCTTTCAATGGCATGCAAGCTCTGAAGAAACCAACTGATGACTCACGATAACAACCAACAGACTCTGACAAAACAAACAAACAAAATGGATACTTTAAAAACCACTAGGTGGTAAAACCGCCGTTATAAATTTGAATTAGAAGCGGCTCGATTCTTAACACATGATCTGAAAAAATTGTCATGTGGCTCGCCATCAGCGAAAAACACTTAATGGCTTTGTTTTTCGCTGACAAAACGCTTGCAACGTGAACCACGTGACAATTTTTTCAGATCACATGTTAGAATCGAGCCGCTTCGAATTCAAATTTCTAACGGCAGTTTTGCCACTTTTGATGGTAACAAACCCATGGATGCGACCAATTCAACTTGTTAGTGAACTTCTGTCTCCTTAGACTGACATCTGATATAACAGCTAAGATGATTTATAACAGCGCAAAATGCAACGGTAGATTGAGCAGCGTTCGCTTGTTATAGAAAGGCGCTGTAAAGGAGATGCTTTGAGAAGTGTGGCCTTTCCCCCGACTAGTATTATGAAAACTTAATCGAGCGATAAACTCTTTGTTTTCTCGACTCGAAGCAATCGAAACTCGAAGCGCTCAACTGACTCGATACTCATGTTTTTGAGTTTCGGTTTTCGAGGATCGAGTTGAGTCGTTCGAGTTCGAGTGACTGCCAACTTACATTTGACCGGTACTGTATATCGTGGTTTGTGCATCTAAGAAAGGCCCTTAGGTGGCTGCAGGGTATTCAAGTACCAGTAAACTGTAAAACATTCTACCTTGTTACAGCATCGTTACTGGTTTGTTTCCAATTACAATGATCACCGTATCACCTGTGTTTAACCAAAGTTTGATTGTTGCATTTTCCATTGCAGGGTTTGGTTTTGTGTGTTTCTCATCACCCGAAGAGGCCACTAAAGCTGTTACAGAGATGAATGGGAGAATTTTGGTGTCCAAGCCATTGTATGTAGCTCTGGCCCAGCGCAAGGAAGAGCGCAAGGCTCAGCTTGCTGCTCAGCACATGCAGCGTATCGCTGGATTGAGAATGCAACAGGTATGAAATATTAGCCGAGTATTTTGTCAAACTGCCGGTAGTTATAATCTATCAAATATTTGTTCTAGACCACGATTGGTCTAAATGCGTCACTTGGCACAGTCAAAACATATTCCTAAGTTTTCAAAATTTGCATTTTACGTTTGCATGTTCAGTTTTCGTTTCAAATAAAATATCTACATGAAATTGAATAGAACCGAATGTTTTGAACAGTACAGACTAGCAATATTGTTGAACACGAACACGAATTACTTTTGTGTTTGACAGCTTGGCCGAGAATTCCCTAACACAGAGAGAGGCTTTGTCTAAAAATATTTGAAGGATAATAAACACAATAGCCTCTATTTGGCTTAAAAAACATGCACATATATTTGTCCTTTGCTCTCGGAAAACAGTTTGCTTCCTGAAACGGATGATGTCCATGGTCAAATATCTGTGCATATTTCTGCGCCATATGGAGGTTATTGTTAATAATAATATTGCTCTTCAATAAAATAGTTGTAGTAATACATAGCACTTGCTGATAGAGACATTGACTGCACTAAACTAACACTGATAACAAAATATTAAGCTAAAACACTCCCTGCCCAGTGGTTTCTGATGTGCTCTTTCAATGTGGGGTACATACAGCAGATAGAGGGCAGAAAGGTGGCCTGTACTTTTACAGTAGATTGCTTCCTGTATGTAGCAGTCTATCAGTTCGTATGCAGGAAAATTACTTACCTTTGTTGGTATCAGCCTTTGAATTGTGGCAAGATTGCCAATGTACATGCACGTACATGTATTTGGTGAATGTGTTTGTCTTGAATGTCCTATATTTAGTTTAATGTTGTTCATATCTCTTTGTCGCAGGCGGCTGGTCAACAAGTTGGTCAAGTATTCCCTCAAGCAGGAGCCTTCTACATGCAGCCTTTGGCCCAGGTAAAGATGCAGTGTATATTGTAAAAAAAAACATGTTTTCTCAGCTTCATTTTCCACCTCCTAATGTCTCGAAGGCAGTAAGGTCGGTCTTGCAGGGATTTTCAATTGAGAGCAATGGTCATCAAAATTCACTGACTCTGCAGGGTTTTCATTAAGAATTTAAGTAGCAGGAGAGTGCTGTAAAGTACCAGGAGAATGTTTTTGGAATGAGCGAAGCTCTTTCCCCCCAATTTTGAAAAATTGAAGTCTCTTAGACGCGTTTTCTACATTTCTGAGCAGCAAAAAAAAACAATTGTTAAAAAAAAAAATTGTCAAGTCGTGACTAACTGGAAAAAAATAGTCCCCAAATACAAATTTTTAGTCGTCATGCTACGTTGAAAGAACAATCTTACCACAAACTCTAAATTAAAATATGTTGAGACTCTCCAGCCGCTAACTTTGTTGTTTATGTGAGCCAAACACGATTGCCACATTTCCAGAGACAAAATATATCGGCATATATGACGTATGCAACTAACGCAGGGCTCGCAAAGCATTATAGGGCATTTTAAACACGGCAGCCATTTCCAAGTTTACTGAAGCCGAGAGATGATATTTTTACAGCAAAACAAAAAGATGGAGCAATATGACTGCAATGAAAGCCAAACAAGACAAGATAAATTGTTTTTGAACTTTAATCTTTTAATAATTATTTTATAATCTAAATCGCAGATTTCAAATTTAGCCGGAGAATTCTGCGTAGTAGCCGGAGAATTCTCCGATCCCTAATGAATACCCTGCTCTGATGGGTTTACTGCCTATTTTGTAAGACTTAACTGTGGCAGCTATACATGCTTCACAAGTTCTGCCATCTACTTAACACAGGGCTCAAATTTAACTGTTGAATCCACCAGCAAATTATACAATAATTATTGCTAGCCAGATTTCTTTCCACTTGTTAGCAAAATATGTACATTTGTAAGTAAGGGCGCTAGCAATTTTTTTTACTGTACTGAACTGAATGGAGACATGTTTACTCGGAAATTTTGCTAGCGGATTTTTTGTTGGCTTGTAAACTCCAAAAACCACTTGCATTTTGCGAGTTTACTACATTGTAGTCCTGTCTATAACAAATTTAAATGACCAGCCAAAAATAAAACATGCAGAAGAGATCTCAATAAAGTGAGTTTAAGTTTAAGAGTTTAAAGATTGAGCTAATGTAATCTTTTCTGTCAAAGGCTGGTCAGCGTCCATTTTTCACACCACAAATGCAGCAGGTGCGTCCCCGCTGGCAGCCCATGCAGCCACAACAACAGGTGCGACCCTCAGGTATGCAAGGAATGCCCGGAGCTGGGCAGGTGCCACGTGCAAGAGGTATCCGTCAGGTGCCACCTAGGGGTGTACCTGGACAACAGCAGCCAGGCGGCGGAGGCCCCACCCAAAGGGTGGGAGGCATGGGCCAAGTACAACAAGTGCGTGGTCCTGGACCAATGCAGGGTCAGAGACCAGCCTACAAGTTCCAACAGAATGTGCGTAACCAGCCTGCACAGGGGCATCCTGGGGCAGTATCCATGCAGCCGCAAGAACAGGTTACACAGGCCATCCACATTCCTGTGAGTAAAATATGCTTCAATTTTGTAGGAGTTTTTCTTGATTGTGTAGTAATGCTGCCTCTATGAAATGCTCTTTCTTAGTTGAAAATCATAGCATGTCACTGGTTTCCAGATAAGTTCTAAAAGGCAAGGTGTTGATAGATATGGACCCCACCAAATCATCTGAAGTTTTCTGTTACTGTAATTTGTTGTTGGGTCAGAAGCCGCCCTTGTCGGGTTTTTGACCCATCTCTGTACCTGGAAGAGTACACATGCCTTTGGGAATACAGTGGACTGGGTTTTCGAAACGATCTGGTTGAGGAGGGGTATGGCAAAGCAGCTTAGGGTGCTGGATTTGAAATCTGGAGGTCCGTGGCCCAAATTCTCCACCCTTCCACTAGCTGGAGTTGTGCTGGGTAGTATAGTCCTTGGCTGCTCTGTGTACTTGTTAGCCTACAACCAGTTGGGATTCTTAATAACTGTCTACAATATTAGCACAGTAGTGCTAAATACACTAGTGCTTGAAGTAATTTTTTTTAACAATAATTACACAAATTTACCTTATCTTGACTCAAAAATTTAATAGTCTCCTTTGCAGCCGATATTGGGGTCGTCATGTAATGCTTCTCCCCACTTAAATGTAGGGCTTGGGCTTAAAGAATGGGAGAAGCGTTGTACGATGATGACTGTCAAATAACGGCTGTGAAGGAGACGAGACTCAAAACAGATTTGTTCATATTACATCTGTATGAATGGCGCACAGAAAACAGATGTTCTAATAATATTTATATGGATATTCGTCATTCTAGGGACAAGATCCCTCAACCCAAGTGCACTTGCCGCAGCGTCTCCACAGGACCAGAAACAGATGTTAGGTGAGCGTCTGTTCCCCTTGATCCAGTCCACCCACCCAGACCAGGCTGGTAAGATCACCGGCATGCTGCTAGAGATTGACAATGCTGAGTTGTTGCACATGTGGAGTCGCGCGAGGCCCTGGCAGCCAAGACCCAGGAGGCGGTGTCCGTGCTGCGTGCTCACAGCGCCAAGGAGGAGACTGCAAAGATGAAGAACTGAAGAACTGGAAGTGTGCGTTTACTTTTACCGGACAAGACTTAAACACAAACCCGATATTAATTTTACCATGGATTTGACGAGTTATTTCAGAATGATACAATAAAGTTGTTTCCATCTGTTAAAGAAACTGTGATGATTTTGTCAGTTGTTTGTGTAACATGAGACGCGCTTTTCTACGCTTACTTCTACTAATTTTGGAGACAAGCAATGGACATGGAGTGCTTAACTCCGGCGTGGGCCAATTGCAATGTATTCTACTTCGACAAATACCCCGTGACCCCCAACCAAAATGCTACTGCTCCAGCCTCCTCCTCAGGCGCTTCGAAATAAGAGAGGCGTCTGGGTACGAGGCTGCCACTGCTCGTTACCTCTAGGTACATCTCGCTTCGGTCACCGTCTTCCGTAGACTTCCCGTCCCCATCCGTTTTCCACCTCTCCCCTACCCTCAATCCTGTAATCCACTGATCAAGCCGGGATAGCATAACACGTATCTTGATTTATCTGGTGGATAATAGTGACCTTTACAGATAGGAGTACGAGATTGAGTACAAGTTTGACTATCGAAAGTCGTACTGGCAGTCAATCTTGTACCCCTACTCCGATAATATTATCTACCCTTTGAACAATAAAATTTGCTCAAAAAAGAAGGAAAGATTTTTTGAAGTCCGTCGTATCGTATTTTGCCTCGGTTTCAAAACGAGTCTTGGTGTGAAATGAGTTTGATTTGCATGAAAATGAACATGCGAGGAAAACTAATTTTGAAGCGAAAGGGTTTGCTCCAAGACTCGTTTTGGCGGGAAGAAGAGAGACCCTGGGAACGAGGTTGTCCTCCAGGATGGTGGCTGAAACCGTGAAAATTGAAATGTCACGCATCACTCTCTCGTGCGATTTATTTTGATTTTGATAGCTACCTTCCTTCGTTGCCTGACGGTGATAAATTTATCGGGATGAAAAAACTATATATATTTTGGGCAAAGTTTATTTTATTTTGAATCACACCACACCCCATGGGACGCCGGACGGCATCCCGCCGTTTGATCGCACAGAAACCGGCAGGTATATTGTGTTTTCCTTTTGTTCTCGATTGGGCACAGAAATAGACGTGAGAGGACTGCAAAACAATTCCTCACAATTTTCCCCCAATTTCCCCTCGTTTCTCGAATAAATATCTGTAAAAAAACGATCTATATATACCAACTCTCCAACTCGTTGAAGCGCCCGGGCGAGGAATGGGCAAGGATTGACGGCTCGAGCAAACAGCGGCTTCACTCTCCATAATGTCATTTTGGCGGGAAGAAATACGAAGCTGTGATTGGCTGACGCTTGCCTGGCGCTTTTAGGCGGTTGACTCGAAAAGTTTCCCCAAAAGTTTTGATTCCGCGTCAGTCGTCAAATACGACAACAAACTTTATAGACAAACGAACGGTGATCTTTGACTTCGTAGTAAATATACAACAATTATTAGTAGCCATGGAGCGGACAGATAGAAATCACAACAAGAAAAGCAATCTGTCCGTGTTACCGAGCTGTTTTATGACGCCGGAATCGCCCGGGGATCGAGATCAACTTGGTCGCATCACTCCTTGCTTCGAAACTTCGCCATCGTCAGTTTTTCCTAACACCACCGTCCTCACAAGAAAAGGTTTTGAGCCCTCAGTTTCATTCGCTTGCTATTGATGGATTGCCTAAGCTCAACTTTGAGCTTGACGATGGCGATCAGCAGAAATCCATACAGCGAAGCTTTCAACGATCGCCTTTGATGCCAGAGGACAGAATCATTGGACGGCGCATCGGAAAACACAGTGTGGATATCATCTCCGATCTTGTAGCGGTGAATTGCAATAAGATTTGCCAATAATATGCAGTTATTTGAAACCTCAAGATCTATGCAGGTATGGTTCTGTCCCTTATGTTTGTTTTTGTTTGATTTCGTGATTGTCTTGTTGAGATCAGACGTGAATAAATCAATCGCGCCTTGATCAATCGTGCCTTGAATGATTTGAAATATGCACGCCGATCGACTAATTAAGTTAGCAGGGGTTGAGGTAATGATTTAGACATTAATCAGCAGTTTAATATGTGTGACCTTACTGAAGTTTTGTTGTTGAAGCAAATTCTTATTCCTAATTTTCATTCTGTTTAGGTTTGCTTCGGTGTGCTCAAAATGGAGGAATTTTGTCAAAGGAAGACACCCAACAACAGAGGTGGAAGGAATTCCTTAGAGACCGAAAGGCATACTGTGATCGCAAGGGGAAGGTATAAAATTAATATTTATTATAGTGATACACTTTCATGACTTGGTACCTAAATGTTAGCCTGTGCCAACCAAGTCATGAGTGTGCACATCCTCCTCGTCCCATCGGCTGTGAGAATCAACTTGATTTTCTTTTAGAAATGTTTATTTTTATAATCAGGGCTATAAGTATAACATCTAAATGGAGCCTGAAGCAATTTATTAAACTGGGCTAGTAACTTTACAGTTATCATTGGCTTCCCTCTGGGGTCAACCCCCGGGCCAACCAGGGGGATTGTAGAAAGGGTGACGCAATCTTTTTTTGTTTTTGACGCAATCTTTAAATCCAGGGGTAGGGGAATC
The DNA here is from genome assembly GCA_029204205.1 of Desmophyllum pertusum. Taxonomy (NCBI): domain Eukaryota; kingdom Metazoa; phylum Cnidaria; class Anthozoa; order Scleractinia; family Caryophylliidae; genus Desmophyllum; species Desmophyllum pertusum. The sequence continues at coordinate 280,987 of MU825436.1, read as the reverse complement.
TTATATGAGAAAAAGCCCGCTGGTTTATATTTTCCTTGGTTACATATATACGCTTTATTGAGGCTCCCTTATGTAGGGCTATTCCATGCAAATCTCCCTGACTCGCTGTTGCCCAACATATCCCTGGCCCATGGTTGGCCCAGGGGTCAACCCCAGGGAAAAGCTGATGATAAGCGCATTACTCTAGCCTGGATTTACTCACATTCAATTTGATATACTGATCAAAGTAGAGATAGGCAACTCAGGAATTACATGTAATAGTTAGGCCCGGTTCACACTAGCGGCATAACAACATGGACATAAAGACATGAAGAAAAGATCATTTTTTTTATGTCATCATGTTGTTGTTCACACTGGTGACATAAACATAGACATAGTTTTTTTGTGTGTTTGCGTACTTACCTTGCCGTTATGTCACTGGTGTGAACCAGGCCTTACTGTGCTAACAACTTTGTAACTCTACTAGCCCACATATACCACATTGATATACTGATCAAAACAGCGAAATACATCTCTTAACCTGAATCAACAGCTACTGGCCGTGGGCGAGTAACTTTAAATGCTACTAGCCCTGACTCGTCCCCAGTTGTCTCTTATGATAATTATTGTTAGATGCTCTTCCAATCATCACTTGTGTCATACCAGTATACCACACGGAAATTGGCCAATTTCGATATATTAAAATTCTAACTTGGCTCCCCAAGGCTAAGGGGAATAAAACAAAATAAATTATTTATTCATCCCTCAACCTCGATGTGATTTCTTTTCAAATTCTTTTGTTTTATTTTCCTATTTCCCCTGAAATAATTCTTATTTTAATATATCGAAATTGGCCTATTGAAGTTGTTCCGCCGCTGGACAAGGGTAACGAGGACTCTGGAAACGAGACTGGCCATAAACAGACATAACATTGTTATTTTCTCCATAGGAAAACCGTGGTGCTCTTACCACTCTGAAGTCCACATCTTCCGACAATCTAACAAGACTGCCACTCAAAACTGTCATGAACATCAATAAACCTTGAAAGAAGCGGCGATCAACCCGACGACAAGTGTACTATGACACCAGTGTTTCCCCACCCAGTCTCAAGGCAGACACTGATTGAACTTAGACCCTGTCCAAAATGTACATCGCCGTCAAACTCGTTACGAACACAAGAGGGACATTGTCAATGTCAAAAATGTGGGCTGAGGTTTTGTTCAGTTTGCCTGAGAAATTCTGACCATCATCAGATTGTAGACGCTTGTGATGGATTATCAATTGCTCCGTCTGTAAGAACTGATTCAAGGCTAAGGTCTAGAAAACCTGCTAAGGACGTTGTTGGGAGCCGAAAAGTAAAGACAGAGTTAGACGACTCTAACATAATTTGTAGCTAAAAATTTAATATATTTTTAGGCAACAGCTTATTTATTAACGTAATATTTATAGATAGTTTTATATGAATTTGTTTGAAGTGCGCTGTATATATATGTTTAGCTTGGAATTGGTTAACGAATATTTTTAGTTAGTCGATTTTAAAATTGTTTTCCATCAAATTGTTATGAATTATGTGTATCATAATCTTTATTTTACTTGTACTGTATTGTAAGATCTTGTGTAAATATTATTACTTCCGTCCTTCTCTTCCATTTAGTCACTTATACATTCATCTCCTAAATTCTTATTGCAAAATAAATGAGATGAGATACTACATGTAGGAATCTATTCTTGTCTGTGTGTTTTTCATATCTGCGAGGACAAGGCCATCCTCAGAGACCAGGGAAAGATCATCGGCATTCTTGACCCCAGACCTTCGCTGCTTTTCTTGACCACGCAAGCGTGCATGCGCAAAAGAGAAGAGCTCTGGGGTCGAGATTGAGATCATCAGGCGAGACAAAAAATGGGGGAAATTTGCTTCATGAAGGTTTACAAGAAAGGGGGCAAAAGAGTCGCTGGGCAATATTATTACTCTTGGACCATTTCCAAACAACCTTGCAATTAATACCACTGTTGGAGACCCAGGGGTCTAAATCAGGAGAAGACAAATTTGAAACGGGCAAAATTGGCTTGACGAAAGTAGTTTTTGCCCGTTTTAACTTTGTCCTGCCTCTGGGTCTTCAAGGATGACACAGGGCTACAATGATTATGTAGTTCCCTTCAAGGCTATGTTAGTTAGAAGGGTTTTTAAAACCTTCAATAGCGCATCAGCTAAGCAAGGGGATGGGGTTGAGATTGAATAGTGTAACATTTCCACCAAAATGGACGGACAACTTGAGTTGGACTAACTGTGCAGACTGAAAAAGGGCTATGCAGGGCCCTACTGAAAACTACAGTGGCAAGTGGGCTCCCTGGATAAATATCATTATTAATTTATTTGCGACTCATTACAATGTGGGCGCACTTTTAACCATTTTTATTTCCTCTTTACACGTTTATGTTATTTTATGTAATTTAATTTTTACCATGAATCATGCATGATTGAGTCTTTCATATATTCACGATCCTTTATTTTTAATGTCTATGTAACGCAATTTTTGCCTGACATGTGGCCCATGGATCAAGCACTGAATATAATATGTGATTCATGAATAATTTTTTTAATATGCATGAATTAATTTCTGATGATTTTAGTGGCAAGTTATCACTGTTACCATCCTCGGAGACCCAGGAGCAAGTCGGCAGTCATTTTGACTTTTAGCCCCTGGGTGAGGGTCTCCGAGGATGCACTGTTACCAGCTCTGTCGTGTATCGTCATCACTTTCTACTGGGTTAAATGAGACAACCCTACAGTATGGAGAATCAAATTTCTGTTGTTTTATTGTGTTGCGTCTATGACTGCAACATGCTCTGAGACTGATGTAGAAATGATTACTTTGATCTTTGCGTGAATGATGTACGAAAAGGCCCAATATTTTAACATTATTTTCTCTCCCGTAGGAGTGGACTTCCATATTAAAATGATAGGGGTGATCGTCATACCTTTTAGGAGTCAAAATTCATGGTTTGGTACCGCTTAAGGGTGTTGAATCTAAAATGACCACAGTTAGAGTTATCCTGGTACCTTTTAGGGGATGAATCCGAAAAAAAAAATGGAATAGGAACTAGTTTTGTCTTTGATTAGTATCTCTTAGGGGTCAAAATGAATTTGAGCCGCACCCACCAAGCAAGATTCTGTTACCTTTTAGTAGGGATTCCTTTCAAAATGATTTCTGATGATCTTTTATATGGGAGCCCCCCCCCCCCCCCTGGAATTTTGTACTATTCAAGGGAACCCTCATAAAGGACTATTTTTTTTGCTACAGTTTCAATAAATTCTAGTTATATTTTCCTTGGAGAATCCTTAGTGCTGGCCGTTGTTCAGTTCGACTCACTCGCAGTATTAACCAAGCCATATTTTTCTTTCAGTTTGATTGTTTTTGTCATGAAATCTTTCTCTATCCCTTCTTCCTCTTTATCCATTTCCTTTAAAAACTCGTCCCACTGCTTCTTTGACTGTTCCTTGATCTCTTCACGTCTCATTCTATTAGGATCATGTTCTTCTTTTTCTAAAATATTATGGCATTGTTGTCTGGCATCTTTTAGTTGATCTTGCACGTCATTTAACAACTCTGGCCAGTTGAATGCACTCCGGGATATTTTCTTGAACTTCGCCAAGTTTATTAGACGCGTCTTCCAGCCTTAGCGACTCTCTATCGTTTCTTTTACCTTCAAATTCTCGAATCACGTATTTACATTCATTCTGTAAGACGGCTCTGTGGTCAAAAAGTCGAGAATATATTCCACAAACATCACGAACTACCTTCTCGCCCGCCATTTTGGATTTGTTGTTCTTTTGTTTCCATATTAGGCCATCGCCAAATATGGCAGCTTGATTTTTGGCGCGAAATCTGATCACGTGGTTAAACAGTTTGCTGTATGACTTGTCGAAGGTTCGATCAGTAGCTTGAATTTTGCACAAATTATCGCGTTGAAAATGGCTTTAGACAACGAACAGTATCTACGACAACTTCAGAGAGAATATCTTGACTTCTTGGACGATGATGTAAGTGAATTTACTTGTTTATTTTCGAGAAATCGCGCTTTGAGTTCAGTTGAGCGAGCCTGTCTCTCGCTCGCACATGTTGTAAGTTTCTGATTAATTTGTACATTTCAACCGGCTAAGAACACGCTGATCTCTGATGATCTGCGACTTCGTGTTAGAATACTGTTTGATCGATAAACTCAACACACTTCCATTTAAAAGTTCGTGCTCATAACGAAATCACATGTTGAGGTTCCCGGGAAATTTTAATAATCTTTGTACATGAACCTAATTTGCATTATTTTGCACTGTTCGTAAATTCAAACTTCAGGTATAATGTAAAGGTTTTGAATTCCCATACACAAATACCTCTCTTTCTTGATCGTTTATAAACATTTGATGGAGTGCTTTGAGCTTTTGGTTAAAATCGTTGTTACTGCATTTAAAAATAATTGTGCACAACTTTTACATAAAATATTCTGATAACTTTATAATTTTTTTTATGTGATAGATACATTATATGAGCAGCAGATCTGTATGGACATTTACAATAAAGAGCCGAAGGCGAGCCGTTGTAAATCCCATACAGATCTGATGCGAATATTTTATCGAGCTTATGACACAAAATTATGCATCTAAATGTTCATGTTTATAGACTATCTTGGCTATACAAATCATTTTAGGCGAGTAAATCGAAGGAAAAGTTTAGACAAATCAGGACGAAATCTGTATCAGATTTTCAGATATTCATTAAACATTCATTTCTTTTGTATTTTCTTTACGAGTTATTAATGAGTGTTGAAAGAAAATTATTAAAATGTGTATTTATCACACAGGAGGACCAAGGAATTTATCACGGCAAAGTTCGTGACATGATAAGCAAGAAGGAATGCAGATTAATTGTAAACATTAATGATCTGAGGAGGAAAAATGAGAAAAGAGCCATAGAGTAAGTGTAGGCTTTAAGTAAAGTGTAAAACTTTTACAATCATTTAAAACTAAAGATTCTGTGGATCTTCACCCTTTCAGCATTATAAACTTCATAATTATGTCAAACTTGCCGTAACTGCCCTATTCCCGGGGGGGGGGGGGGGGGGGGGGGGGGGGGTACTCATGTATGTTACCTATACAAGTATGTGCTGCCCAACGGGGTCATGATTTTTGGACTCCTGACCTAGAATGGGGTATCCATATTCGAGACGTTTCTTAGAATGGGGTATAATATTTCGAACGCACGAAAAGCCTCAAATTATCAGCAGTCATTTTATTATTTATAGAGAATTTGCTTAACAAAATACGTTGCTGATTATTTTGTGTAGAAGCAGAATTGTTGTATTTGAATGTATAAGTCGAACAAACAAATAAATAACTTTTCAAAAATGGGCTATTGAAATTTATAGAATGGGGGTATTAAAAATTGGCCTATTTCTAGAACGGGGTATCATTTTGAATGCAAACTATTTCTTAAACAGGGTCCAAATTTGGAGATCTGGGCGGCACAACCACCCATAACATACCCAAGTACCCCCCCCCCCCCCCCCCCACTTGGGCCTATCCCCAGAGTGAGTGCCCTAGCTAGTGAGATGATCAAAGAGAAGTAGAATTATAGATGCTAAAGTCCTTGATACAGTCAGTACTTTTATCTCAGAAACCCCTTCTACCCTCTCCTTATCTAAGACTCTTGAATCACCATCAGAATAATTTTATAATTTAGAATTCTTTTCTTGTTTTTGTCAGGATCATTAACAACGCTTTTGAGGAGTTGATTGCATTTCAGGTAAATTTAAAAATGAATTCTGCTAATTAATTAAGATAGCCAACTTCTCAGTGCTAAATGTTACCCCGACTGCTACTCGAGAAAGTCGTGGCTAATATTTCCCAGTGTATCTATTTAAGGTATCGGTATACCCCAAATGACCATCATGCGTTGGCGCTGTTTTACGGTCGGAGGTTTAACAAAAACCCCAATAAAGTATATATTTCCTGAAAGCTTAAGAATTGAAGATTTTGAATATGTATTCATTTTAAGTAAAAGATTAACGTGTTTCGAATATAGCGCTCAATTTCAAAAAGTATATTGGTCCACAATCGAGTTCGTTTCCGGCCGGAATTGAACGGGAGAAAGCGAAGAACATCGCTACGTGTTCTTGACACCTTTCTCTAAAAAACTGTGTCGGGGAATTTTGATTACTTGTCTGGTTAGCTTTTAACACACATTTAAACTTGAGGGTTGACAAAACATGCATTCTCTGTACGAAAGTACTCATAACTTTCGAAGGAGGGAAAAAATTAAAATTCCCCGACACAGTTTTTTTGTCAGACTATTGGAGAACATTCTCTCCAAATTACTGCGAAAAAGGTTGGAAATTCGTTGCCAACGAACTTGAAACGTGCGCTTCATTCGCTGAAATTTTAGTTTCGAGAAACAGGGGAAAACAAGTTTTGGGGCGTTCTTCCGGTCTGATGAGATTAAATACACAAGACGCGTGAAAATAATTATGCGTTGATCGATAAAGAGAAGGCTCGTCTTACTTTAATTAAACAGAGTACGTATCGAATACAAATGACCTCAAATGCGCGCTTCTTATGGCTAGAGAAGAAAGTTCTCCTCTCACCGATCGTGCTACAAGTAAATTAAGAGTTTATGGCTTCAGTTTTCCCTCCATTTAGCTTCACTGTGGATATTCGCCCACATGGATATGCAACCGCGAGCGATTTTCAGTTGTCCTAATCAGTGATGCGATCCGGTGTCATTTGAGACCTGGTTGAGACGAGTGCTTCGGCTCAATTCTTACCGAACAATTTCCCATTTCGGTATATTCTTACTTGAAAACGCGGACACAGTCTCTTAATATGTTCCTATGAACATGAACATTGCAAGATGCGGCTTTCGAATTTCGGGTGAATCTACAAACATGTCGGCCCTCGTGTTACGTGACTTTTTATACGTACATGTTGACAAACTGTTGACGGCTCTCGATTAGAAATAATTAATGGCGAGAATCGTTTTTTCTTCATAACTTTCTTTAGAAGCAATCTTTTTTTCGTGAAACTTTTTGGAAATGAAAGGTCTTGATGTAATCTATCTGAAGATAACAAAAAGTAAAATCTTGCAAAATGGTCAAATTTGGGGTATACTGATACCTTAAGATATTCTGAGATTGCTTAATATCCAGATGCTTACTGCTTTTACTTTGTCAATGGTAAAGCCTGCAGCTACTAGCTACATTTAGCGAGTTATGTTTAAAAGACAGTAATAGGCTAAAAAATTAATTAAAATAAAAATATATTACATTTTTATTCTTAGAATGCTTTGAAGGAGTTTGTAAGCTCTGCAGATACAGCTTATGGCAAGAAGCATGAGGAATTCTTTATTGGATTTGACGGAAGGTAACATAATTTTGATAAATTTATAACAAGCGAGAAACAGATCAGAACTTCTTGAATAAATTATGATCTTTTTTCAGCTTTGGCGCAAAGCATGTGACACCCAGGTCACTTTCTGCTCATTTTATTGGAAACATGGTTTGTGTGGAAGGAATTGTGACCAAATGTGAGTCCAGTGTTGTTGTATATAATTATTTAATATTACATTTTATTATAATTATTTCTGTCCAAAATAGTTTTTGGAAACCATTTTTAACTTGGCAATCCACTAGTTGTACCATCGATTTCACTGTTACGTGACTGTTTAAATAAAAACTCATCTGGGAGGTTTGCGAAAGATTTCTGTCAATCATACATATCATTCCTTATATAGAAGACAGTGATTTCGCGCGCGGTAAAATCAAACACTTCCATATAAGGTATGGTATGAACAAGTAGTACGTGTTTGCTTTGTGTAAATAATTTTCTCTAATGTGGTTTGTTAGGCTCTCTTGTGAGACCAAAGGTGGTGCGCAGTGTTCATTATTGCCCGCAGACCAAGAAAACACTGGTTCGAAAGTACACAGATCTGACGTCTCTTGATGCATTCCCAACAAGTTCAGTCTACCCCACAAAGGTAACTCACCATTTCGTTTATTTAAATGTTAATTAATTTTCTCAATTTTTAGTTTACTGTACATGTGACAATACTACCAAAGGGTCGGGTGTGTAGGGGGTTCTGTGTAACTGGAATGGGATGTGGGAAGGTGTGTCCTGTGATGTGATGTGTTTCGTATGCTCTTATCACTGTAGGATGAAGATGGCAACCCTCTGGAAACTGAGTATGGTTTATCAACTTACAAAGATCATCAGACGTATACAATTCAGGTAATTGCTTCAATGTATATTTTGTAGAAATGAGCAAAACCTTCTTAAACAGTATTAGTTTAGTGGAATCCTTCCTGATGTCCACCATGCAGTTACAGCCACCTTTTGGGGGTCAAATTGAGCACTGATATATTCCTTGAAGCAAATCTGGTCAATGGGCAAATTTTAGTACAGTCGAACCTCGGCTAATGGCACCTCCTGTGTGCAGACACCTCTTGTTAGCAGACACTTAGTCATACAAACACTACATTTTTAACCTCCCATAAGCGGACACCTCTCTTAAGCGGACACTTTTTCGGGCCCCGAGGGTGTCCGCTTACGGGAGGTTCAACTGTAGCTGGTTGGCATCGGGGTTTATGAGGCAGCAAAGGTACATGTACATGTTTGTTCCTATCCAATGGATTGGAGGTCGGCCAGGTGGCCCATCAGTACGGTGCTTAACTCCGGTTTCTGTAGCATGAAGCCGACTAGGAGTATTGCTACTCCCCTGGATGGGATGCTAGTCCATTACAGGTTACCCCTGGCCAGCATTTTGACAGGTTATCGTAACAATTCACTGCTACCCAGTTATACTCCAGGGTGGAGAGAGGCACTGAGAGAGTTGAATGTCATGTATCTTGCCTACCAATGTGATACAAAGACACTAAGACAAGACAAGTGTCCACGAAGACTCCAGCCACTAGACCTGTCAATCTGGATTCCAACTCATGAATCACGGGCCTCCTACTACTGATAACAAATTACTTTTTATTCATTTCCAGGAAATGCCAGAAAAAGCCCGGCAGGACAGCTTCCTCGCTCAGTGGACATCATATCTGATAATGACTTGGTTGATAAATGCAAGGTACTACTGCAGTAGGAACTTATTCTGATTGTGCGGATCCAGAAAACCTCCATAATATACCCACCCCAAGGAAGGTCATTGGAAATTCCGAGAGCGAGGGGGTGCCAAAAGCCAAAATTTTAAAAGGAAAGTATGACACTACAGTAAATTGGAAATTCCAGGGAGGTGTGTGTGTATGTGGGGGGGGGGGGGGGGGGGGGGAAAAGGGGGGGAGAGACTTTGCACCCTCATCCTTTCCCAAACCCTGCCCAGTGCTCCTTTCATGATTTCAAGAGAGAAACAGACTTCAAGCAGCTAGTCTAGCTGATAATGTTAATGGCTTTGAGCAAGTTATTAGTAGCAAGTTTGAGCAAGGCGGTCTTTACTTATCCTTGCAGCCTGGTGATAGAGTGCAAATTATTGGAATGTATCGCTGCCTGCCCTCCAAGAGATCTGGATTTACACCGGGAACCTTCAGGTAATTATTCAATGCAATGTATTTTTAATTTATTAATCAATCATTTATTAGACAGGCCAGCTCTATCCACTTACAGTACAGGTAAAGGTTAAGTGACTCTTCACAAGCCTAGTGGCATGGTCCATAACTGCTGGAGCTTTTCCTGGTCTCAGTAGCATGATGTGACTACAGTAGGAGTATAGACCTTTCTCCAAAATGGCTGCCACAAATTCAAAATGATCAAAATTAAACTGAGCGGAAAAGCAATACCAGCACCTTAAAGACCGCCTCTTGTTTAGTAATCGTACAAAGTTTGGGTTAGGTTAGGTTTCTACCTGAGTCGAGAAGACGGAAGTTGAAAATTGGAAAAATTTAGAGACATACCCCCATGAGTCATACAAAGTCTCTAAATTTTCCAATTTTCAACTTCCGTTTTCTTGACTCAGGTTAAAACCTAACCTAACCAAATTTTGTACGATTGCTAAACAGAGGTGGTCTTTCAGGTGCTGGTATTGATTTCCGCTCAGCTCAAATATTAATTTATACGGCGGCCATTTTGGAGAAAGGTCTATTGCTACTACTCCCCCAGATGGAATGGGATGCTAGTCCATCACAGGTTACCCCATCAGCATTTTGTCAGATTCCCATTACAGTTATAGTCCCTTTACAGGAAGGTGAATTGACCATGCATCTTAACTAACTACATGTAAAGGCAAAACCCTGCCTTCAAAGCCATACTTGAGGTTGTTATTACATTAACTGTGCTTTACTTTATTTTTTGTTTTGTTATATTTATTTATTTGTGTTTGTTTCTTTGCAGAACTGTTCTAATTGCCAACCACATCCATGTGATGAGTAAGGAAATAGCTCCAAATTTCTCTGCTAGTGATGTATCTAACATCAAGAAATTCAGCCGTCGCAAGAAGGTATTGTCTCCTAGCAGTACAAACCCTGTTTAATGTTATCCTTCTTGGGGATAAGCTTATATTTCTTTCACAACGTTTCCTTGACAGGATGTGTTTGAAACACTTGCTAGCTCATTAGCGCCCGTCAATCCATGGCCATGAATACATCAAGAGAGCAGTGTTATGTCTATTATTGGGAGGAACAGAAAAAGTACTGGAAAATGGAACAAGGCTTAGAGGGTAACATTAAAGGGACACTGTCCCGGCGTATTTTCTCAAAACTGTTATAAATGCACGAAATGGTCGCTAAATCTATGAAATAAGAACTTAATAAACTCTAACTAAATGATAAAAAGCAATTTCTTCAAGAATTCCATACTGAAACAAAATGTTTGCAAAATTTCAAAGATTTCTGAGCCAAACTTGAAACTTTGAAAAGCTGACATCCTGTCATTTTTTCAAAAATCCATATTGCAATCCATTTCCATCCTCGCTGTCGTTACTCATCCTCACTTCCTAATGGGTTCCTGTCTTTTGTAGAGTGCTATTCTACAGAATAAAACCATTATTGTTCAACTTCCTATGATCTAGATATGTTTCTGAGCTTCCCAAAATCATACTAAAATGAGGACAGTGTCCCTTTAATAAAAGTGACTTTCAAAATGTTCATTTATTGTTGGAAGCAGCTTCTTCTCTTTCTCCCTTCATTCATCTTGTAAACATATATCTCATCGCCTTTTGTATAATGTTTTATTTCAGTGACATCAATGTTCTACTGATTGGCGATCCATCTACTGCTAAATCGCAGATGCTACGGTAAGAATAAAATAATTATTACTTCTGGTTATTTATTTATTATTTTAATAATTATTTATTTTAATAATATTTATTTATTTATTGTTTATTGTACTCACTGTTTGCTGTTTGCCTGACTCCCACATTCCACTCTGCTATTTTTATAATCAATACAAATCTCCTTTTCTAGGTATGTTCTACATTCTGCCCCCCGTGCCATTCCAACTACTGGGCGGGGCTCAACGGGGTTGGTTTGACTGCTGCTGTCACTTCAGACCCAGAGACAGGTAAGAGCTTTATTATTCATATATTGTAAACAGTCGTTAGTTATAGAAATAACTGAAGGATGACTGGAATAACTTCACATGGCTGTTTTAGAGAGGTGTCCCCTTAATGAGGTGTCCATTCATCAAGAGTTGACGATATTCACCAAAGCACACAACAAGCACGCAGCTACACTGTACATTGTAAACGCGAACTGCACATCCACACAAAGCTGGCACACAAAACATGTGCTGCCCCTGCAAAGCTCTGTTTATGATGCAGACCCATGCGCGTGGCCACTGGGAGAACCGCTGACCACCATTGGCTCGAGTCGCATCCAGTTCACCCCTAGTGAGGCATAAGGCCACATTGGCTCAATTTTAACTTAGCCTTAATTACATTTAGCAATATTATGTAGTTAAACTCAGTCATCATTGAAAACAATAGGGATGGCAAATGGTAAATTAGAGACTTTGCGAGATGGCGAGACTGACATTTTTTCTGTGAGCCCGAGACTTTTAGATTGCTTCCAAGACAGCTTCACAAAAAAATCGAGACTGTGAGATGTACAGAACCGCTAAAAAAAAAACAAGACTGTGAGAGCCAGGGAAATTCAACTAAAATTTTGCGAGACCCGTATTTTTTGAAAGACTATTTGCCACCCCTAGCTAACAAGGAGTAGTGAGAATTGTACTTTTGATCCAGGAGTATTTGGTCCATCAGGTGGTGCTCCGGATAGTAAATAACATGCAGTTAGATTAATAACTAAATATGTTTATTAGGTGAGCGTCGTTTGGAAGCAGGAGCCATGGTGCTTGCTGATAGGGGAGTGGTCTGCATTGATGAATTTGACAAGGTGAACAAATTAACGTAAACAAGAAGTTCCAGTATAAAAGGGGCCTGGCCTGGCCATTCTCACACCTAGTTGTCAATCAACCATCACAGCGTAAACAGCTGACAAACAACGTGCGCTTTTTGTACAACCCTTACTGATAAAATTTATCGTATTTTTTTTCTAAAATGTTCTGTTAAACATTAGCAAGAAATATTTTACTTTTTTATTGATATATTTTGGTTTCATGAGATTATGAAGCATGTTTGGTTTGCAGGACTCTTGACTCAACAATGTACCACGACTGCAAGAGTACAAATTTGCATTTCGCACCCAAAAGGTGTGAAATGTGGGAGGTGCCATCCCTTTTATAGCGGAACTTCTTGTTAAGGAATGAGTGTGATAGTTTATTAAGATTTCAATTTAGTCAAGCTGGCTTTGTGAGTAACAAAGCAATTGAAAATACTTAAATTAAGGTGCTAGAGGTGACAGATGGAGAAATTAAGTTTCTGAACTAAAGTATTAACTAAAGGTAAAAGTGATAAACATCTGTTAAACATTGTAATCCAAAGAATTTGATGGGCCAAGGTTAATGCTGCCAATTTAAGTACAGTTTCTGTAGCAAATCAGATCAAACTGGTTCAGAAATACATGTACCCTGAAAAAACCTGCCTGGCCTGAACAGGCCAGCTACTTTTTTAGCTAGCACTGACCAATCTCAACATGTGTTGCAATTTCCAACCAATTCAAGGTTGGGAAAGCACCATACAATAAAACAGATACTGACGCAGACTGAGTGGGCCCTTTGGCAAACTAGAAACAGACCTCACTTTGCTCAGCCCACCCATTCGTCCTATATATTCAATAAATTATCTGGCTAGAGAACTTTATCATGCCGTTGTTGTTCTTCAGATGAGTGATCTTGATCGAACAGCTATACACGAGGTTATGGAGCAGGGAAGAGTCACCATCTGCAAGGCAGGAATTCATGCAAAGCTTAACGCTCGCTGTTCTGTTCTAGCAGCTGCTAACCCAGTTTATGGCAGGGTAAGAAGATACATAGTACAATGTAGTTAACCCTTGAAATTCTCCTTGCTGTTACTGTGCATTTTCTATCATACGTCTTTATGAGAATTTGCTTTTTAATCAGTAATTCCCATGACCTATCTACTTACATTGTAACTTGTTATCAAAGTTCTAAAAGCTCTTGGAAAAAATCTCAATTTTCATTTTGCAAAGCGTTGAAAAACAAACAGTACCACATGAAAGTACTGCTCCATGGCTTTCATTTGAATGGTCACACACTAGCCAGGTTTCATCCACAGACTTAAAAGTCAGAACCACCTTGTACAACTTAATCAACAATACCACATGAAAGTACTGCTCAATAGCTTTCATTTGAATGGTCACACACTAGGGTTTTCATCCACAGACTTAAAACTTAGAACCACCTTGTACAGCATAATAAACTGTACCACATGAAAGTACTGCTCAATAGCTTTCATTTGAATGGTCACACACTGGGGTTTCATCCACAGACTTAAAAGTTAGAACCACCTTGTATAACACAATAAAACAGTACCACATGAAAGTACTGCTCAATAGCTTTCATGAATTGTATTTCATTTCTCTCTTTCCTTTTCTTCTATTTTTGTAGTATGATGAGTATAAGAATCCATGGACAACATTGGTATGCAGGACTCTCTATTGTCCCGTTTTGATCTGCTGTTTATTGTACTTGATCAAGTGAGTCAAGCTTGTGATTAAAAATTGTTTTTAGTAATAGAGTTATTGGACGACTGAGTGGGGTACAATTCAGGGAGTAATTAATTGGGTGAGTAATGTTTAAAATCACGCTTGGCTGATTTGAAATTACGAGTATCGATTCCTACCTGAATTATACGTCATGAGATTCAATTACTCGGCTCGCTTCCGTTTCTATCGACTTTGATAGTTGGCTTGCTCGGGGCTTCGCCCCTTACCATCAGCAATAGAAACCTTGAGCTTGCCATCTCATTGTTAAATAGATCCTCCTTATTATTGCTGACATCCGACCTCATTCTCAGTTATAATTATTAGTAATGTAACTGCATTTATTGGACACATGCCTATGCTTACAAACTTCGTTCTGTGACCCTTTGTAATTAGATGGATCCCGACAATGATCGTAAAATCTCTGAGCATGTCTCAGGATGCACAGATACAGAAAACCCGGCGAAACAAGAAGGAGAGGTAAGTGTGTTCAACATTGAAATTCTCCTCAACACTTTTCATTAAAAAAATATTTCGTGGGGGGGGGGGGTGAATATTTTCTGAAACCACATTGTGATTTTGTGCCACCGTCTAGCAATTCATATTAGAGACGGAAAACGTCTTAGACGGAACTCGTCTTCTTAAGACGGAAAACTGTCTGATATGAATCCGGTGAAGGACGAGTTTCCCGTCTTAAATTTATCCGTCCATTTCCCCATCTAAAACGACGGGAAAATCAGACGGAAAACTCGTCTTAGACGGAAAACTGTCTTAAATTCACATTAGACGAGAAAATCAGCACGGGTCACACTGGAACTGGAAATTTAGCAATGTCTTCTGGATAGAAATGTAACCTGGCCTCATACTCGTCCTAGTCTCCGACGGCTCTAAGTCATTTATCCGTCTAATTTTACCGTCCTTAAATTTATATTAGACGGAATTCTGTCAGACGGAATTTCGTCTGAGACGAGTTTCCCGTCTTCTAATATGAATTCGCTATGATTGTTGTAAAATAATCCAATGATTGTAATTTGTTTCGTTAGCCTTACCATTTGGAGTCACAGCAGAGACACTGGCAACACAAGATCCTGAAGAAGAGGATGAGGAAAGGGACACACCCATGTTTGAGAAACATGATGCAATGTTACATGGGCAGCGAAAAGACCGCAAGTAAGTTGGAACATAACATAAGTAAACACGAATGAGAAACCCGTAAACGGACACCCTCGGGAAGCAGAAAACGCGTCCGCAACTGGAGCTGGCCGCTTACGGGAATGTGTAAATACAGAGTTTGTATGAGCTAGAGTTCAAACAGGGTTTTGTCAAGGCGGCCGTAAGTAGAGCTGTCCGCCTTACGAGAATGTTGTAATACAGAGTTTGTATGAGCTAGAGTTCAAACAGGGTTTTTGTCAAGGCGGCCGTAAGTAGAGCTGTCCACTTACGGGAATGTGTAAATACAGAGTTTGTATGAGCTAGAGTTCACTGAACGGGGTTTTGTCAAGGCGGCCGTTGTAGAGCTGTCCGCTTACGGGAATGTGTACTTACAGAGCTTTTATGAGCTAGAGTTCAAACAGGGCTTTGTCAATGCAGGCGTAGAGCTGTCTGCTTAAGAGTGTCCGCTCAGAGAGCTTCAACTGAGAAATATATTTTTGACAAAATTATGAAATTTAATGCGAATCAGAAGGTAATGATTCTTGATAAACAAAATTAACGTAAATTACGTAATGAAAGCACTTTTTTGTGACCACTGCACAATCAATAAGAGTACATGTTATATGTTTCATAAACACCAATGGCTACATGACATGTCGTTGAAAAGAAGTGATAAGAAAAACTCTAAACATTCTTCTTTTATGTACTTTAGGGAAAGATTTGTGTCCATGACATTTATGAAGAAGTACATTCATGTTGCCAAAATCATAAAGGTTAGTATATGGTCATGTGTAAACCATGCCATTTAGTAACTCTAGCACTGAAATATGTGAGGAATACGTTAAATATTGAACAAGATAATTCCTGAGAAAGTTGTTAATCAGTCAGTGACATAAGCTACTCGGAAAAAAAATTCAGAGTTCCCCCAACAGGAAGTCGAACCTATGACCTTCCGTACACCGGTCGGACGCTCTACCACTTAGCTACAGGAGACTCGTGGGAGCTTAGGCCACATAACTAGGTTTAAATGTGACAAACATCCCGCATACTGCTAGGATTAGATTTGTCGATGAATGAGAATTTGTGGAAAGAAATGATGGTATATTTTAAGCTTGGTAGAAATATGAGAATGACGTTATTCAGTCAGTGACATAAGCTACTCGGAAAAAAATTCAGAGTTAATTCCTTTTAAAAACCGTCAAATTTACTGACGTTTATATGGATGTGTGGTGAGCCACATAAACGTCTGTAAATCAGGTAAATGTTACAACTTTTGAATGCATTGTTTGAAACAGGTGACCGTGTCAAGCCATTTTCATTCAAACTTTCAAACTTTTTTCTTCCTGAATTAGCCTCGCTTGACAAAAGAAGCCGCAGACAAGATTTCCAACAGCTACGCGGCCTGAGAGATCAGGAAAATGTTGGAAATGAGAAGGCTAAGGTATGCTAAAGTTACTTGGGTCCAAAACAATTATTTTAACCCTTTTACTCCCAGAGTCAAACCTTGTGTCAATAAATGTGTTTGTACCTTTTAAGTCTGTGGATGAAACCCTCGGGTGTGACCATTCAAATGAAAGCTATTGAGCAGTACTTTCACGTGGTACTGTTGATTATGCTGTGCAAGTTGGTTATAACTTTTGAGTCTGTGGATGAAACCCTAGTTTGTGACCATTCAAATGAAAGCTATTGAGCAGTACTTCCAACTGGTGCTGTTTGTTTTTGACAATTTTGCAAAATGAAATCCAATAATGTTTCCTCAGTTTTGAGCTTAGCACTTTTGGGAGTGAAAGGGTTAATGTGGTCCTAAACGTCGACAGAGGTCGGTTATGCCGTTGGCCCTTCTTTTGTTGTTTGTTGTTAGCTTAATTTTAACCTTACAGTACATATTTTTTTCTCAGACTATGCCTGTTACTGCGCGAACGCTGGAAACAATGATTCGTTTGTCTACAGCTCATGCCAAGGCAAGAATGAGCAAAGTTATTGAGGAGGTGAATACCGTTTTATTCATATGATGCATAACAAAACAGAGAACGGTCAAACCTTAATATACTCAACAAAATTTCTTGATTCTCTTTGGTCAATGTCGAGCGAGTGTATATCGAGGTTGACTGTATAGCAAAAAACTGAGTTATGGAGTATGAAAGTTCCAATTAGCGAAAATGTAGTAGATGAATGTCATTCCACAATTTTCGAATTTCTATTTCGTTGTAGGATGATGCTGATGCTGCAATAGACATGGTGTCGTTTGCATACTTTCACAAGGTAATAATAATATTGCTATATGAAACAAACAACGAACGATAACTTAGCAATAAAGTACTACTGTACTACTAAGTTTTTTCTATTGTGTAACGTTAGCTCGTGCATGGAAACCGTCGCTAAGAAACAAAGTTTTAAGTTACCGTAAAATCCCGATAATAGATCAAGCATCGCGTTTGTTTTTCCCGCAATCGGCAAAAATCCCACTTTTGCCCTCTGGCAGTTTCAAAGTGAGTAGTTTCGCGTTTATCGTGAACGTGTGAATTATTTTCGATTTTTCTGATGGATTTTAACGATTGGAGGAAAAGTACGTAATTTTGTTGCTGTACTAGAAATGTCATACTAAATCAGAGGAATAGCCTAAATAGCCTAATTTCTCAGTAGACACCAAACATATAAGAACCTTATAAGGTTAACTTGGAAAAATGGTGGTTCTTAATATACGTGGGTGTTTACTGCATCTAACTGTTCTATCTCGATTTTTCCTTGTGCACGACACTATTCTAATCATTGTGGTAATATCTTGGTCCTCTCTGTGATCAGGTGGAGAAGAGAGAGAAGAAAAAGAGAAAGAAAGATACTGAAGAGGATTCTGGCGAAGAAGAGGAAGAAGAGGAAAGCCAAACTAGCCAATCACAGCAAAGAACAGCCAAGACGTAAGATAAATAGCGAATGTTATTTGGTAGACGATTTTTTTTTACGAGTTTCCGAACATTTAACGAATATTTCCGATGATTTTACGAAGATTTTCCGAAGATTTCTCAAAGTTTTTTCAGTCATATTTACGCTTCCGGCCGTTTTCCGGAGATTTTCGAAGATTTTTAAGGAAAACGTTTTGTCTTAAAATACTAACAATCTTTAGACGGTTTTTTGACGATTTGACGAAGATTTCCGAAGATTTTACGAAGATTTCCCAAACTTTATTCACAGATAACGTGAACGCTTCCTACCGTTATTCCGGAGATTCCCGAAGATTCCCGAAGATTGCTAAGAAAGACACCAACCAATTTCTAGACTGCAAATCAGTCCGTAGTTAATTAAATGTTGTTAGGAAGGAGGATGCATTCCCTTGGTACCCCATCCACAAGTTCTGTTTTATCAATATTTGCTCGACATTTGAATCAGCGTCGCGCCAGAGTCGCGTAGTGTTACTGAGCTTGTCGTCAGATTCAAACGTCGAGCTACAGTCACGCTACTGGGCGCTAATGCCGAACTTAATTGATCAATTGAGTTCGACACGACGATAGCGCGACGTTTGAATCCGTTTGAATCCGTCCAAACGGATTGTGCACATCTAGTATAAAAGCAACCAATAAAATGGGTTTGCGTTAAACAATAAATAAAGAGAAATACTGTACAATCTTTTCACGTGTCCAATTAGTTTTTTACTGCAATGGTCACATTCTCCTACAGAACGAGCAAATCACAAGCCAAGAAACAAAAAGTTGCTAAGAAGCAGAAAGGCGAGGAAGGTCACGATCCTTACGACTTTGACAGCGATGAAGGAGAACAGGAAACAGGAGGTGAGTTCTTATAACTACTTCTGCGAGGGCTTTAATTTCGTAATTTCCACAATTTAACGGGCTGTTGCGTTAACCCTTTCACTCCCAAGAATGCTAAGTTAAAGATTGAGGAAAAAATATTGAATTTCATTTTGCAAAACTGTCAAAAACAAACAGCACCACTTGAAAATACTGCTCAATAGCTTTCGTTTGAATGGTCACACACTAGAGTTTCATCCACAGTCTTAAAAACTATACTTACGTTCCTATAAACTATTTCGCGATTATTCTAACATGTTCAATTTGTCTAATGTGGGCCGAACTGTCCAGGAGCGGAATTCGTAGGGACGGAGTTCAAGTCCAGATAGAGAAAGGACAATTCACCGTCTTGTGTTCACGTTCTCCATAATACTTTGAATTTGGTCATTTCACATTGTTGTTTTGCAGAGGACGGCTAAGAAATGTACAAAGTTTGAAAACGCACGTGCAGAGCTATTATACTACTAATTAAACCTATTGTTTTGTGACGTTCTCGTCGCCGTCGCCGTCGTGGTTGATTTTTTGTTAATAAACGGTCCCTAACAACGTGGAAAGGACAAAATTCTGGGTTTACGGAGAACGTGAACCGCAATGACGAATTTTTCAAGTTTCTCTTTGGATTAGAAAGTAGTCTTTACATATTCAGTTGAGAATAGTTCTGACATCGATAGACAAACTGAATGGAACTAACGATTCGCGAGATTCTGAAGTATAATATAAATTCATTTTTAATCGATGTTACCCTCGGCATTGCCGTCGTGTTCATGGTAAGCCCCTGAATGTTTTTGTTTGTTTGTTGTTTTAGCTGTGGTGGAGAAGATGAAACGCCGTCGATCAACCAAGACAAGTGACACAGAAGAAGCCATGGACACAAGTGAAGACAGAGCTGCTGTTACCCTTTCAGCTGACAGGTAAACCGTACGGTACCAAGATCAAAGTATCAATACTCCTTACCGATTGCCATACATTTATTTGAATATTTGTTATGAGATTTTGTTGGTACATCAAGACTTGGATAGCTAGTTTCCCCGACTTAGACAGTTGGGCCTAATTTATACATCGCATAAATGTACAGTCAAAGCTCTCGTTGCGGCCGCTCTCGTAAACGACCAAACTCTAGTTACGACCACCATTGTGAAACCTCGACCACTTGTTGTGCTACACATTTATGAGACATTGCATTATTTGTAATCATCTGAATAAGAGAAATTTTCAAACTCTGTGGATGCGTGACCTGTACATTCGCTTTCGTACATTTCGTAAGTGGCCAGCCTCTATTATTTTAGCGCGTGGTCACTTACGAGAGACCATTCTCGTAAGCGACCAGCTCTAGTTACGACCACCTTTTCGAACACCCGAGGTGGTCGCTTACAAGGTGCAGAAATCTCGCTGTTAATACTTGATTCGACTACGTTGCAATACACCATACAGTTGCTATTTGTGTGGGCATTGCACTGATTTAAAGCGATTTCAGCAAGTTTTCTGAGACTTAAATTACATTCGACGCAACTGAAATGCGATGTATAAATTGTGCTTTAGTATCCCTAGGTTGAGTGATTCCTATATTCTTTTCAGTTGACTGCTTAAAATATATTGATGTTGTAGGATAAATTAGTATTTAAATGAGTAGCCACAAAAGAGGATGATCTAAGAGAAGGATTCCCCGTGCCCCATGATAATTTTTGAAATCTATTAATAGTTTTGCGCCATGCTGTGAAAGTTATTTTTATTTCCTTCTGATCGAGGCTCAGACATCACGTTACTCGAACTGACCAATCAGGTAGCGCTCTTAAAATAGCTCAGCTATGGACTGAAAGTTAAAAATAGATTTCAACAAATTATCTTTGGAAGAGACCCATGTATGAGGGAATGCTTCTCTCAGATCATCCTCACTTGACCATGTATATTGAGTGGACTGTGAGAAACGTTTGACCCATTTTATCTAGCACTTAAATTAGTGATGTTCTTGTTTTTATGTTACTAATATAAATATAAAATAATATTATTAATACATTACTTTTTTTTCAGACTCGGTGAATTCAAAGCTGCCTTGTTAGAAGCTTTCTCGTCTGCGCATGTTCAAACGTTACCGCTGTCCACAGTTAAGGAGTCCGTGAAGCGTGACACGCGTGACAAGACATTCAGTGACGAAGAAATCGATTCTGCGTTACAAGTCATGCAAGATGCCAATCAAATCATGGTAGCAGAAGGGAATGTGTTCCTTATTTAAAATTTGTGTACACAACAAAGAACGAACATTGCCTGTTCGCGGCTGTATATTGTGCGTTTTGTAAACCTTTTGTAAACATAATATAGAGCTTTCCACTGAGGCCATGTAAAGTGTTCTCACATAACTGGAATTATTTTCTTAAGAAAAGAACACATTTTTCATTAGAGAGAAAATGTATTGCTGAGTAATGGTAACGGTGATGCATACTGTTTACACGTGGGTATTCTTTTCATATTTGATGCTTTGGAAATTCGTTCATGATAAAATTTAGATAAGTTTAGATTTCGAAGGGTTGAATTGGCTAATCTGACTTTAACATGCACAAGGGCTATTTGCTCGTTGCATAAAGCTGGAAGTTATAGCGGAGGTCGTTATACCTGTAAAAGCCCAGTCATTGCTTTAATTGCGCGTTCCACAAAGTTTGTTCATTATGTCCGTATGTCCGGTCTTCAATTTAGTGTCGTAAAACCAAAACCAAAGCAATTACAATGGCCAATCACAACAGACGAAAACAACACAATGAACCAATCAGAACTCGAAGCAAATACACGTAACCAGCGCCAAGCGCGGGAAAACGCGTGTGGCAAAGCCGCGATTGGTTTTTGTTTTACATCTGATTGGTTGAGAAGGTGGCGCGAGTTTTTTAAACCAATCACAGAGCGTAGTAAAGCAAAATCAAAGCAATTCAGCGATTACTTTCGACAGTCAATTGAATATGCTCTATAATTGTATTGGCAAAAAACACCACAAGCTTTGGTTGAAAAGTTTTGAAGAGATAATTTACATCAACTTCTTTGTCTCATGTAATTTATATTGTACAGAAAACCCTTTTACTGTTAACTGAATGTCCTAACCGTGTCTTGCGAAGTGTTGTGTTGTATTAATAACCATTTGTAATAATAAATAAAGTATGTTTACTTAGTTCTGCAAATGACTGGAGACAAAAACATTTACATGTTTTATATAATATTGTAAAGTTACTTAGCTATGAAGCCACTGGGAGCTGGCCCCTCCAGTGGTAGAGCATTTGCACCGGAATCGCAAATGTCATGGTTCAAATCCCGGTGGAGCCTGAATTTTTTTCAGGCCTTCTTGTTAACCGCTTAAGTTGAAATATAACTGCGAAGATCTCAATCTCTTTCATTCTTTCTACCGCAGTTCACATATGAATTATTTCATATATTCATCGCCAGAATAAGAGCAATTCCATTTTTTCACAAAAAAATAGGAATTCAGAAAATACAAAACAACATAAAAATCAGCTTCTTGAATAATCTACAAACGAACTGCACATATGACACCTTTAAAGTGGTTTTTGCTCGCTTCCATTAAACCCTGGAATAAGTGCCTTTTTAAATAAATGGGATAGTATTTTCACATTCGTCAAGGTAATTTGCTTAGTCAATGTTGTCAATATTTTTGGTGGTATTTCATCATTCTTGGAAAAGCCAAGGATAAATTTCTCCAGATGTTTCAGTTGTTCGTCCACAGCTACCTTTTTACGCTTTCTCAGTTCGACCGCCTCAAACCGACTGAAACCTTTCAGTGCACACATTTCACCTCGATTCCTCGAGCCAAGCCCCCCACGCGTTAAAAGAGGTTTTGTTAAAGTGGAAACCTTGCACGTGCACTCTCTTACTTTATGGCAATCATTTTTGTACTACAGTCGAACCTCTCTAATACGAACACCGAAGGGACGGAGCAAAGTGTCCGTATTAGAAAGTTAGAAATTAGAAAGTTGTCCGTATTATAGAGGTCATGAATAAGACGTCACTTTAAAGGCTTAACAGACGTTAAGAAATCTCGATGATAAATGGCAATAACATGTCGATAAACTGAAAACAAACTACTTTATCGGTATGGACAATGGGACAATTGATCAACTTTGATCTGTAACCACAAACATGAAATACGAACTGTTAAAGAGGTTACGTTTATATGAATTTGCTCTCTGGGGCCGAGATTCGGTGTCCGTTGTCCGTATTAGAGATGGTCCGTATTATAGAGGTTTTCTTTATAGAGAATATATTGGCATTTTGCCGGGACCAAGGGAACTGTCCATAATAGAGAGGTGTCCGTATTAGAGAGGAGTCCGTAAGGAGAGGTTCAACTGTACCAGCTATTTTATGATTGAAAAAGTCACGTGGCAGGGTTGTTACAAGCTGGAAATTGTTGTTTGAATGCATTTACTAATCTGCTTGTAAAATCTGTTTGCTTTTACGCCAATATTACTTTCGAAATCACTTCATTGTCAAACGTTTTTGAAAGGCGTCAAAAGCCGTCAATGGAGGCTACCAGTAAACAAGGCGAGAAGTGATTAATGACAGCTGTCAATTAAGACGGCCGAACCCGATTTTGAAGAAAAAAAACGAAAAGCTGAAAAATCTTAATAAATGTCTCGTTTGACTTTTTCGGGAATAGCGAAATACAAGTTATAGAAATTGACACTAACTCCCATTTATGAAAAGAATTGACACTTATTTCAGGTTTTCGTAAAATAGCTAGCTGACTTATATGGTCATTTGTATTTTCTGAATTCAGAAAGTAGAATTAGTTGCCCTGGAAACCAGAGGTTCTATCTCGCACGCGTTGATTAGGATCGGCCGATCGAAGCGCGCCGGGCGATGTGCACTGGTCGCACAAAAAAGCCTCGGTTCTGACAATTTAGTTTTAATCCTGTGTACCAGATAACTGATTCTACCGCAACTTTTATTGTGTTTAGTGTTATCCCGTACCCGAAAGACGAGGTAAACAAAATCACCTAAAGAATAAACGTTTTACAGCTATTGTGAATGGTAATCTGGCTACGCTATGTTTTAAAATTCTTTTGATCTATTTTGTGTGTGTAAAGAGGTGGTATGATACTTTTAACGACCGTAATTCAATTCCGGGCAGCTTAACGAAGTCTTTGATTATTCCAACAAAGTATTTAACATTTCATTGTCATTCGCTTAACAGGTTTTAACACTAATCTGTTGTGTTAAAAGCCGTATTTTTCTATTGCTTATTTAGAACTCCGCCCATCCCTTTTTCATTGTAATGTTAAAAGTAAACTCTTTATCTATAATTAAATTGCTTTTTACTCTAAAGTGTTAATTATCCAAAACAGCCCTTGTTGTATGCAGACGAAACAGCCGTCTGTCGCCAGTGTCGGCGTTGTACAACATTCCGGGGGAGAGGGTAGGGGGGTTCTCAGGTTTATTAGGGACGGGAAGGTGGTGCGAATGAGGCCAATTTTTTAGACACAAAAAAGTTCTAAAACTAGACCCCCAAAAAGTCCACGCCCCAGGACGTAACCCAAAAGGTCCTTTTTCTCCTAAAGTAAATTAAAATCACAGCAAACATCAAGAGAGTGCAAGATGGTACATGCGTCTACCTATATCATTCATCAAGCATCTGTCACAAACTGCAGTCATTCTTACAAATTGGGGAGCCATGCATTTTTGTTCAACCCTAAAAAAAGTATCTACCAAAATCTTTCTATACCCTTAAAAAAAATCCGGCAGAAAATCTCTAACCCAACAAAAGTCCCTAAATCGCTAATTTCAAACCCAAAAAGGCCTTTGCACTCTCCCCATCACTAATATATCCCCCCCCCCCCCCCGTCCCAGGAAAGGGGCAACATTAAAGTTGTACATAATTATTATTGTACATGTTGTTGGGGGACATATTGACTAGCAAGACTTATTCCAGCTTTGAATTTCAATCGTCTATCTGTTTTCGAATTCCCAGTCTCGTTTCATAAAATCCTCCACGAAAACCGAGCACAAATTTCACAGCGAGTATAATTTCACAATGGACGAGATTACGGACTGCAACAACAATGGTCTTTCGCCATGTAGAAATGCCGATTACGAAAAAGATCGTTTTGACGAAAGTCCTGATATTTCTGACAGCGAGAGAGACAACCTGGACTATTCTGAAGATTTAAGAAACAGCAGTGAAAGGAAAAGAAGAAGCAAAAGGGAAGAAAAGGTAATAATTATAAGGACAAAACGTCGAATTGCATCTGGTTGTCGAAGGATTCACAGGAAATCACTTCGCATGGACAAAAACCAACGTATGGTTCGCAAAATGCTCTACGTTTCAATTGCATTTCGGAACAAGAGGAGCTAAAGATTGGTCATCGTTCTAACGATGAAAGTGAAGACTTGAGCGAAAGAGTTACATTGCCGCACATCGATACCTGTGTTAGCGAATCTGAGCAACGTAAACCAAGGAACAGTGAGCGTAGAGAGAGCGCTGTTGTGAACACAGTCAACGAAATATCATTGCCGTCTCTAAAGGGCAAGTGTTTTCTTCCTAAACGCAAAAATGCGGTCTCTTCTTTCCCAGCGTTGAAAAGCTCAATTTCATTACCTTCGTTAAAAACTCCAAGTTTAGTAAACACAGTAAATGGTAGTGACTGCAAACTTTCCACTGGATCGGATTCTTTCGAACTGGCGAGCTATACCGACGATTTGACGATGGCGGACCGAAGTGAAATGAACTCTCTTCATTGGCCAGCGAAGAGGAGTCGTCAAAAGTCACGAACCTTGCGAAGAAAATTTGACGGACTAACGTCTCCATTCAATTATGGAAGGTCGCTAAGTAAGCGATAAGTCACGAGAGAATGCTTGTTAAAGCATGTTTAAAATAGGTTTTTACAGAGGTTTTCAATTGAGTGTCGAAAGTAATCGCGGAATTGCTTTGGTTTTGCTTCTACGCTCTATGATTGGTTTAAAAAACTCGCGCCACTTACTCAACCAATCAAAACCAAAGCCAATCACGACTTGGTCACACGCGTTTTTCCGCGCTTGGTGCCTGTTTAATACGTGTATTTGCTTCGAGTTCGATTCTCATTGGTCGACCGTTGTGTTGTTTACGT
The DNA here is from genome assembly GCA_029204205.1 of Desmophyllum pertusum. Classification (NCBI taxonomy): domain Eukaryota; kingdom Metazoa; phylum Cnidaria; class Anthozoa; order Scleractinia; family Caryophylliidae; genus Desmophyllum; species Desmophyllum pertusum. Next base: position 254,856 of record MU825436.1, on the reverse strand, counting down.
TTGATATGATTGGCCATTGTGATTGCTTAGGGTTTCTAACCTCTACTTTAATCACAAAAACTTTTGGACGAATAAACTTTCGGACAAAAAAGTCTGTCCGATTTGTTTTCCGTCCGAACAAAAACACAGTCGGAACATTTTACCGTCCGAACAAAACTGATCCAATTTTAAGCATTTTATAAACGGAAGGGTTATGAAAACGCTCGACATGCATTGTGACTCCATTCGCTAGGATAACAAATTTAAGACATTACGAGTGTTGAAATTTGTTAACCCATTCATTTCCAAGAGTGCTAAGTTCAAAACTGAGGAAAAAATATTGAATTTCGTTTTGAAAAATTGTCTAAAGCAAACAGCGTCACATAAAAGTATTGCTCAATAGCTTTCATTTGAATGGTCACACACCAGGGTTTCATCCACAGACTTAAAATTTAGAACCACCTTGTACAGCATAATAAACAGTACCACATTAAAAGTTAGAAACATATTTATTGACTCAAGGTTTGACTCTGGGAGTGAAAGGGTTAAAGCAACATCGAAGAATAAATGAACGTCCGCGTTAGGCGCTCGTATCCACGAACTCAGTCACCGTGTTTTCTGTTTTTGCTCAAAGTATGTCGTGTAGTTTGTTGCGTTCAAACTGAACTGTTTAAACGGAGCTGTATTCAATAAATTTAACATTATTTACACGTTGTGTTTTCTCGGAGTTTTACGTCCGAAATTTCAAGGAAAAACGTCCGACATGTACAAAAAAATCGTCCGAAAGTTTTTTTGTCCGAAGTTTATCGTCCGAAAATTATAACTCTGAACATTTTTGTAATTAAAGTATGGGCCAAACATATAAACAAACTAGATAATGATGTAATGATTTAATGATGACGCAAGTAGTTTCAACAAAATAAATTACTTTCTTTTTCCCTTTATCTTTTGAGGTGTTTTTCAAAATAGAAGAAATGGGTAACTCGATTGTAAACTCACTAAATTCTTAAGGTCCCTTGACTCACAGTACAGTAGTTGCTAAGATTAAACGAAATCTGTTTGAGAAATATTGGGGATCTTAAAAATGCAAAGTTGTGGAATTCTGTGTACGTGCAACAGCAAAATGTAAATTTGACTTGTCGGAAGCTATTAGGGGCTAAGTATGTGTCATAATGTGTAGACCATGTTATAACAATGTTACAATTAAAAGGTGAAATGCAAAAGTAATTTACAGCTAATACAACAATTAGAAGAATTAAACTGGTGGAGTTAAAATGCTCTAACTACTTGCTAGTTATTATGTCATGTGTTAACATGACGCACGGCCTTGTTCACAAGGAACGTTTGCAACTTCTTGCTGAATTAAATGTATGTCAAAAGCCATTTTATATCAGCGAAGGCAGTTGTACACTCCGGATTCTGGGGGAAGCATGAGTTTTCAAATTCTGAACGAAGATGAAGAAGATACTTTTAAACAGTACAAAGATGAAGACAAAACTAACTCTCGCAAAGAAGTGATAGTTCTTGGAGGGAAGTTGCTGTGTAGCGAAGTTTATTCTTTAATGGGAAGGACTACTCCAGACGAACTACAACGCATCGAAATTCAAACAGGTATGGATACGTTCACGGATGTTTACAAGGATGATAAGAGTGGTTTTGTTGGGCACAAGTTAAAGAAGTCACGCTCGTTTACACATGAGCAAAAACAGAGAAGAAAGCGCGACAAAATACAAAAGCAGCCCAGTTTTGAGAAAAGCAAGTATCACACAAGCGACTCTGTTTTGTGGAAAGGAGAATTCAATGAACTATCTGTATTAACAGAAAGCTTTGACACTTTGGCCAGGACAGACTACCTCAAATCAAGATTCCCACCGATATTACAAGAATCGAAATCGCTGTTGAAACGGAAACAGGGAGAGAATACCATACAAACTGCAACGAAAGAAGGACTTCCTTCCTTGAACATCAAGGGAAATTTTAACGAGAAATTTGCAAGACAAACCCAAAGGTTCACGAATCTTCCAACTTTGATTCACAAGCAAGGCTTAACTGTCAAGGCACCACCGCCATCACCGGAATCAACAAACATCACTTTGTTTTCAGAGAAACCCGGCGCGACATTTTCCGAGGCGTCTCCGATTATACCACGGAAAAAGCCCCGAAGAGTTTATACGAAGATGATCCACCGCCTTCGCCGAGAAGAGCGACACCATTTCCGAGTATCTGGGGAGAAGATCGGGTTTTCATGCTCAGCATCGGAAATAATGTTATAAACGGCGAGAAAGCAAAAACTTATATTGTTAAAGAAGAACAGGAGTAAGACTGAGCAGTTATTTGGGATCGGCAGGTCCAAAACTGGTCTTATAAATTTTCCTGAAAAACTATAACAGTTTTAATTGCAGTACAATCAATGAAAGACAATTTAAACTGAGGATAAATGGAGTGAAATGTACCGTGCAATAGCGTGCGTTTTTGTTTGGGACATAAGGATCGTCGGAGAGCACAATTAACAATTTTTGTTATTTAGACCCGTTAAAGCTTGAAAAGTAGCAATAAGAGTGTGCTGGATTTCTCTTAAATTTGTCCTAAAATTGTCTCAAAAAGGTCTGTTAATAATTATAAGAATACGATCAGAGTAGAATACTTGCTACGCAGCCTCGTCCCCAGAGTCTTCTCCGCTTTCAAGATGGCGGGTGGGCGCGAAGAAGACCCTGGCGAACAGCAGGTCACGTGTCTCCAAAAATATTGGAGATTTTGATTGTTTCAAAATGGCGGCGGGCTCGCGATTGGTTAATTTTGTGGTCACGTGACCTGCTCTTCGCCAGGGACTGCTTCGCGCCCACCCGCCATTTTGAAAGCGGAGATAGCCCTGGGGACGAGGTTGACTCGCTACGTACCTCTGAATGATAATACGTGATAACCTGATTTGTCTCTAGCTATCTCTGGAAAACACACGACTTTAGAAGCAATTCTTTGCATGATGAAACCGAGTCGTGATTATTCCTCGCATTTTTACACTGTCACGTCTCATCTAACAATTCCTGTTATAATAGCCTGTTTCAGGCCCTGAACCATTTTCGGCACGGCCCTTTTTCCAGGCCCTGAACCATTTTCGGCACGGCCCTTTTTCGGCATTGTACGTCGAGTAAATGATATACAGTGGAACCCCGGGCCAAAAAAAGCTGGCCGTAATAACGGGGTGGCCGTAATACGGGGTAATTGTGGGGTCATTGTAAATGTACAACAAAAGCGACTGAACGAGCACTAAAGGCAGCCTGAACCAATTTACAGGAAGATCCGAAAACAGACAAAAATTCTTCAAAACAATGAAAACCTGCTTATGAAAACCTGCTCATACGGAGTCATTGTTTCAATGATTTGCAACTGATTCAATCCATTGCCGAGTTTGTGGCCGGAATGCGGGGTAAAATTACAAAGAAAATAGGCGCATGGGGATCGCAAAATCTGGCCGTTCGCCGGCCGTCAGTTACGAGGTGGCCGTAATAAAGGGTTTTTTATACAAGAGATTAAGTGCGATTTCGCCGGGCCAAAAAGAGCTGGCCGTATTAACGGGGTGGCCGTAAGGCGGGGTTCCACTGTATTGTTGCCAAATTTCACTTAAAAGTTAACATGGGAAGCTAAATATTGTTCCGTATTTAGTCATTGCTAAGGAATACATTAAATTAATTCGTGAGCGGTCCACCTTCGCGGTCCGTCTTACAAATTCAGACCACTCAGGGAACCAATCAGAATGCTACTTTGATATAGCTTCTCTCCCGAAAACACGAAGCTCGATCAAGATTCGCTCTTCACACTAAAAATCTAATCAAGAGGATGACATAACAACCGTAATGAAATATAACCTCATTCAGTTGTTGGACTTTAATTGAGGTATCTCGAATAAGGGTAAGGCCCAGTTCAGACGCCGTACTTCACATGAGCCGAATCGAATTCGATGAATTAAGTTCATGTGGGGTACGGCGTCTGAATCAATTCGGAACGGCTGAATCAATTCGGATCGGGTCAGCCGTTCTTCCCGCCTGTTCAGCCGAGAATAACGGCTGTTGACCGGTTTTGATTCAGACGCCGAACTTTAAATGAGCCGAAACAAATGCATGAATTATTATAATGTGTTTTTCAATATAACAGCAACTTTCCCCTATTAATTTAAGTTCGGCTGAATTAAGCTCGGCGTCTGAATCAATTCAGCCGGTCTAAATTAATTTGGGTCGGCCTAAATTCGAATTCAATTCGGCTCATGTGAAGTACGGCGTCTGAACTGGGACTAACTGAAACCGAACAGAAACCACTTAGTGTAGGGGTATTTTGAGAGCTTTTGTCTTTATATTGCTCCATATATTGTGTTTTGTATGAAACTGTTTTCCAAAATTGTCAAACTCTATCATAAACATTTTTCTAAACATTTATTCCACACCCAGCGATCAAAGTTGCATCCTCTTCTCGACAGTCTCTGAGAATAGAGAAGGGTTCTAACTACTAGGAAATAAATAGTATAAAAATTCCTTTTATAACTGACTATCAGCTTCTACTTAGCTGAGAGATAACAATCACATGTTGGTGCCCCACTGTCTGCCAAATATAAAAGGCCTTTGTTTCTTTGCTCCTCTTATCTAGCCTGAGAACGTTCTAATACATTAACAACGTTTGATCAAAAACCGAGATTTCTTAGAAAATCACTGAACCCAAAAAATTGATCGACGGATCTTATCGACTTCTGGAGGGTTCTTCAGTTTATTTTGTCGTCGACCTTGGCAGTCAAAGTAGCCGATCAACAAAATGATAAATGATCAATAACAATAACATTAAAGAAAGTATTGCCTAAAATGCTCTAAATGTACCAAAAAGTAGTTTTTTCGTACACAAAAGTATTCTTCTAACTTTGTTTTGATTTGAAGGCCAACACGGCTGGTTCGAACTTCCGGCCCAACTAACTCTCGGAATTAGCCCCATCATTGGCTCAAAAAACAATACATTGCATATCACAATTATTTAAAACTACAATATAGGTATACTTTATAATGGACCAATGGAAATAGAGATTTAGAAGAGGTAGTGGCTTACTCGAGACGATTATCACATTCGAGTTCGTGTGCTAGCTTGGGTGCGGTTTGCTCAACTAAAGTCGAAAGAAAAAAACAAATCTTCTTAAAGAAAGGTGAGCTTTATTACTCTCATTTGAGGTACTCAACGGAGAAAACACACTCAATTTTCAGCACACTAGCTAGAGTCAGGCCTACATAATTTTAGATCAGTGAACCCAAAGAGATCATTAGACACAAACCTACGTTGACTCCAACGTGTTTGCATAATCACTCACGAAGACTATAGCGGCTTTAACAGTTTTGCCTCGTTTAACCCTGCTTCCCAAGTAAAGTAACTGTCTTCAGACACGTAAGAATATCGACTAGAGTGGTGAGGTTGTTTTAGATCTGAAGCAAAAGAGATCATCAATCGCATACCGGCTCGATATCAACATCACAGTTTACAGAATAACACCACGAAGACTGCAGCAATTTTAACAGTTCAGGCTAGTTTATACATGTCTCCCCAGTACAATGCAACTGTCTCCAGGACAGACACCATTAGCCATTGTAGCTAGTGTGCTGACTGCATGTGGTCTGAATTGATTGAAGCCAAAGCCGAGATAATCAATCGTGCAAACCCAGGCTCGACAACAACATGTTTGCATAATAAAGAATAAAGGTTAATCCGAGTAATTGCATTGTCAAATATATGCACAACAAAATACAACTATAGAAACTTTCAGTGGCTATATTTCGGTCCGATACTACACCATCTTCAGACTAAAGTGACCTAAAAAGAGTGGATTTTAAATACTAGATGGTAGTTTGCATTAAAATACACGTGAAAAACAAAACAAATACGATACTCAGGAGAAAAGGCAAAGTTATCTGCTGGCTTTTAAACCACTGTTTAGTAATGGTCGGAGTCGAGGCTTGATGTGATAAGCTTCTTTGTATAATAGGAGATTCCAGTTATTATCACTGTCCAGTATAATGGTGTTAACTCGGACTGCTTGGAAGTGGAAGGCGGAGCATTGATATTACCAAAAATATCTGATAAATTGCAGAGATCTTGAATACACTCATTTTTTTTATAAGAACGTCTAATTTCAGTTCGAGCTGAGGCTGAACCAAAACCGAATGTTCTTATTTTTTTGGCGATTTCGGCCTGAAAACGTTCTTAACATGTTCTTAAGTTACATGGTATATAATTTCACAAAAAAAGATTCGAACGTGAAACCCAGGAAACTCTGCAGGAAACCTGTATAAAAGACCAAAACACAGCCTAAACGGTTTTTATACATGTTTGCCATATCATGTTGTACTATATAAATATGCATTCAAGTATTTTGAGCTCATTTGAACAGCGTATCAACTGAGATATTTGAAATGTTACATTTTGTTAATGTTTTGAAAGGATATTGGAATATTGTATTTAGAGCTCGTGATCGATGCGATGTTAATATCTAGAAAGTGCGGAGACGTGTTTTCTTACAGGTCACAAGTAAAGCGAATATTCATGTCAAACTTGTGAAAGTGCTCCAAGATATTGGTAACTGTGTCGCGTTTGATCTAAAGAAGAGTATCATCCACGTATCTACAATAAAAGGCTATCAATCCTTGGTCAATGAGTTGTTGCACGATTGTCTGTTCGAATTCTGTCGTAATTAAATTAGCCAACACTGGGCCGAACGAGCCGCCCATGCTGACACCATCGGTTTGTTCATAGAGCTTGTTGTTGCAGGAGAACACCGTTTTCGTACACGTATCGCTGATTAGTTTGCGTAGGGTAGATTTGAATTCTTGAGCTTTGTGGTTTCAAGCTTCTTGTTGTAGATTCGATCTTGAATGATTTTCAGTGTCCGTTGAAGGATAACAGTGGTGAAGAGAGATTCAACAGTCAAAAGAGACGAATTCAGAACCCTGAGCAAATAAGTCAGGAGGTATTGACTTGATCCGATTAACTGCGTCGAAGTTGTGCTTCAAGGTGTGCTCGTTCTGAGTAAGTGGCTGTAGAAGTTCACTGATGAATTTTCCCACCGAGTAGTGTGTTGTGCCGGTTGTATCGATTATTGGACGAAACTTAGGCAAGCGATCAAACGCTTTATGAATGTTTGGAAGGCCATGGGCTCGAGCGAGTTTGCCACTTTTTGGGCGAATCTTTTAGCAGGTTTTGTTGTCTAGTTCACCTCGCTTAACGAGACTACGGAGATATCGTTGGATGGAGTTTAGGCGTTGATGAGTTGGATCAGTCCTGATGTGCTTGAACGTTCGTTCGATCAGAAAACAACCTGGCCATTGATCTTGTGTAATCAGGTTTGGAAATCAAAACTACCCCTTCTCCGTTTTAGTATCACGGCGGTTGATTGCAAATCTTTGCTGATTTTTTATTCGTTTGATATCTTGAAAGAAAACCACAATCAACTAGTGAAAACGGATTAATAGGACGCCCCAGATGCAGACACTCTTACGGAAGAACATGAACTTTGTCCGCTTCTAAAGAGAACGGTCATTTGAAAAACCGAATCTCCGAGAAAACGATCAAGAAACCATAGTTGACCAGTAGCTAATACCATCCTATCCCCTCCCCCGTACCACTATCAATTAAAAATTCCAGATATTACAAGCCATGTTACTATTCTATAAACTGATTTTTCAAGTTAATATCAATTTATTTTCCGAAAAACTAAATTGGAACGGCTTATATGATCAACAACAATGAGGTACAAGATATTTCACTTGAAACAGAATCTCATAATGTTCACCCTTTCGGTAAGATATTATGCTGTCTTGTATCTCCCATCATGGGAAACATATGCCGGAAAATTTATATATTGAAACACACTACACGTGTTTTAATATAAACACACAATAAAGACTGGTATTAAAACAAAGCGGGGAAATTTAATTCCCTTATTGTTTAATATAAAAGGCTGCAATACAGGTGTAAAGGCTTTACCTTTGCGAGGAAATCTGCGAAACATAGCTTGTTAGGGTTCGGTTGGATTCCATTCTTCTTCTGCACTCTTTTCAGAAAGTAGCTGTTGAAACTCTTACTTTTTTTCTACTCTTCTCGTCGCAGAATAATTGTTAAATATCTGGAAAAACCACAGCTATACAACAAGCTTATTTATTAATCATAATCATAATCATATTATTATATGTATGTAAAAGTATATAATTAATTTTTTAAATTTTACGCACGTTCACGTTTTAAGGAGCTTATTTTAGCTCCTAGGTGACACGTGCATAAATAAAGGATTGATTGATATAGCTTCTCTCCCGAAAACACGAAGCTCGATCAAGATTCGCTCTACTGACTAAAAATCTAATCAAGAGGAAGACATAACAACGTAAATGAAAAATAACGTCATTCAGTTGTTGGACTTTAATTGAGGTATCTCGAATAAGGGTAACTAAATTTTTTTAACCCGAACAGAAACCACTTAGTGTAGGGGTATTTTGAGAGCTTTTGTCTTTATATTGCTCACTATATATTGTGTTTTGTATAGTCAATGAAACTATTTTCCAAAATTGTCAAACTCTATCATAAACATTTTTCTAACCATTTATTCCTCACCCAGCGATCAAAGTTGCATCCTCTTCTCGACAGTCTCTGAGAATAGAGAAGGGTTCTAACTACTAGGAAATAAATAGTATAAAAATTCCTTTTATAATGACTATCAGCTTCTACGTAGCTGAGAGATAACAATCAAATGTTGGTGCCCCACTGTCTGCCAAATATAAAAGGCCTTTGTTTCTTTGTTCCTCTGAGAAACTTTCTAATACATTAACCACTTTTGACCTTAAACGAATATTTCTTAGAAAATCACTGAACCCAAACAGTTGATTGTCGACTTCTGGAGGGTTCTTCAGTTTATTTTTGTCATGGCCTTGGCAGTCAAAGTAGCCGATCAACAAAATGATGAATGATCAATAACAATAACATTAAAGCAAATATTGTCTAAAATGCTCTAAATGTACCAAAAAGTAGTTTTTTCGTACACAAAAGTATTCTTCTAACTTTGTTTTGTTTTGAAGGCCAACACGGCTGGTTCGAACTTCCGGCCCAACAACCTCTCGGAATTAGCCACATCATTGGCTCAAAAGACAATACATTGCATAATACAATTATTTAAAACAACAATATAGGTATACTTTATAATGGACCAATGGAAATAGAGATTTAGAAGAGGTAGTGGCTTACTCGAGACGATTATCACATTCGAGTTTGTGTGCTAGCTTGGGTGCGGTTTGCTCAACTAAAGTCGAAAGAAAAAAACAAATCTTCTTAAAGAAAGGTGAGCTTTATTACTCTCATTTAAGGTACGCAACGGAGAAAACACACTTTTCCGTACACTAGCTAGAGTCAGGCCTACATAATTTTAGATCAGTGAACCCAAAGGGATCATTAGACACAAACCTAGGTTTGACTCCAACATGTTTGCATAATCACTCACGAAGCCTATAGCGGCTTTAACAGTTTTGCCTCGTTTAACCCTGCTTCCCAAGTAAAGTAACTGTCTTCAGACACGTAAGAATATCGACTAGAGTGGTGAGGTTGTTTTAGATCTGAAGCAAAAGAGATCATCAATCGCATATCTATACCGGCTCGATATCAACATCACAGTTTACAGAATAACACCACGAAGAATGCAGCAATTTTAACAGTTCAGGCTAGTTTATACCTGTCTCCCCAGTACAATGCAACTGTCTCCAGGACAGACACCATTAGCCATTGTAGCTAGTGTGCTGACTGCATGTGGTCTGAATTGATTGAAGCCAAAGCCGGGATAATCAATCGTGCAAACCCAGGCTCGACAACAACATGTTTGCATAATAAAGAATAAAGGTTAATCCGAGTAATTGCATTGTCAAATATATGCACAACAAAATACAACTATAGAAACTTTCAGTGGCTATATTTCGGTCCGATACTACACCATCTTCAGACTAAAGTGACATACAAAGTGCGGATTTTAAATACTAGGTTGTAATTTGCATTAAAATACACGTGAAAAACAAAACAAATACGATATTCAGGTCTAGAGAAAAGGCAAAGTTAATTATATGCTGGCTTTTAAACCTCTGTTTAGTCAGTAATGTTTGGAGTCGACGCTTGATGTGAAAAGCTTCTTTGTACAATAGGAGATTCCAGTTATCATCACTGTCCAGTATAATGGTGTTAACTCGGACTGCTTGGAGGTAGAATTCTTTGTTCATAGAAGTCTTTTGAAGGCGGAACATTGATATTACCAAAAATATCTGATAAATTGCAGAGATCTTGAATACACTCATTTTTTTTGTAAGAACGTCTAATTTTCGAGCTGAGGGTGAACCAAAACCGAATGTTCTTATTTTTTGGCGATTTCGGCCTGAAAACGTTCTTAACATGTTCTTAAGTTACATGGTATAGAATTTCACAAAAAAGATTCGAATGTGAAACCCAGGAAACTCTGCAGGAAACTTGTATAAAAGACCAAATCACAGCCTAAACGGTTTTTATACATGTTTGCCATATCATGTTGTTACTGGCATTCAAGTATTTTGAGCTCATTTGAACTGCGTATTCACTGAGATATTTGAAATGTTACATTTTGTTAATGTTTTGAAAGGATATTGGAATATTGTATTTAGAGCTCGTGATCGATGCAAGAAACAAGTGATAAAAATGTTCTTAGCTAAGTCTCAACATGGCTATGTTCTTAGAATGTTCTTAAAATTTTGGTCAACTTCAGCCTCAAACGTTCTTATAAAAAGAAAGAAAGAGTGTATGCGCGAAAAGCTAACAATTACGTAGATGTTTATAAATAGCGCTTTCTTTGTCCGAGAGCGCGTGTTCTTGTGTGCGGACAAGGAGAGTTCTGTTCGTTTTACCAACATAAGTTGAGTTGCAACTAGCAGGGCAACTGAATTTGTACAAAACGTTAGATTTCCGTTTGCGGCGTTTTGTCTTTGGTATTGGTAAAAAAAACTTTAGTTGTTTTCTCTCTTATTCAGTTATATCTATATTCGTGACTTGTTATCCGAGCTGACGGTGGTATTCTGATGGACCCTGTTTTGTGCGATTTGAGAGAAGCGCTGAATCCGTGAGTTAGCTATTCGCTTGGGAAAACTGTTCCACGTTAAGATCTTTTTTAGTTGTTTTAACTCGGATTTTATTTTGCTTGGGAACAGATCAGTTCGGTGTATGCGGTCGACCAATGCTCTAATCCAAGATATTCTGTGACGCCACGGAACAAAGCTATCGAAGTTCGTGAATTGACCTGTGAAAGTATCTTTTCTGTAGATGCCAATGCCATCAGCTGCGATGATAATATCCAACAGGTCACAAGTAAAGCGAATATTCCTGTCACACTTGTGAAAGTGCTCCAAGATATTGGTAACTGTGTCTAAAATCCTGAGACAGTCTTGTGTCTGACTAAATTATGTCAAATTATTTCAGGTCAGCCATGAAAACCTCTTTGTGCTTGGTCATGTTCGCCATCTTGTTGTTTGCTGTCGGGATCCCGGCTCAGCCTCCTACTAAGGGAAAAAAATTTACTGTTGATGACGTGGGAGAGCAAACCGGTAAGCGAAATTTTATTTCTTGTATACTGATTAGCTCAGCATCAGTATCAGTCATACATTATCCAACTTCACTTGAAAGATATATGGCAAACGGGTCCATGATTAAAAGTAGCCTTCTGATTGGCTCTTTGAGCGGTACGAATTTTTTAATAGGCCATCCCCATAAAAAGTGTTGTTTCCCATCGCCCGACCGACCCAATTTTTTCAAAAAGTAAAAAAAAAAATTTCTGATTCATTGCCTGCGCCCTTTTCTCGCGTGTTTCCAAGTTTAATTTGCTTTATTTACATCTTTAAAGTCACTCTGACATCTAAATCAGCCCAGTAATGACGTCTTCGAGTGATATCGGCTCCTAACAAAATGGTGGTCACTGGGAAGATAAAATCAAGGCTCGCTTGGAATTATATATGTATTAATTTGTCAATATTTCGTTTCTCAGCTTTTCTTCTTTTTTTTAAACCGACCAACCGACCCACTTTCACGAGAGAGAGGTGATGGGAAACAAAACATTTTATAGGGATGGCCATATACGGAACGCTAAGATGAACCGCTCACGAATTAATTTAATTTATTGTTTGTATGAACAAGAGAAAACTGCCGTTTTCGTTTTCTATTTAGATAAACATTTTTCCTTCATCTCTGGCGGATAATTTCGTTTAAACTGTAACGAAATATGCCGCAAAAATGCAAATATATTTCCTTTGGGGAGCGTTTGCATTCTCGTCCCCAGAGGCCACAATCCTTTTGGTCAGCACCAAGAATCGAGACCTCTGGCCGGTTCAAACACCGGAAGTCCGCGAATCTCGGACTAACCGTCAAATCTGACAAATATCTGATTGGCTGAGAATACAGAACGAGTACTCTGCGCATGTTCAGCAAATTGGTTCCGGCCAGAGGTTTCGATTCTTGGTGCTGACCAAAAGGATCGTGGCCTCTGGGGACGAGAATGAAGCGTTTGCCGAGAAGGGATGCGTTAATTTATTAGCAAAGGTTTAAAAGAGTTATCAGTTAGAAAACAATTTTTATTGAACGAGCTTGTTAGGTCTGATTTGGGGAATATAGGGCGAGTTATTTTTGTAAACTTGCCAAAAGAATTGGACCAATATTTTCCCAATACTGACCTCACGCTACATATTTTAATAACATATATTTATTAACCCTATTCAGACCGGTTTTTTTTTGGTCTGTTCTGACCGGAGGGCCGGGAGGAGGGGGGGGGGCAGATTCCCCCCTCCCCCCTCCATTTCCCCGAGATTATTAAAGCTACAACAACGTAAATTGGAGGATGTATAGTACGTCCAAAAATGTTTCTTTTGACGAGAGATGATGACGTCAATGACGTAGAAATTACGTCACGACTTCCGAACAGCCGCCATCTTGGATTTCTTGATTTTTCCAAAATGTCAGAAAACCACCAAAATGACTCAAAAGTAAATAAAACCAATTAAAAGAAAATAATAGATAATAGCTATTACCAGAAAGTTACTTAATTTCTTCCTTAAATGAAAATTGCAAATTTGGAAAAACATGCCTATTAAAATATGGTTGCCATGGTAACAGCAAGTTCCGTGAACAATGACATGTCATACCAAATTGTTCCCAGTTAAATTTTAGGCAAAGTAGAAACGTTTTGTGGTTGTTTCTTCAATATTAAAAAAGTTATCAACGGTGAAAGTCTCCGAGGGCAAATTCCCTATCCCCCCGGGTCTGAATAGGGTTAAATACCCAACCATACACGGTTATTGCATTTCTAGCTTTCTGATTGGCTCGTTACTAAGCAATTATTGGATGAGATTTTTGTGATATCGAATTATCTCGAGAAACAGAAAAAGTTCAATACACTGAAGACTGTTAGCCTGCGTGCAGACGACTCCTATTTCCCTGCTTTTCGGCGTGAAGCAAGGAAATAGGAGTCGTCTGCACGCAGGCTAAAGACTGTATGTGAGTTTGGATTCTGACTTTTTATCGTTTGTGGATTTGTAATAGCTGTTATAACAGTTGAGCCCGCAGTCAAATATGCTTTTGTTTTTTAAAAGTATGCAAACGAGTTAGGCTCGATTTCCGCCACTCTCTCGAGTCCGGTCTTCGTTCCGGCTCATTTTCCCGAACAGCGGCTGGTAATCGACAACTGAATCGATTCGAGCCTACAAATGAGGCTAATGGCCAATACAATGCCAGATTGACCATTTCGCCTCGTTTGCATGTCAAACGGTAAACAATACCAGATTGACCCTTTCGCCGCCCTTTCGCCTCGTTTGCATGTCAAACCGCTGACATCTGCAATAACTGCTATTAAGGACGGTGACTCCTATTGTTACTGCGCATACGTTCTGCGCATAATTTATCGCGTCATTAGCGCGCGCTCGAGCGCGCGCACATACAGAACATTGCAAATCTCTTTAAGGCTAAGCTCGGCAGGGAAATATATGGTCGTTTTCTTCATATAACTTACAAAAACGCGTGGTGACCCCTACTTTTTATGTTATAAAATGGAAGCGGTAAGCCTATTAAACATATGATTAATTTTTTGTTGTGTGCAAACGTTATTTAGACTGTATTTTTGGCATACCAGAGGAGAGCTGTCAGGGTTGATAATGGCTACGTTGCGATGATTTTTAATTAAAAAACACATAAACAGTAGTTGTTATATTACCATTTGTTAAGTATTTTAAAGCTTTTTATATGTATTGTTGCTTTCGTGTATGTCAAGGCAAATTCAAAGGAAATCTGCGAAAAAATATTTCTTTTTTTTCCGAGAAAATGCTATTTCAGCATTTTTTTCCACATTGAAGCTAGCCTCCTACGCAGACGCTCTTTGGGCTCGTCACGCAATTGCGTGACGAGCCCAAAGAGCGTCTGCGTAGGAGGCTACATTGAAGCTTGATTATCTCTGAAAAATGCGTGGTTACCCCAATTTTCTTTTTGGAATCCAATAGCCCTTGCTAAGATCTGCTTTTCCCGCATAGTCATAAACCGCGCAAAAATACTTTGGTATTAAGAGGCACCGTCCTTAACCTGATTTAATTTTGTTATTGTTATTCAGATATTAACAAGAGGGGCGCTCGTCTCGATAATTGCAGGCGTATCTGCGGCAGTAGGCACACAGCATTTAGCCAACTATTCTACTCGTGTATGACTACATGCGGTGTTTTCACTATACCAAGCCAATAGCCAGGTGGGTTTTCGCGATAGGCATAACCATTGTTCGATTGAGTGTTTTACACTAATTTAAGAGGGCCCGATCAAGCGGTCACAACATTCTCACAACATTTGTTGTGACATGTTGTGACCATGCCCGGTCAAACGGCCACAACAACCTCTCAACATTTCAAGAACAAAAGAAATGTTGTCACAACATTGTTGTGAGAGGTGGTCAAACGGTCTCAACATCGGCTCACAACAAATGTTGTGACCGTTTGATCGGGCCTTAACTATCACAATCTTACAGCTTCCTAGCGTTTAAAATTGTATTTAAAAAATTAAATATCCATCGAGTAATCTTGCATCCAAGAATCCTTGAGCCTTAAGTTTCTGAGAAAATTCATGGTCTAATTAGAAGACTTCGTTTATTATATTTGTTTTATTTAATTTACAAATGTACTGCCTAGTGTTCTCTAACTTTGTAATGTTATATAGAGCGTTTTCACTCAGTTTCTGTGGGAACTAAATGACAAAGGTTGTGGCAGCCATGTTGGTGTCCCTTACAAAAGAAGTTAATAACAATTATTTTGTACGGGGACACCAATATGGCGGTTATAACGTCAAGTGAAAACACTCTATTTTATTATACAAGTGAATAGTGCTTTTCGTGATTGGCTATACTCAAACTCTGGATATCCTTTGCTATTCACCTCCGAGCAAAACAAAATGGCTTCCCCGAGTTTTTGCCCAATTTGTCACAAAGTAAAATAACTGTTTGGGCTAACTATTCACTTGTGTGGTATATACTATATAGATATTTACCTCGCCGCTTTGCGCCTCGGTAAATATCTCCCTCTATTCACCTCTACTTCGGTGGTTAATTGTTAACTATTATAGTATTGTAGTATTCTATTAATAATATCGTATTGTATTTCGTATTTATCGTAGTACTGCAGATTTAATTTGTTATCGTACAGTCTCGTGTCCGATAATATTGTAATATTATACTGTAACGTCGTGGTGTCTGTGCTATTAATAAATTATTACTTTGAAAAATGAAAAAAAAAACTCACATTTGTCGTGCGTTCATTGGCTAGTTGTTACCGTCTATAAAATCGAGATCAAGGAAGGAGAGTTCACTCTCACTCTCGTTTTACCCCAACCTCGTTCCCAGTGTCTCTCTCGGAGACGGGAAGAAGAGAGACCCTGGGAACGGAGTTGGTTTTACCTGTGTGCTCTCACTCATTTATACATTTTTAAAAACACATTTTTTTTTAAAGAATTAGTAATCATGATGTTCACAACAGTTTGTTTTTTTCTCTTTCAGCTGACGACTCATCTGACTGCAGGGATAAGATGCTGTCGAGTTTATTGGGTTCATTTGATAAAACTAACTTAACTTAAGGCGGGATTCTACCTGAATGCCATTTTTCCGCCACTTAACATGGGTTTAATGGGAATATCTCGTTCGCGTTTCAAGCAATCCAAAAACTCTCCACTCATCCCATGAATCTATGTTATGGGGTGTTTTTGTAAATTTTTGGATGATTTTTGGGTATTTTGGGGAGGAAATAGTTTTTCTCAAAGGAGTTGTAAAATTTAGGGAAATAAGAAATATTGAAGATTTAATGTAGTTTTAAAATTAGAATTTGAAGTTAAAAATTAGTAGATTGACAATTGACGAGGCGTAAAGTACGCTACGCGTACTTTAGCCTCGTTTTGGCGTAAATCTTGTTTTCTCTTTAGAGCTTTGCAAAATTACAGAATTGACCCAGATTTCTTGAAATTATGCGATACTCGTGAAATGCATGTGGAAAGTTAGCACTATTTCCGAATTATTTTGGTTTATCACTTTAAAAACCGCTTAAGGCGGGATTCTACCTGAATGCCATTTTTCCGCCACTTAACATGGGTTTAATGGGAATATCTCGTTCGCGTTTCAAGCAATCCAAAAACTCTCCACTCATCCCATGAATCTATGTTATGGGGTGTTTTGTAAATTTTTGGATGATTTTTGGGTATTTTGGGGAGGAAATAGTTTTTCTCAAAGGAGTTGTAAAATTTAGGGAAATAAGAAATATTGAAGATTTAATGTAGTTTTAAAATTAGAATTGAAGTTAAAAATTAGTAGATTGACAATTGACGTGTTGGTGTTCCAAACTTTTTTTTCCCTTCTATCCCTTCTTTAAACCTCTTAAAATTTCATTGAAATTCAGGTAGAATCCCCCTTAATTGGGTTCATTTGAATAATTGAATAAACAGGGAATCAAAGATGAACATGCTTGCTTCTTTTGACTAATGTGTGGAATTAAATTTAGTTAATTAGCACGCATGCGTTGCTCGAATATAGAATAGCCACTTCCGGGTTCCTCATTAATATAAAAATATATATTCCGTATGGAGACTGGAGAAGACAAAAAAAAAAAAAAAAATATCTCAATCAAATATTGACATTAAGCTAATAATTACGTTTACTGAATAAGTCGAATAAGACCGAGAGGACTAAATATTTTGGTAAACGTACATGCCATCTGCGGCTGCCATAGCAACGACAAAAACTGCGGATAGATCAAAAGTGAATGAACAGCTCCTTAAAGTCTTACTCGCCGCATCCTAGAGAAAATCATTTAAAACTTGTGAAAAACCCCTCGTGGTGGTCACCTTCCCCCTTACTCTCTCCCCGCGTTTCGATTTCGCGCTTGAACTACCCTTAACCCTCCCCTTTCTAAACCTGCCACGAAGGCTCCCCCCCGTCTTTACGTCCGAGGGTTAGCCATAATTAATTGTTATTAATTAATTTTATTTTAACTGACTGCGACTTCAACTGATATTACGGACCTTCAGATTGGGGTACGAGTACGAGAACGAGTACGAGTACGACTTTCTACTTTCAAAACAATATTGTTCCCAGAGGCCTCGTTCTTCCCTGTGACTGACCAGTAGAAGTGTAGGTTCTGGCCGGAGATTGGCGTGACACATGATGATCTTGAGGAAGATCAATAGATTTAAAAACTCGTACTCGTACTCGTACCCCAATCTGAAGGTCCGTAATATCGCAACTGACTGCGACCTTCTGGCAATCATCCCCTGTCACCTAACTGAGCCCTTGTTAAAGGGACACTGCCCCGGGTATTTGCTCAAAACTGTTATACATCGATCAGTGCACGAAATGGTCACTAAATGTATGGAATAATAACTTAAAAAACTCTATCGAAATGATAAAAAGCAATTTCGTGAAGAAATTCTATACCCCAAAAACATTTTTGCAAAATCAAAGATTACTATGCCAAACTTGAAACTTTGAAAAACTAACAGTCTGTCACCTCTTCATATTGCAATCCATTTCCATCCTCGCTGTCGCTAGTCCTCCTCTCTTCCTAATAGGTTCCTGTTATTTGTCGAGTACCATTCTACAGAATATAAAGGCCGTGGCAAACGAGGAAACATCGTTGCGGAAACATTGTTGCGGAGGCAAATGTTTCCCGTTTGCCCGCGCACGCAACATTTGTTGCGGACGCAAATTTTGCGTCCGAGACGCAAAAAATGTTTCTGAATTATTTCAGAAACATTTTGCGTCCGCAACAAATGTTTCCCCGTTTGCTTGCCGAAACATTTGCGTCCGCAAAAATGTTTCCGCAACAAAGTTTCCTCGTTTGCCACGGTCTTAAAACCATTAATGAACTAGCGTGCGATTTTGAAGATGTACGCACAAATTGAGAGACTTTTGAGCTCACTTCCAGGGGTTTTGGGGGCATGCCCGCAGGAAATTTTGAAATTTAGGGTCTCGGAAATGCCATTTCCTGCGTTTTCCGCGGGACATTTTCAATAAATAAATACGTAGTAAAACGCAATAGTTAGTTGTTTATTTTCGGTAAGGCTAAAGTATTACACAAAAGCAAAATGGTGACGCCATTGTTGACGTACATGATGTCGATGTACTCGTCAAGCAGTCCTCAAGCAAAGGGCGAGACGTCTACCATTCAGACGGGCAAACTCTGTAAGTACACCGTCAATGTCAACGTCCTTGTGCTTATGGATCATGGATGTGCAGAATTGCAAGGGTGTTATCGGTGTAATCCGTTGAAAGTTCTGTGAATTTTAGTCATTCGTCGTTTTTCTTGGACTAATTATAGTATGTGATTACTGAAGTATCGAGAAGTACATGTGAGTGGGTTTTTTTAAAAGGATAAACAAGTTCATAAGCCGGCACATGCGCCAAACTTTAACGATTTGAATGATTATTTGCACAATGCGAAGAAGAATACTAAAACGTATGTATACCATATATAGTTCCACTGAACCTGTATAAAGCGGACAGTCTTCAGTAAGGACTGCTCTAGCGGATCCCAATCTCGAGATTTTACTGCTTCAATTTTATCTTTAGATTACTGACTGTTCGAGATATCCAACAACCCGAATTTCGTCCATAATCACGCCATGATTTGTCGTTTCAACAACTCTCTTGGCGGCGTTTGATGAAGAAATAAAATGGCAATGAACTCAAGGATCAAATAAATTTATCGAAGCATCTGATCGGCTTTTGTGACACTGCAAATATTATTTTTTTGGTTTCTCATTCAGATCTTAGCTTGTGAAGATAAAGGCTATCTTTAAATAGTCTTTGTAGACCTTAGAGATCGATCTGGCGTGGGAGACTCATTAAATTAGAAGTCGTCGAGGTTTGCCGCTTGATTGAAATTCTAAGAGATCTCTGGAGCGTCGACTGTTGACATGTCTCTTTTGTTTCTTTCAAATATTACATCATGCGATAGCAAACTCTTTGATCTAAAACCGAGATTTGTTAGAAAAATACTGAACCCAGCCTTGGCTGTCAAAGTAGCCGATCGACAAAATGATGAATGATCAATTGGTGGTTTTCATCAACAATACAAAAACTGTTTGCTTGCATGAACAATATCAGAAAATTAGCAGGTCAAAGAACTGGCAGAAAGAAACGTTTTGTCCAAATTATAGATGAGACATAACGAGCCAGAGGTTCTTAGGAACCAAAAAAAATGCAGACGTCCTGCAGAGATCGAGGACTAAAAGTCCTCGATCTCTGCAGGACGTCCAGTAACTTGCAGCATTCCAATTTCATTAAATCCCTTCTGGTAATCGTTTCTGTCCTACCTCAGGCGTTAAATTTCGCTAGAATGTGTTATAATCCTTAAGCGTGAAAGTTCATTCATTGCTTTTTAGGGATGCCAAGGGCATCCCTAGTTATTTTCACGATGCGTGTGTATTTCCCATGGGAGTAACCAAATTGGCTGTTGACCAATTAAGACGGCGGATATCGGTCCCTTGGGAGTTCTGAAAACCTGTTTCGAAAAGCTGGAGAGACGTTGTGGGACATTATCACAAACAGGTTTTTAAAAGAAAGAAGATAGCCCCGTGTTGTTTACAAACCTTCGCTGATGGAATTTGTCGACATTTTTGCTGGGGCTTTTATTTTCAGGTAGGTATAAAAAATACTTGACTTGTTGCCTTTTCTTTGCACTTCTTATTAAGCAAGGTTACTAACTAAATGTTACAATTTTCCCAATGATTGTTGAAAGGTTTTGTTTGACTTTGGAGGGAACTGAAAATACAGCGGCGCGCTGTATATTCCTTCACTTCTGTCTAGGCCGGTAAAAAAGTAAAAAGTTAAAAACCTGTGAAACAAGAATACTATATTTTTTGTAGACTTTCGTATGGCATTAGCACAAAAAGACTGTAATAATCAATTGTACAATCATTGCATCGTATCATCTCGCGAGCAAGGACAGTCCAAAAACGCTACTAGGACGGAACAACGTACATAATTAGGTTTATTCAGCAGAGGTAATTATCAAGAGTTATCGAAAAGTAAGTCTGTTTGTGGCCAATGGTAATTTTAGCGAAGAAACATATTAACCTTTATACACAAATATTTATTTAATGTGAAAATGCTAAGCCATTTTGTCTTGTAAAATATACAGATATGTAAAGAACTCAGTTGGTTGCATACAATTGTATTGGTTACGCATGCCGATATTTACGTTTTGTAAATTTTTTTTGTACAACTCCCATAATATGAAAAATGCTACATTGAAGCAAAATTACAATGAAGAAACTTTTAAGGCGAAGCCATAAAAATAGGAACAAAAACAACGAAATAAACAGCTAAAAAAACACACGTCTTCGTCACGTTATGTCACGCAATATTTAAACCGGACAGGGCGATATATGGCGGCGATTCTTCAATTGTTTTGCTTTTTTTATTCAGCTTGGTATAAAATGTATGAAGCTGATTTTAATATATTTCAGGAATTAAACTGGCAGCATTTTTTAAAATATGTATTTTAGATCATCCTCTCTTGATTTTAATAATTTTATAATGCAATAAATTTGTATACCATCTGAGCAATATTATTATTTTCCACTCTAGAAAACAGAATGATTCCTGTGAAAACCATGCGAAGTATTTGTGTCATCTTAACCAGCACACAAGATGTTGTATCTTTTACTGTTTATAATGATATGGAATAATAATAATATATGTAGAGAATATAAAGATTTGGTGGCTTAAAATGTGTAATACAGTAATGTAAAAAGGCCCTCTTCTCCTCTTAGACACACACACCCAAACCAACCAAACGAAGGGGTCCAATCATTCCATTAGTGACTACCAGTACTCACAGCAATGAATTTATACAATTTATAAAAATAACCTTCGGTTTGGTTCCTAATTTATAGTCATCAGAGATCGGACATAAATCAATGAATAATAATCTGTCAAATCTCCATACATTTGTACTTTTTGCCAGCAAACCAACTCAGATTTACACTGTCCTCGAAGAGGGAAGACCCATACCGGAATAATAACCTCAAAATATCAAATGCTATGTCATTTGTTACTTTGTTTTGTTAAAAAAGCATGTCCAGCTTAAATCGTCATTGGGCCCATGAAGAAAGAAAGGTTACTAATTGACAGCTAACCTCTTCCTTCAAGGAAACGCCGTCACTAACGGCATCCCTATTTGTTGCTACTTTTCAAGCAACAAATGTACTTGTTTTAATTATTATTCTGTCGTCTTTCAAGGTGTTTCAGAGATGTACAAGTTGCGTTTTGGGAAATCGCTGGAAGCGGACATTTCTATAATAATGTTACGGCTCTGAATAACGATCTACGTGCGCTGCAAAGCAAACGCTCTGTCCATGTCCACTCTCTAAAAGTTAGAAATAATTATAGAACGATAACAGAGATAAAAGCTGTCGAATGCCTTCATTTTTAAACTCGCTGGAACCCGGGTACATTGTATCAAAACTAAAATATCAGAACGGCTGAAATTTCTACAAAAAACGAACTTCTCCGTTTCATTGAAACTGTTTAAATCGCCAAACTCCATTATATCTATTACGAATTCCTGAAAAAAAACTATTTCAGAGCAGTGCGAGTGCGCTGAAAGCCAACACTTAGATCCAGAAACATTTCCCAAAAGTGGGAACTGTAACATCTGTTTTAATTCCGTGTTTCCTCGATTATTCGTCCCACGCGAAAGAAAATGAAGCAATGGAGCGATGATTCCTGCGGCCCGATCAAAGCTTCTAGCTATTGTAGGTTTAAACCTCAGATACAGTGGAACCCGGTTAATACGGACACCAAAGGGACATGAAAAAGTGTCCGTATTATCCGGGTGTCCGTATTAAAGTGCAACTAACCCCAAAAAGTTTTTTCGCTTAAATAAATTTCCTTGCCTACCCTGATCACGTCTGCGAAAAAAATTATCGCAATCGATAAAATCCCCGCGTTTCTACAGCCGTTTAAACTTGGAATTTTCTGTCCCACGACCGCGCATTATTCGGGTCCTGGGTCGAGATCTTGTGACGTAACGGCGGGAACTTTCTGAATAGCGATAAGAGGCTTTTGTGAGGGATTTACATTGTGTAGAAACTTCTTCGGATGATTTCTTTTTCTTTACGTCTTCATAACTATCGCAATTTTACCCACAAAGAAATATGTCTTCCAGCGACGGAAATTCGGAGTCGAACTATGATTCCGAAGATTCTGAGACATGTTTTTATTCCGGAATACGACATGGAGGTGGAAGATGAGATCGAGTCGGCTGTTGTAGATCGCACAACAAGCAATGAAAGCCTCGATGAAATGGCATATATGTGTGCTGATGAACCCTTGGCGGACAAGGAATGGCTAAAAAGGTACAACAAAGAAGTTAAAGAAAATGAAGATTTAGAACGAATGCTTCAAAAAAGATTGGACGGCACGGAACATGTGAGGGATTCTTGGTGAGTCGCAAGTTGCCAAGTATTGCGTAAATGTAAACAAACGCGATTGCTGTCATGTCGCTACGAAATGTATTATTCGCATTCTCAGTGAAAATTAAACAGAACAGAATAGTGTTATTATCTTACCTTTATTGTAGGTGTTCATGTGGAAACTGCAAACATGATTCGCTTTTAAAATCTTAGCGAATGCTACTGCTGTCGTACACCATATAACTGCTGTTTAGCGAGGTTACAATTTATATGCCATCCAATAAAGCTTGTTTTGGCGCTGTCCTATTTAAGTATTGGTCCATGCTTAAAGTTTGTATATCGAGAGTTTATAGAGAAGTGTATTAAGAGTTGCTTGAGACGCAGCCAAGAGATAGTCGATCGATTGAAAATCGGCTTGCTCCGCGCGCGGTCTGCTCGGGCCTGGAAATTGAAGCAAAGCTGAAAGGAAACAAGCCACATCACTACAGTTTTGACATCCTCAAACGTTTGTCGTTGCTACTCCAAATAACCACCATAGTGAACTAAGTTAATTTTGAAGTAAAAACCGTCAAATAAATGACTTTTTCTTCCTCGGTAAGCGAAATGGGGAAGTGGTGTTCCCACGGTGGTCCGCATTAATGTTACGATGAGTATACGGTTTATCGCACGGCTTATTTCCCGGCCTCAGAAAAACTTTTGGAGTTCAAATCTTTTGTCAGTTTTACTATTTTATCCTTCAAAAGAAATTCGTCTTTGACTTTCATCAATATTCCCGAAATTGCTTCGCACGAGGAAGAAATGTTAACGCCATTACAGATGCGCGATATCACGGATCGACGCTCGAGCTACTGAATTTTCTGGTTATCTTTTGGCAGCGATGGAGATAGGTTCTCGGTAAAATTTGGTCGAATTGCTAGTTGGCTTTGACCGGGTTAAATAGCCTTTGGAAGTCGGCCTGCTAGAAGTGCGCGGACAAATTTCAGAGTTCTTGATCAATGACTCTCACAGTCCCACTTTATACTTCGCTCGTTTGAGATTACAAAATCCATCGTCTTTTTCGTATTTATCGACGATCGCTATAAAATGGTATAGTATACCTTTCTCTAAATCTGGGGTGTTGCTGCAACGGCCAATAACGCACCTGGAAGGAGTTTCTACACAACTTTTCGAATGTGTATCGCATCTTCCTAAAGGAAATGAGTGGACGCGAAGGATCTAAGGTTCCGGGCTTACGTCACAAGCCGCTAAACTCATTCCCAGTCAAAAACGCGGTCGTGAACAAAATGGAGGCGTTTTTGGTGACTTTGCCGGGGCACACAGAAATTTGAGGATTCAAACCAAATCCAAAACAAATTTCGCAGTTAAGTTTCAAATAACAAGTTACATTTATTTAAACGAATAAAAATTTTTGGGGTTAGTTGTACTTTAAGGTATCAGCCACCTCTTCAGGACCGTCCGCGCGCGGATCGCTGTAGCGTTTAGTTGTTTTTATAAAAAAAACCTATAAACCAGATATTTTTTGAAAGCTTAATAATTCCAGATTATGGCTTTTTACTAAAAAAAAACGATAAACTTTTTTGTGTTTCGAAAATGGGAAGCTTTATGTAAAAGTACATGTCTTTATAAATCATGCTCCACTCCCTCCGGAAATAAACCGAAGAAAACGATTAACACTGCATTCGCTTCTCAACACGTTCGGCTAAAAAACCGTGTCTCAGATTTTGACAAGTGCGTTTGTTTTCTTTTATTGGCAAATGAAGTTGGGGGTGACAATTAGTTAGCACTACCTGTGAAAAAAAAGCTCTAGCTTTAAAGTGCTACTACGATCAAAATTAAGCATTTTCTTTCTCGTTTTTTTTTAGACAATTTCATTATTTGGGTAATGATAAATACAACACGCTAGAAATCTGACCAGAAAGTACAAACACGGCAGAGAACCAGCCGCGAAAATCTCGTAAAATCGCGTAAAATCCATCCGCCATTGATCAGTTCGCAAACGTCGCGACCCGCGATTTTTGCCATTTAGCGGTTCTGTTCGTGACGTCATCCAATCAAGTTGCATACGACTGCAACACTTCGCTCGAAGGCAAGAAAACACAACAGCGCCGATGTTGGTGAACGTATTGCCGTTATCTTTCGCCGTAAATGACCCAGAATTTAATTGAAATAAGAAGTTATGTCGACATTTTTCTGAGCTTTACTATGCACTAAAAAAGAAAAGAGCAGCGCGCTAGTGGAACCACGAGAAGCGACCAAAGGCAAAGATCAAAGATACGAATCTTCGCTCTATTAATTTCAGATGAAGATGACGGAAAACAGAAATTTTTAGAACACTTGGGAACTCCAGGCCATGTCCAGGGGTATGGTAGAAGTACGTGTAATGTAGGTTTTGCTAAATTCCTCGCTAAATTAGTTGACTGTTGGTTTTTTGGCTCGGAGCACTTTTCATTACGTGATCGATCAAATCAACCAGTCAGTGCATGCATTATGGCTGTCGTGTCAACAGCTGAATGTCATTGTACCTTCTAACCCTCCCCTTACTTGTCCCTTGTGTGTACAGGTTCGCAAGAAAATACATTTATACTGATCAGCCAAATCATATGCCTTTGACCAGTACATTAGAAATTCAGACATAAAACAACAAATATTGTGTTTCAAAGCACAATATTTTTCAGCTCATAAGGGAAATAAAATAATATATGCAACCAAGTAACTTATGACTGTGCAGTAACTTGTAATGAGCACTGGAAAACTGTAGAAATTATTTACCATGCAGTTTTTAAATGTTGACATAATTTCATGTAAAATCATTCTTGCCCAATGATTTTGTATCATGACTTTTGTGTTGGACTTGCAGTACCCTTGCTCCCTCTAGCTGCTCCAGGAGTAGGTGAATTGTTGGGGCAACCTGATAAAAATATATTTCCTCGAATAATAGCCAGGGGTGATTATTATTGTTTTTTCTCCAAAAGATATCCATGCCCAAATTCACATATTGTGCATATTCCAACCTGAATCTTACAAAAGTGAAAATAAATATTGTTTTACTTGAAAATTGAGTGTTAAGTCATCACTACTTTCATAACAATGTGTCATAAAACAATTTTTAGCAACTAAAATACCTGATAGTTATTATCAGGTTAACACTGTTTTTGTGATATCCAAATGTTCTTGTTAAGTGAACCCTATGATTGTGAAGGTAGTGTCCTCAGAAACCCTTAAGGCTCGATCAGTTCTTCGCTAACCGAAGTGCTTGGGCCCTAATGGTACCCTAGAATATTATACCAGTTTTTCTCCATATCAAATGTACAAGAACCTAAATTTCAGACTTCTCGATAGCTCTTGCTGCTGATTAAGCATTGGTTTCCATGTTTTTAGGCTCCACTACCTGGGAAAATGAATCCCCTTCCCCCTACCCCCACAAAATGCATGCTCTTGAAGACAGGAATTGAGAGAAGGGAGCAAATTGAGCCTATGTGGTCCTAATGATGCTGAGTAAATTAGAATGACTATAATTGGGGGGGAGGGGGGGGGGGGGGGAACAACTACCTGTATATAAGCCTTGTTTTAATCAAGGGCAATTTTGTATTTACAGGGTTTCTGCATATTTTTGTAAACAAAATTTGAGATATTTTCCATACTTTTTTCCAAACCATGTTTTCATTTTACAGACTCGGCAGATTGAGGTCCAGTTCAGATGCCGCTACTTCACATGAGCCATATCGAATTTGAATTTAGGCCGACCCAAATTAATTTAGGACCGATTGAATTGATTCAGACGCCGAGCTTAATTCAGCCAAACTTAATTTTTAGGGGAAAATTGCTGTTATATTGAAAATACATTATAATAATTCATGCATTTGTTTCGGCTCATGTGAAGTTTGGCGTCTGAATCAAAGTCAGTCCACAGCCGTAATTCCCGGCTCGAGCCAGGCGGGAAGAATGGCTGAGCCGATCCGAATTCAATCAGCCGTTCTGAATTGATCCGGACACCGTACTTCACATGAACTTAATTCATCGAATTTGATTCGGCTCATGTGAAAGTACGGCGTCTGAACTGGGCCTAACACACGCAATCAAACGACGAGAACAGGAATTCCAGCTACCTGACAAATATTTCATTGAATAACAGAACTTGTTGTACACAATGTAGCTTCGACAAATTTCCAGACATAAACTTCATTTTCCAAACTTTTTCCAGGTCTGTAAAGCTAGTCAGGAAATCCATACTTTTCTAACATTTCTAGACTGTATGAACCCTGTTAATTTACAGTACAATAAAGTTTACAATAACATAGCATCAAAGATACAAATTCAATTCAAAAATGGATGATATCAAAACCAAGGAAATATGCACCTTGAGCTAATTGACACTGAAGACACAACTAGCTTTAGGCTTTTATTTTATTTAAGTTAAATGTAGGAAACAAATTGTTATAAATTTTGTTTGATCTCCCAGTATTACCTTGCACTAGTTCGTTGGAAGTAAACTATTAAAATCCAAGTATCCAAACAAGCGCTGGCTACACGACA
The DNA here is from genome assembly GCA_029204205.1 of Desmophyllum pertusum. Classification (NCBI taxonomy): domain Eukaryota; kingdom Metazoa; phylum Cnidaria; class Anthozoa; order Scleractinia; family Caryophylliidae; genus Desmophyllum; species Desmophyllum pertusum. The sequence continues at coordinate 227,355 of MU825436.1, read as the reverse complement.
ACTACTTATACCATGTGTATAATTACAGTTTGCAGTACTAAAGTATCAATACTAAGCGAAGGTTTGAAATATTTAGTCCATTCTGAGGAGTTTCATTTCAGCCTGGACAAAAACACAAGCCTCCGTAAGTCCCGTAGAGCACATACCCAACAGCCCGGCCCGTAGCTTAAACTGCTGATCAATAAGTCATCAGACAGTTATATCATGTCCGAAATAAGCTTATCTTGCGTCTTGCGATTTGAGCTAGCGTGTGGGGGATGGGAGGGCCTCTTTAAACCAGCACTGAGTAGGAGTAGTTGTGCGAAGAAATTCATGGCTTTTGAGACTCCTGCTGCTAGCTATAGTCGACACAATACGTTGGATGTATCTTTCTTGTGTGAGAGGAAAAAAGCGTTCTAAATTACTATAACGTTTGATAGAAAGCTGCTTATAGTAACCCTCGTCGAATATACATGGGTTACAACATGAACTCAGCCTTCGCGCACACAGAAGAAGCCATATTTGTTTCGAATTGGTTGATTCGGATGACGTACATTTGTCCTCTGGCGTCCCAATCCTTATTTACGCGCATCGAGACATTTTTGATATCCAGCATATGGCGGCATAGTCGGAAGTTGGAAAGTAGAGTTTAAAATAGTAATCGGACTTCCGCGTGAGAATTTTTACTTGAATATTTGGCGACATTTACTTATTTGGTGGTTAAAGTTTCGAAACTCCTAAGAGACCGGTAAGAGTGTATTTTTTGTGAATCGTAGTAGCACTTTAAAATTAAAGGGAGTATTACAATTCGCAGGACGACGGTTTTGTATAGGAGATGTATGTCATACATTTCTGGCTCCATGTCAGCCGAAATTGGTTGAATGGCTTCCGACTTGGAGTTCAAAACGTACGCGTCCCTCGCAACATTTTCCTTGCCGAGATAATACAGGAGAATACATTTTTTGCGGCATCTTGACGCTGGAATGAGATTATGACTACTAAACGTCTATTCTGATCGATGCCATAGAGGGATTCAACTTTCCCTCTAACGAATACGACGATTTGATCAGGTAACATGTAAGCATGAACAGAACTTTTCGTTGATATTCGACGGCATGGGGCGGTAAAGTACTTTGGTTCAAATACACCGGTCGTGGACAGCAAGACAAAATTTGTTGGCGTTAGCGAATGTGTTACTAATCGTTTTATCTATAAACAATGATCCACTTTCATGTAGCAATTAAAAGTGTATTTATTGTGTATATTTCTTGAAATGCTGGCCAGGTTGTATAAGATTGGATGCGTGAAAACGCAAGGGCAAAATCAGCAACACTAACGAAATGCAAACGAAAGGCGACAACAGCCCCCGCAGATAAGTGAAGTTTTCAGTGTTGTTGATGCTATATAAGACATGGATGTCAAATCCTTTCTGTTCTTCGATTCTTTCTTCGCTCTTGTTTTCGATGGCGAAAGCGGACACGACCTTTTCTTTTTTGAAGGAGGCATTTACACCGAAGCAATAACGCTAAAAGTCGAAGCTATAAACACGCGAAAACAGTCGCACGTGTTGTGCTGAACCTTCGCATGATCACAGCCCACTTACTCGGTATCACGCTACATTTATAATTGGATAATATGATAAACGTACTTGTCAGCACTTGTCAGCGATCAATTAAAATAATTAGGCAAGTAAAAAATATTTTGTGCCAGCGATAATCTTTCGAGCAGAAATAATATTTTCTTGATGATTTTTTTTTTTTAAATGATAAGCTGCGCAAATAGATCTGATTTGAGAATGTAAAAACCTCAAATTTAGATAAAATGGCACTTTGAAGGGTGGCTGATCGCTTAAACGGGCTGATGATAGTAGAAAATGTATGTGTCGTTCAAGCGACAAACGAAAACTACCGCGTAATAAGCGGGGTGTCCGTATTAATCGAGTGTCTCGTAAAGCGGGTTCCACTGTACTGCATAAGTTCAAGATGATGCAGGCCGATTCAAATTATTTTTTAGACTAAACCGCTCTCCTCGTGTTCCAATTTTAACGGGAGTGCAATAGAAGTGCGATACTTCCAAAAATTATAATGCTACGTATACAGTTGGTTTCACGCAAGCAATAGCATCGAAAAACGACTCCTTTTATCTTTGGACTAGGTTTAGCAGTACGATTTGGAAGGAAAATGATATGCGAATTCTGTCATTATTACAGTTATTTCTGATGCGCATGAGAAAGTAAGGCCAACTCAGTGCTCAGCAGATACAGTACACAGAGTCGCTTTCGATCTTTCTTTCGGCCTACTAAAAAGAACAGTCTAGGGTCTTTTCTGCAGGAAGATCGAGAGCGATTTAGCTAGGACTGAGTTGGCTTCATTCTCAGTAATTTTTCGCGAAAGGATTCGAGAACAAGTTTTGAAAGTTCAACGCAAATCTAGAACGATACTCATGCTGATCACTGAAATAATAACTGTATTATAATAATGAGAATTCGCTCGTGTACAAAACGTGATTCAAAACTCTGCGGCGAAATAATTATAAGCTCCGGCGGTTGAGTTCTTTCTCGCTGGACAATTCCAACTGTGTTGGCCAAAGCTTCAAATATACATAAACGAAGGACTGGACTGGATTTGTAAAACATGGATTTGTAAAGGTGGCTTTGTAAAAGTTCGATTCTTTTAAACTCTCTGATCACACAGTTATATTTACTTTGAAACGTTTAAATTCAAAATAAAGCTTTTCCTATGTTTTATACGTAAAATAGTTGAACCGAGCAAATAATAAACGTTCAACTGTTTCACGACCATTGTTTCTTCTGCCATTTTAGCTCTGTTCATGCAATTCAAGCCAACAAAGTGCTGTTTCCATTCCGTTTATATGCTCGCTCCGTGTTTAAGGAAATGATGGGAAAATTAGATATACTGTTGAACGAGCCTCGCGACGAAACTAGAATGATAAACAATTACGTTTTAACAAGCTTTTGCAAAAATCTTCTCCACATCAATTTCACGTATATTTTCGGCAAACAAAACAACGCTGTTTTTACTCGAACTCAAGAGCTGCGATCATTATTCATTCGGTACTGAGATACGTCTTCGCAATAGCAAACTCAATAGTCTTGCTTTCCAAAGCTGATGACCTTGATCTTTCTTTTCCAGAAGCGTGGTTAAAATAAGTTTTAATTTATTAAGAACAATTATTAAAACAACTGTAGTGGCATATATTTACATTGCAAAACTAAGACATTTTTCCCGCGATCTTTCTGTTACCACGATGTCTGGAATCTCTTTGTTTTTCCAAATGGTTTTGCGTTGAGAAATTCTTAAACAATCAGCTAATGTGTATGGACAGGGGCACCCAACGAACATTTTTTTGGAAAATGCATTATTTTACCCAGATAAATGAAAATAAATGATATAAAAGCATTTCCAGGTGTTCTTCTGCGTTGCTGTTGAAAATATATCTGTTCCTCTTTGCCCGCCAGCATGACACACGGGGAAATTCCCAGCCAGCTGGATAAAAATTGTCTGTTTCCCAGCCAACAATAATAATAATATTAAAATAATAATAAGTAACCAAAAGGGGCATGGGAACTAATTAAACATCGATGGAAAACCTTTCGAATATTGTTTTGTATAATGTACTGCCGTCTCAAACAGTTTGAATATTCGGAAAATTTTATATTCCCTTTTCTCAGGAAATAATGACCGTGTAATCATTACTATTTCCCAGCCTAAAAAATAGACCGAAATATTTTGCCAGCCAGCAAGAATTCGGCTGGGGAACAGATAAAGCGAGGAACAGATTCGTTGGGTGCCCCTGTATGGAGAGGTAAAACACTCGGCGCTGAAGCTGAGGCAAAAAATTATCGCTTCTTCTATTCCAACTTAATTTTATGCTTTCAAGTAGCTCTTTTATTTGTAACATTTTCGGCGATGGCTGTAATGAGGTATGAGCATGTTCGCAGAGTATTTTAAAAATATTTCCGAGCACAGCTCATCAACACTCGTTTCATTTCTTTTAAACATCTCGATTGAAATAAATGAAATGTTTTTCTTATCAAAAAAACATTTTAGCATTCAGGCGATTTTCGTTGGGAATTTGAATTTTTCGAGTTCGATTCTTTTACAGTCAAACTACTGTAACCGGGGCCACCCAGACAAAGTTAACCAATCACAGGGCAGAACGGGAACAATACATTCCAACATTTTTTTAATTGAGCCAATCCGATGTCGAGTACAAGACAATGAAATTGCAACTTGTTCGTTCGCGATGAATACAGATGAATGAAATTTTGTGCGGTTCCACAGCGTGGATTTTCGATTTCAACCCTTTTATCTTTGACTAGGTTTAGCAGGACGATTTGGAAGGAAAATATATGCGAATTCTTTCATTATTACAGTTATTTCTGATCGCATGAGAAAGAAGCCAACTCAGTGCTAGCAGATCAGACACAGAGTCGCTTCGATCTTTCTTTCCCTACTAAAAAGAACAGTCAGGTCTTTTCTCGGAAAGATCGAAGCGATTTTACTAGCACTGAGTTGGCTTCATTCTCAGTAATTTTTCCGAAAGGATTCGAAACAGTTTTGAAAGTTCAACGCAAATCAGACAATACTCATGCGATCACTGAGAAATAACTGTAATAAAATGAGAATTCGCCGTTACAAAACGTGATTCAAACTCTGCGGCAAAATATTCTACTCCGGCGGTTGAGTTATTTCTCGCGACAATTTACTTTGCCAAAACTTCAAAAATACGGCATACTGTAAAACAAGGACTGGACTGGACTGGATTTGTAAAACATGGATTTGTAAAAGGTTGATTTGTAAGGTTTTCCATCGATGTTTAATTAGTTCCCATGCCCCTTTTGGTTACTTATTATTATTATTTTTAATATTATTATTATTGTTGGCTGGGAAACAGACAATTTTTATCCAGCTGGCTGGGAATTTCCCCGTGTGTCATGCTGGCAAAGAGGAACAGATATTTTCCCCAGTAACGCAGAAGAACACCTGGAAATGCTTTTATATCATTTATTTTCATTTATCTGGGTAAAATAATGCATTTTCCCAAAAAAATGTTCGTTGGGTGCCCCTGTCCATACACATTAGCTGATTGTTTAAGAATTTCTCAACGCAAAACCATTTGGAAAAACAAAGAGATTCCAGACATCGTGGTAACAGAAAGATCGCGGGAAAAATGTCTTAGTTTTGCAATGTAAATATATGCCACTACAGTTGTTTTAATAATTGTTCTTAATAAATTAAAACTTATTTTAACCAAGCTTCTGGAAAGAAAGATCTCTGAAGAAACAAGGTCATCAGCTTTGGTAAGCAAGACTATTAAATTTGCTATTGCGAAGACGTATCTCAGTACCGAATGAATAATGATCGCAGCTCTTGAGTTCGAGTAAAAACAGCGTTGTTTTGTTTGCCGAAAATATACGTGAAATTGATGTGGAGAAGATTTTTGCAAAAGCTTGTTAAAACGTAATTGTTTATCATTCTAGTTTCGTCGCGAGGCTCGTAATTTACCGTTCAAATCATAATCATCAATACAAAAACAAGGAACGTTTGTTCAACAGTATATCTAATTTTCCCATCATTTCCTTAAACACGGAGCGAGCATATAAACGGAATGGAAACAGCACTTTGTTGGCTTGAATTGCATGAACAGAGCTAAAATGGCAGAAGAAACAATGGTCGTGAAACAGTTGAACGTTTATTATTTGCTCGGTTCACCTATTTTACGTAAAACATAGGAAAAGCTTTATTTTGAATTTAAACGTTTCAAAGTAAATATAACTGTGTGATCAGGAGTTTAAAAGAATCGAACTTTTACAAATCCACTTTTTACAAATCCATGTTTTACAAATCCAGTCCAGTCCTTGTTTTACAGTATGCCGTATATTTGAAGTTTTGGCAAAGTGAATTGTCGCGAGAAAGAACTCAACCGCCGGAGTAGAATATTTTGCCGCAGAGTTTGAATCACGTTTTGTAACGGCGAATTCTCATTTTATTACAGTTATTTCTCAGTGATCGCATGAGTATTGTCTGATTTGCGTTGAACTTTCAAAACTGTTTCGAATCCTTTCGGAAAAATTACTGAGAATGAAGCCAACTCAGTGCTAGTAAAATCGCTTCGATCTTTCCGAGAAAAGACCTGACTGTTCTTTTTAGTAGGGAAAAGTCCCGAATTTTCTAGGAAAGATCGAAGCGACTCTGTGTCTGATCTGCTAGCACTGAGTTGGTTTCTTTCTCATGCGATCAGAAATAACTGTAATAATGAAAGAATTCGCATATATTTTCCTTCCAAATCGTACTGCTAAACTTAGTCAAAGATAAAAGGGTTGAAATCGAAAATCCACGCTGTAGAACCGCACAAAATTTCATTCATCTGTATTCATCGCGAACGAACAAGTTGCAATTTCATTGTCCTGTACTCGACATCGGATTGGCTCAATTCAAAAATGTTGGAATGTATTGTTCCCGTTCTGCCCTGTGATTGGTTAACTTTGTCTGGGTGGCCCCGGTTACAGTAGTTTGACTGTAAAAGAATCGAACTCGAAAAATTCAAATTCCCAACGAAAATCGCCTGAATGCTAAAATGTTTTTTTGATAAGAAAAACATTTCATTTATTTCAATCGAGATGTTTAAAAGAACTGAAACGAGTGTTGATGAGCTGTGCTCGGAAATATTTTAAAAATATTCTGCGAACATGCTCATACCTCATTACAGCCATCGCCGAAAATATTACAAATAAAAGAGCTACTTGAAAGCATAAAATTGAGTTGGAATAGAAGAAGCGATAATTTTTTGCCTCAGCTTCAGCGCCGAGTGTTTTACCTCTCCATACAGGGGCACCCAACGAATCTGTTCCTCACTTTATCTGTTCCCCAGCCGAATTCTTGCTGGCTGGCAAAATATTTCGGTCTATTTTTAGGCTTGGAAATAGTAATGATTACACGGTCATTATTTCCTGAGAAAAGGGAATATAAAATTTTCCGAATATTCAAACTGTTTGAGACGGCAGTACATTATACAAAACAATATTCGAAAGGTTTTCCATCGATGTTTAATTAGTTCCCATGCCCCTTTTGGTTACTTATTATGATTTTATTATTATTATTATTGTTGGCTGGGAAACAGACAATTTTTATCCAGCTGGCTGGGAATTTCCCCGTGTGTCATGTTGGCAAAGAGGAACAGATATATTTTCCCCAGCAACGCAGAAGAACACCTGGAAATGCTTTTATATCATTTATTTTCATTTATCTGGGTAAAATAATGCATTTTCCAAAAAAATGTTCGTTGGGTGCCCCTGTCCATACACATTAGCTGATTGTTTAAGAATTTCTCAACGCAAAACCATTTGGAAAAACAAAGAGATTCCAGACATCGTGGTAACAGAAAGATCGCGGGAAAAATGTCTTAGTTTTGCAATGTAAATATATGCCACTACAGTTGTTTTAATAATTGTTCTTAATAAATTAAAACTTATTTTAACCAAGCTTCTGGAAAAGAAAGATCTCTGAAGAAACAAGGTCATCAGCTTTGGTAAGCAAGACTATTGAATTTGCTATTGCGAAGACGTATCTCAGTACCGAATGAATAATGATCGCAGCTCTTGAGTTCGAGTAAAAACAGCGTTGTTTTGTTTGCCGAAAATATACGTGAAATTGATGTGGAGAAGATTTTTGCAAAAGCTTGTTAAAACGTAATTGTTTATCATTCTAGTTTCGTCGCGAGGCTCGTAATTTACCGTTCAAATCATAATCATCAATACAAAAACAAGGAACGTTTGTTCAACAGTATATCTAATTTTCCCATCATTTCCTTAAACACGGAGCGAGCATATAAACGGAATGGAAACAGCACTTTGTTGGCTTGAATTGCATGAACAGAGCTAAAATGGCAGAAGAAACAATGGTCGTGAAACAGTTGAACGTTTATTATTTGCTCGGTTCACCTATTTTACGTAAAACATAGGAAAAGCTTTATTTTGAATTTAAACGTTTCAAAGTAAATATAACTGTGTGATCAGGAGTTTAAAAGAATCGAACTTTTACAAATCCACTTTTTACAAATCCATGTTTTACAAATCATGTCCAGTCCTTGTTTTACAGTATGCCGTATATTTGAAGTTTTGGCAAAGTGAATTGTCGCGAGAAAGAACTCAACCGCCGGAGTAGAATATTTTGCCGCAGAGTTTGAATCACGTTTTGTAACGGCGAATTCTCATTTTATTACAGTTATTTCTCAGTGATCGCATGAGTATTGTCTGATTTGCGTTGAACTTTCAAAACTGTTTCGAATCCTTTCGGAAAAAATTACTGAGAATGAAGCCAACTCAGTGCTAGTAAAATCGCTTCGATCTTTCCGAGAAAAGACCTGACTGTTCTTTTTAGTAGGGAAAAGTCCCGAATTTTCTAGGAAAGATCGAAGCGACTCTGTGTCTGATCTGCTAGCACTGAGTTGGTTTCTTTCTCATGCGATCAGAAATAACTGTAATAATGAAAGAATTCGCATATATTTTCCTTCCAAATCGTACTGCTAAACCTAGTCAAAGATAAAAGGGTTGAAATCGAAAATCCACGCTGTAGAACCGCACAAAATTTCATTCATCTGTATTCATCGCGAACGAACAAGTTGCAATTTTATTGTCCTGTACTCGACATCGGATTGGCTCAATTCAAAAATGTTGGAATGTATTGTTCCCGTTCTGCCCTGTGATTGGTTAACTTTGTCTGGGTGGCCCCGGTTACAGTAGTTTGAATGTAAAAGAATCGAACTCGAAAAATTCAAATTCCCAACGAAAATCGCCTGAATGCTAAAATGTTTTTTTGATAAGAAAAACATTTCATTTATTTCAATCGAGATGTTTAAAAGAACTGAAACGAGTGTTGATGAGCTGTGCTCGGAAATATTTTAAAAATATTCTGCGAACATGCTCATACCTCATTACAGCCATCGCCGAAAATATTACAAATAAAAGAGCTACTTGAAAGCATAAAATTGAGTTGGAATAGAAGAAGCGATAATTTTTTGCCTCAGCTTCAGCGCCCAGTGTTTTACCTCTCCATACAGTGTCCATACACATTAGCTGATTGTTTAAGAATTTCTCAACGCAAAACCATTTGGAAAAACAAAGAGATTCCAGACGTCGTGGTAACAGAAAGATCGCGGGAAAAATGTCTTAGTTTTGCAATGTAAATATATACCACTACAGTTGTTTTAATAATTGTTATTAATAAATTAAAACTTATTTTAACCAAGCTTCTGGAAAAGAAAGGTCTCTGAAGAAACAAGGTCATCAGCTTTGGTAAGCCAAGACTAATTTGGAATTTGATATTACGAAGACGTATTCTCAGACCACCGAATGGAATAATCGCATCGCAGCTGCTTGAGGTTCGAGCGTAAAAACAGCGTTGTTTTGTTTTGCCGAAAATGTACGTGAAAATCTGATGTGGAGAAGAACTTTTTGCAAAAGCGCTATGCTTAAAACGTAATGGCTTATCATTCTAGTTTCGTCGCGAGAGCTAGTAATTTACCGTATCAAATCATAATCCTACAATAACAAAAAAACAAGTGAACGTTTGCTTAAAAAACCACGCTATGTCTAATTATTCCCATCATTCTCCTCTAAAACACGGAGCGAGAATAAGTAACGGAATGGAAAACAGGCACTTCTGTTGGCTTGAATTGCATGAAAACAGTGAGCTAAAAAATGGCAAGAAAGAAAAACAGATAGGTCGATGAAAACAGTTGCAACGTCTTATTATTTGCCTCGGTTCACCTATTTTACGTAAAAAACATAGACGAAAAAGGGCTTTATTTTGAATTTAAAACGTTTCAAAGTGAATATAACTGTGTGATCAGGCAAGTTTACAAGAATCGGAACTTTTGTCACCAAATCCACTTTTTACAAATCCATAGTTTTTACAAAATCATGTCCAGTCCTTGTTCTACAGTATGACCGGTATATTTGAAGTTTAATGGCCCCAAGTTGCATTGTCTCGAGAAAGAACTCAACCGCCGGAGTAGAATATTTTCGCGCCAGAGTTTGAATCCACGTTTTGTAACGAGCGAATTCTCATTTACTTACAGTTTATTCTACAGCTGATCGCATAGAGTATTGTCTGATTTTTGCGTGGAACTTTCAAAAAAAAAAACTGCTTCGAATCCTTTCGGAAAAAATTACGTGAGAATGAAGCCAAATCAGTGCTAGTAAAATCGCCTCGATCTTTCAGAGACAAAAGACCTGAACTAGTTTCTTTTTAGTAAGGGAAGAAAGTCCCCGAATTTTCTAGAAATGCATCGAAAGCGTCTACTGTGGTCTGATCTGCCTAAGCCAACTGAGTTGGCTATCTTACTCATGCGATATAGAAATAAACTGTAATAAATCGAAAGAAATAATTCGCCATATATATTTCCTTCCAAATCGCTAAACTCGCTAAAACCTAGTCAAAAGATAAATAGCGTTGAAAGCAGAAAAATCCTTACGCTGTAAGAATCCGCACAAAAATTTCAATTCATCTGCTATTCCATCGGAAACAAACGTGAAACAAAAGTTGCAATTTCACTGCTCCTGTACTCGAACATCGGATTGCGCTCAATTCAAAAATGTTGGCAATGTATTGATATACCGTTCTTAGCCCTGTGATTGGTTAACTCTCTGTCTGGCGTGCGCCCCGGATTAACAGTAGTTTGACATGTAAAAGAATCGAACTCGAAAAATTCAAATTCCCAACGGAAATCCGCTGAATTTGCCTAAAATGTTTTTTTGAAATGAAAAAAAGCAGTATTCATGTATTTCAATCGGAGATGTTTAAAAGAAATGAAACGAGTGTTGATGCAGCTTGTGCTCGGAAATATTTTAAACAAATATTCTGCCGGATACATGCTCATATCTCATTACAGCCATCTGCCGAAAAAATATTACAAATAAAAAGAGCTACTATGAAAGCATAACAATTGAGCTTGAATAGAAGAAAGCGATAAATTTCGTTCGCTCAGCCTGCAGCGCCCCAGTGTTTTACCTCATCCAACAGTGTCCATACACATTAGCTGATGCTTTAAGAAATTTCTCAACGCAAAAAACCATTTGGAAAAAAACAAGAGATTCCAGGACGTCGTGGGTAACAGGAAAGCGATCGAGTGGGAAAAAATGTACTTTAGTTTTGCAAGCTAAATTAAGCTATACAACTACAGTTGTTATTAATAATTGTTATTTAATAAAATAAAAACTGATTGTAACCAACGCTTAACTGGAAAAGCAAAGGTCTCTGAAGAAACAAGCGTCATCAGCTTATGGTCAGCCAATAGACTAATTGAATTTGCTATTACGAAGGACGTATCTCAGCACCGCAATGAATAATGATCGCAGCTCTTGAGTTCGATGTAAAAAACCAAGCCGTCTAGTTTGCTTCTGCCGAAAAAATGTACGTGACAATTGATGTGGAGAAGATTTTTAGCAAAAGCTTGTTAAAACGTAATTAGTTCTATACATTCTAGTTTCGGTCGCGAAGGCTCGTAATTTACCGATTCAAATCATAATCATCAATACAAAAAACAGAGGAACGTTTGATTCAACAGTATGTCTAATCTTTCCATCCAATTTCCTATAAAAAACACTTTAAAGCGCCAGCATAATAAAACGGCGAAATGAACCCCGAAAAAACAGGCCCCACATTTGGTTGCGGGTGATGAACTTAGCCATGAAACCATATCTCATAATGGCAGCAAGAAAAAAAACAATGGTCGTGAAACAGTTGAACGTTTATTAATTATGCTCGGTTCACCTATTTTACGTAACAACAATAGGAAAAGCTTATATTTCTTGAAGTTAAACGTTTCAAAGTAAATATAAACTGGTGCTGATCAGGAAGTTTAAAAGAATCGAACTTTTACCAAAATCCAACTTTTTACAAAATCCATGTTTTACAAATCATACGCTCACAGTTCCTTGTTTTTACAGTTATTGCCGCTATTATTTAGAAGTTTTGGCCAAAGTGAATATTGTCGCGAGAAAGAACACCTCAACCGCCGGAGTAAGAAATATTTTAGCCGCCAGAGTTTGAATCCACGTTTTGTAAACGGCGAATTCCTCATTTTTTATTACACGTTATTATCTCAGTAGATCCGCCATTGGAGTATTGTACTGATTTGCGTGGAACTTTCAAACAACTGCTTCGGAAAAATCCTTTACGGAAAAAAATTACTGAGAATGAAGCCAACTCAAGTGCTAGATAAAAATCGGCTTCGATCTTTCCGAGAAAAAGACCTGACTGTATCTATTTAGTAGAGGAAAAGTACCGAAATTTTCTAGCGAAAAAGATCCGAAGCCGTCTCTGTTTTTGATCCTGCATAGCACTGAGTTGGCTTCTTTCTATCATGCCGATTAGGGAAATAACTGGTAATAATGAAAAGGAATTCGCATATATTTTCCTTACCATAATCGTTACTGCTAAACCTAGTCAAAGATGTAAAGGGCTTCGAAATCGCAAGAAAACTCACGCTGTAGAAACCGCACAAAATTCTCATTCATCATGTACTCATCGCGAATGAACAAGTTGCCAATTTCACTGTCTTGTACTCGACATCGGATTGGCTCAATTCAAAAAAATGTCTACGCGACTGTATTTAGCTTCCCGTTCTGCCCTTGTGAATTGTGGATTAAACTTTGTACTAAGGGTGGGCCCGCCGTTTACAGTAGTTTGAATTGTAAACAAGAATCTGACACTCGAAAAATTCAAAATCTCCCAACGAAAAATCGCCCTGAATTGCTAAAATGTTTTTTTTGGGATAATACAAAAACATTTCATCTTATTTTCAATCGCAAGGATGTTTACAAAGAAAATGAAAACGAGTTGTTGATGGAGCCTGTGCGCTCGGAAAATATTTTAAAAAGATTCTGCCGGAACATGGCCATATACTTCATTACATAGCCATCGCCGAAAAAATATTACAAATAAAAGAGCTACTTGAAAGCATAAAATTGAGTTGGGAATAGAAGAAGCGATAAATGTTTTAGCCTCTAGCTTCAGCGCCCAGTGGTTTTACCTCTCCAACAGTGTCCATACACATTAGCTGATGCTTTAAGCAATTTACTCAACGCCAAAAACCATTTTGGTGAAAAACAAAGAGATTCCAGACGGTCGTATTCGATAACAGAAAGGATCGCGCTGGAAAAATGTCACTAATAGTTTTCGCAATGGCTAAAATACTATTACCACTACAAGTTGTTTTAATAATTGTTATCTCATTTAAACATTAAAAAACTTTATTTTAACTAACCAAGCCTTCTGGAAAAGAATAAGGTCTCTTGTAGAAAACAAAGGTCATACAGCTTTGGATAAGCAAGGACTATTGAAACTTTGCCGTATTACGAAGACGTATAACTCAGCACCGAAATGAATAAGTGATCCGCAGCTCTTTGGAGTTCGAGTACAAAAACAGCCGTTGTTTTGTTTGCGCAAAATGTACGTGAAAATCTGATGTCGGAGAATGTATTTTTTGCAAAATGCTTGTTAAAACACGTAAATTGTATAATCATTCTAGGTTAGTCGCGAGGGCTCGTAATTTACCGGATTCCTAAATCATACTCAATCAAATACAAAAACAAGGGAAACGGTTTGTTCAACAAGTATCGTCTTAAAATTCTTCACCCATTCATATATCCTTAAAACAACTGGAGGCGGAGCATATAAAAGGAATGCAGGAAAACAAGCACGTTGTAGGCTTGAAATATGCAATGAAACAGAAGCCTAAAAAATGGCAGAAGAAACAATGAGCTCGTGAAACCAGCCTTGAAACGTTTATATATATTTGCTAACGGTTTCACCATATTTTACGTAAAACATAGCCGAAAAGCCTTTATTTTGAATTACAACCGTTTCAAAGTAAAGCATAACTGTGTGATTCAGCGAGTTTAAAAAGAATCCGAAACTTTACAAATCCACTTTTTACACAAATCCATGTTTTACAAAAAAATTCATGTCCAGTTCCTTGTTTTACAGTATAGCCGACTATATTTAGAAGTTTAAGGCCAAAGTGAATGTTCGCGAGAAAAAAAGGCAAACCTCATAACCGACGCCGCAGTAGAATATTTTGCCGCAGAGTTTGAATCACGTTTTTGTAAACGCGCGACATTCTCATTTTAATTACACGTTATTTCTCAGTTAAGCACGCCCATGAGCTATGTGGTACTGATTTGCGTGGAACTTTACAAAACTGCGTATCGAAAATCCCTTCGGAAAAATTACTGAGCAATGAAGGTCCCCCAACTCAGTGCCCTAGTAAAATCGCTTCGAATGCTTTCCGAGAAAAGACCGGACATGTTCTTGTTAGTAGCGAAAAAAGTCCCGAATTTTCTAGCGGAAAGATCGACAGCGTCTCTGTGTATCACTGCATCTGCTAGCAATAAGTTCCAGACTTATTTCTCATGCGATCAGAAATAACTAGTAATATATGAAAAAGAATTCCAGGGCATAATAGATTATTCCATTAATTCCACAATCGTTACTTCTTTAAACCACTTAGTCACTCCAGATAAAAACGGGTTGACAATCGAAAATCCACGCTAGTAAGAAAAACACCGCAACAACAAAAAATTTTCATTTCATTCGGTATTCATCGCGGAAAACGAAAAACAAAGTTGCCAATTTCATTGGTCCTGTCACTCGAACTATCGGAAAATTGGCCTCAATTAAAAATAAATTGTGGCGAATTGTTTATTGTTTCCCGTTCCATTGCCCTGTTGCATTTGGTTAAACTTTTGTTCTGTGGCTGGGCCCCCGGTTAACAGCGATAGTAGGTTGGAATGTTAAAAGGATCGGGAAAAACTTCGGACAAAAAATTTTCCCAAAAATTCTCCAACGAAAAAAAATCGCCTGAATCGCCCTAAAAAAATGCTTTTTTTGATAAAGAAACAAAATAAACAATTTTCATTTATTTCAAATCGAGATGTTTTAAAAGAAATGAAAACGAGTGTTGATGAGCTGTGCTCGGAAATATTTTAAAAATATTCTGCGAACATGCTCGTATCTCATTACAGCCATCGCCGAAAATATTACAAATAAAAGAGCTACTTGAAAGCATAAAATTGAGTTGGAATAGAAGAAGCGATATTTTTTTGCCTCAGCTTCAGCGCCCAGTGTTTTACCTCTCCAACAGTGTCCATACACATTAGCTGATTGTTTAAGAATTTCTCAACGCAAAACCATTTGGAAAAACAAAGAGATTCCAGACGTCGTGGTAACAGAAAGATCGCGGGAAAAATGTCTTAGTTTTGCAATGTAAATATATGCCACTACAGTTGTTTTAACATTGACCCCTGCATAACGGGCTACTCAACATAAAAAAGCCACCTCAAATTCAGAAGAAACCAGTCTCTGGCTGAATCGATTGTAGCAACTCGCCGAAATATCGAAATTCTATTCGCTCGCCCGGCCGGCCGGCCAGAAGAAAACGACACTGAACCAATTTTCCCGCTCTTGTTTCGATGAAATCTAAACCTCTAAAAATGTCAAAACGGCAATCCAGCCACCAAAAATGAACAGGCTGCCTCCACAGGAGTTTGTATGAACGCCGCCATAGTTAGTGACGCCGTCAAAACCGCAAAAATCGTTACGACGATGGCTACTGAGCAGACCTATGACGTCACCCCATAGCAACCAGACCTTGCGAATTTTTGAACTTCCGGTTCTCTCTGGCTCGTTATGTGTAGAACACCTCCTTTAAAAAGTCTTACTCCCCGCATCCTCAATATCTGTCGGCCGTACTCAACAGGTATTCTGCGTTATTATTCGACAAATTGTAAACACTGTCCAAATATGGTTCATGAAGCAGTCAATATCTGTCGACCGTCCTCAACAGACAAAGTTGCATCCTCTTCTCGACAGTCTCTGAGAATAGAGAAGGGTTCTAACTACTAGGAAATAAAAATAGTATAAAAATTCCTTTTATAATGACTATCAGCTTCTAAGTAGCTGAGAGATAACAATCAAATGTTGGTGCCCCACTGTCTGCCAAATATAAAAGGCCTTTGTTTCTTTGTTCCTCTGAGAACTTTCTAATCATTAACCACTTTTGACCTTAAACGAAGATTTCTTAGAAAATCACTGAGCCCAAACAGTTCATCGACGGATCTTATTAATTGTGGACTTCTGGAGGGTTCTTCAGTTTATTTTTGTCATGGCCTTGGCAGTCAAAGTAGCCGATCAACAAAAATGATGAATGATCAATAACAATAACATTAAATAAAATATTGCCTAAAATGCTCTAAATGTACCAAAAAGTATTTTTTTCGTACACAAAAAGTATTCTTCTAACTTTGTTATGTTTTGAAGGCCTACACGGCTGGTTCGAACTTCCAACTACCTCTCGTGATCGGGACTTTTAGCCACATCATTGGCTCACAAAATAATACATTGCATATATCACAATTTAAAAACTACAATAGAGGTATACATTTTAATGGACCAATGGCAAATAGAGATTTAGAAGAGGTAGTGGCTTACTCGAGACGATTATCACATTCGAGTTGTGTGCTAGCTTGGGTGCGGTTTGCTTATCTGAAGTCGAAAGAAAAAAACAGAGAAAGGTGAGCTTTATTACTCTCATTTGAGGTACTCAACGGAGAAAACACACTCAGTTTTCAGTACACTAGCTAGAGTCAGGCCTACATAATTTTAGATCAGTGAAGCCAACGGGATCATTAGACACAAATCTAGGTTTGACTTCAACATGTTTGAATAATCACTCACGAAGCCCATAGCGCCTTTAACAGTTTTGCCTCGTTTAACCCTGCTTCCCCGGTAAGTGACTCAGACACTTAAGAATAGCGACTAGGTGGTGAGGTTGTTTTAGATCTGAAGCAAAAAGAGATCATCAATCGCATATCCATGCCGGCTCGATACCAACAGTCACAGTTTGCAGAATAACCCCACGAAGACTGCAGCAATTTTAACAGTTCTGGCTAATTTATCCCTGTCTCCCCAGTACAATGCAACTGTCTCAGGAATGTGTTTCTAGATCCAGAGACCATTAGCCATTGTAGCTAGAGTGGTGACTTCATGAGGTCTGAATTGATTCAAATCAAAGCCGGGGACAATCAATCGTGCAAAACCCAGACTCGATAACAACATGTTGGCATAAAATAACTCAACCTTAAATATGGCCACACAGTTTTACTGATACATATAGTTTAAACCATATCACCCTAGTAAGTCAGCGTTTCAAGACTCGATAAGAGATGCATATCCTTGATTCAGCCCTTAACCATATTATTTCAGGTAACATATCGAACACGAGAGACAGTGCCGTTTGAAAAGGATTTCTAAGGTGGCTCGATGTAGTTTTTTTAGCGCTGGGGTGAGAGTTTTGAAAACAAAAATTCGATCAGAAGGCAATCTTCGATTTTTGTCATACTACACCATGATGATGACAAATGATGATAGATTTATTTTACACTGGTTTCCAAGCAACAGAGGTTACCATAGCAACGATTTCGGCATTCTATTGGTTTTAAACAAGGCTGATTTTCTCGAAATCTAGTCGAAAACATTGCATTCATTTTTTCATATTTTAAAGTATGCTAGTTTGATCACACGTAGACGAAATTTCAAGAAATTCTGTAAGGCTGTTTTTGATTAAAACTGCACTGAACTTTTTGCGGCCGTGTTTGTGTATGTCACAGAATTTACTTCGAAATCTTTCATTAAATTGATGCTATATGTACCTCCCCTCTGTTGAAGGATTTTTAATGATATTAAAGAGTTGTAAGGTAAATGGATCACCTCGGATGGTTACGAGTTTCAAAATATTCAATTTTGAAGAACTGCGCTTAGGCACCTCAGAACACGATCGAAGCGCCTAATTTACATTTAGCGGGATATTGCTAAAATGCTCTTACAGATTTTTTTTTTAAATTGTTAGGTGTTAGCGTGATTGTTGAACTTGATATTCCAATCGAAAATGCCATTAAAAAATCGTTGCAAGCGTTAGAAAATAACACCGAATTATGGGTACGTTTCGCTCGCTACTGTCTTTCTCCGAACAGGGATTTTGTTTATCTTGTTTCTGGTCAGTTTCTCTCTTGATGCACGTGCAATGAATATTTATTCCAAATGCCGCGTGTGGCCAGTCGTGCGTTTATGGACAAATAAATGAATTTTTAAGCAGGTAGACATCAATTCTGTTCATCTTACTAATCTAATTTAAACAAAAATAAACCGTGTTTGTATTTAGAACCTGTCACGATTTAAACAAATGATCAACAACCACGCTAAACGAACTTTGGGTTTTCGTTTGTACGGTATGAGAGGGAAAGTAAAGGGAATGAATGGCACGGTAATCACGTACATTCAAAAATGTTTCGGCTATGCCGTCAAGCAAAACCAAAATGATGCTGCTAAATGAAACAAGGTCTAGAGTTGATCATTCCGCACGCTTTTGGTGATCATGATTTCACTGCCTACGAAATTTCGTGAGATTCGTCAAAAAAATTCCAAAACCTAGGGTAACGAAGAACAGAAGAGTTTTAGCAAAGTTCGTATATCATTCGTATATCACTACATCGAGCCACCTTAACTGATTTATAATCCGGATCATAAAACGTGACGGGGATTTTGATACGCGGTCTTTAATTAATTTAATAAAATTGAAGCAGTAAAATCTCGAGATTTTATCTTTAGATTACTGACTGTTCGAGATATCCAACAACCTGAATTTCGTCCATAATCACGCCATGATTTGTTGTTTTTTAACAACTCTCTTGGCGGCGTTTGATGAAGAAATAAAATAGCAATGAACTCAAGGATCAAACAAATTTATCGAAGCGTCTGATCGGCTTTTGTGACACTGCAAATATTATTTTTTTGGTTTCTCATTCAGATCTTAGCTTGTGAAGATAAAGGCAATCTGTAAATAGTCTTTGTTGACTGGCGTGGGAGACTCGAATTTTGCCGCTTGATTGAAATTCTAAAGAGATCTCTGGAACGTCGACTGTTGACATGTCTCTTTTGTTTCTTTCAAAGATTCCATCACGCGATACTCTTGGCGGTTGCATTTATAATTGTGAGTGAAAGAAAAAAAAAATGGCTTAAATGTTCAGAACGTAAATTGGGTAGAAAACTATTTGACTTATTGATGAAGGGCTAAAGCTCCTGATCGTCATGAAACAACCCTGAAACGTGCATGTGATTTCCCTGATCAGTTCCGCTAATTGGATAACAAAGTGTTCCTACTTGTCAATATTGATGCAGTATAACAGTTTCATTCAGGTAGTTCGTGATTAGTGCAACAGTCCCTTAACAACAACTGTAAACCAATTAAAAAAAAACCCAGCGTATTTTATTGGTCAATGATGTCCCTTCGCAACAAACAAGTCTGGTTGAAGTAACTCTCTCCTACTGCAACTAGCTGCAACTATGTCAAGGAGGCTCACCTTAGTTTTGCAAGGGTATACCTTTTATATTTGGCGGTTGAAAAATAGTCAACCGCATTTATTCCAAAACGCTCTCATATAATTTAAAAAAAAATCGTAGTCTTGAAGAACTACATCTAGGCTACAAGAAAACATTAAGTTGTTTTAAAAGTTCACGTCTAGATGTCGAGTCGCTAGCCAGACGGTGATCTGACAGTGAAGTATCAGCCGTTCAACTTCGGGATGGTATGCCTTGCAAAAACTGAGATGAGCCACCTTAAGAAGCTAAATTTGCGTATTACCTAATTGTTGAGATTAGTTAGTCCTGCGTGCCGATTAATATGTTTGTGATCGATGACTGCTGTCCAGTAGTCAAGGTCAGTCCACTCGTATCTTTTCGATTAGGCTCTTGGTTTTGTCACCTATTTGTCTAAGCTGTTTAGCATTTAATAGTTTTTTATGGAGGTCAGGATTTAGGGTGTTAGTAATCCGAGTAACGGCGTAACGCGTAACGGCGTAACGGCGTAACGAGAATCGGCGTAACGAGAATTTTTTTCCAATTTTTTTTCAATCATTTTTTTTTTTTTTAGAATCGGCGTAACGACAATTTTTAAACAATTTTTTTTATTTTTTTAAATTTTCAAATTGATATTCACGCCAGCAGTGGGCACCTTCAAAAAATAGAAAAATACGCGATATTCTGCAAATGTTGGTCAATGGATGGATACAAATGCACAGTGGACTGTGCTCACCGGTTTTCATTGTGTCCGCCATCTTGGAGATCAGCGCCAAAAATATCGCAGACTCAGCTTCTGTCGATAAATTGGCTAATTTTCAACGTACACAGGATAACCACAGGCCGCCCCCAGAGCTGGGCCGCCCCGGCCCTAGGCCGCCCAAGCTAAAGATAATGCGCCGATCAATTCGAAGCTTCACCACCCCCCCCCCCCCCCCCCCCCCCCCTGGGCAACCTCCGGGCATTTGACTACCTTCCGAGCCCGGGGAGTAGGGTATTTGACGCAAGGCCTTCCCGGGGGTGGGGAATTTGAACCTTGCCTGGGTGGGGTGGGGAATTTGAACCGGAAGTGTCAAGTCTTTCAAGCGGAATACACATGGTTGTTTCAGTATGGAGGAGTGTAGAGGAAAAGAGTTTACTTTCGTGAGCGAATAGCTCACAAGAAAAGGTTTTCAAAAGCTGTGTAGTATTTTTGAAGGTATGTTTAAAAACTAGAGTGTATTTGAATTATATGATTTGTAGGTTTTATAGCTTGAATAATCAAATCAATTGCAGTCAATGTGTAGAAAGACCTAGAAAGTCGCGGTCGCTGATCTTGCCTGTTTCATAAAATAGTTTTTGTCCGCAGAGCATGAACTGCTATTGAATAGCGAATGAACAAACGCTGTAAAATGAACAACAACCTCTCTCAAACAATATTAAATTTAATTCATTCGAAGGTATGTAAATTCTACTTTGCATTCAGTTGCTAAACGCGTCTAGTATGATAAATTTTCACATCGTGGAATGACGCTTGCAAGCGACTTCCAAAACCTTTTTTATTCCCACTATTTAAACATTTGTTCTTTGGGAGGGCATTTGACCGTCAAATCCGGCACTAGGGTAGGACATTTGAACGCAATTTTGGCTCAGGGAGGCAGGAATTTGAACGAGCCAATCTTCAAAAGTTCAAATGCCCGGGGGGTTACCCGGGGCGGGGGGATGGTGAAGCTTTTCGAAAGAGAAACAGTGTCACGGTATAAGCGGTATTGTGTTACAACGGCTCGATTTATAAGGGTTTGTATGGGAACGCAACGGTTATGTTTTAGAAGATATAAAATCAAATGTTTTGTGAATAAAAACGACTTACCCTGTTGCTGTGTTGTATTCTTTGTAGTTTGCCAGCTTCTCAGGCCGATTTGAGGCGATTTCGGCGAGTTATAGCTTGCGAGGTTTTCCGTTAATATTGGCGTGAGTATCAATTTGTCTACATCACGCTTAAAATTCCTTTTCAGTACAATCTTTTATAATAATTGGAAAATTAAAAAAAAAAAAAAAATTGTTAAAAAATTGTCGTTACGCCGATTCTAAAAAAAAAAAATGATTGAAAAAAAAAATTGGAAAAAAATTCTCGTTACGCCGATTCTCGTTACGCCGTTACGCCGTTACGCGTTACGCCGTTACTCGGATTACTAACACCCCAGGATTTAGTGTTTTTAGTGTATTTGTGGTTTTCAACAACGTTACAAAAATTGTTTGCTTGCATGAGCAACATTAGAAAATTAACAGGTTATAGAACAGGCAGAAAGAAACGTTCCGTCCAAATCAAAGCTCTTCAGATAGCACTTCTAAATTACTATCACGTCTGAAAATTTAAAAATGACATAGAAATATTTGTTTTGTGACAGCCCAGAAACACGTTCATCCGGGACATCACAAATTTCAAAATGCTTTATTTCCAAAACGAATCACTGGATCGATACCAAACTTTGCATAGAGAGTTAATGATTTTCATATCTAGAAGATATAAAAATAATAGTTTGTAGGATTAACAGTTCAGATTTTAGAATTTTGATGACGTCAGATGAAAGCAAAGAATATATAGCTATGGGCATCAAAATATTGTAATCAGAAAGAGTTAGTTGTTAAATCAGAAGGAGTTTAATTTGTTGCTGGTGCTACAATAAAGAAAAGTAAAGTTTAGAATCTCGTAGCCCGCGAGCAAGAAGCCACCCAACAGCTAAAAGTTTGTGTTCGACAATCCTGAGACAGTCTTGTGTCTGACTAAATTATGTCAAATTATTTCAGTTCAGCCATGAAAACCACTTTGTGCTTGGTCATGTTCGCCATCTTGTTGTTCGCTGTCGGGAACGCGGCTCCTGCGATGAAGGAGAACTTCTTTACTGCTGATGACGTGGGAGAGCAAACCGGTAAGCGAAATTTTATTTCTTGTATACTGACTAGCTCAGCATTATCGGTCATATATTATCCGACTTCACTTGAAAGATATATGGCAAACGGGTCCATGATTAAAAGGAGCCTTCTGATTGGCTCCTTGAGCGGTACGAATTTTGTAATTCCGACCGCGAAGATGAACCGCTCACGAATTAATTTAATTTATTATTTGTATGAACAAGAGAAAACTGCCGTTTCGTTTTCTTTTTCCTTCATTTCTGGCGGACAATTTCGGTTAAACTGTAACGAAATATGCCCGAAAAATGCAAATATATTTCCTCTGGGGAGCGTTCGCCGAGAAGGGATGCATTAATTTATCAGCAAAGTTTTAAAAGAGTTATTACAATAAAAACAATTATTGAACGAGCTTGTTAGTTCTGAATTGGGGAATATTGGGCGAGTTATTTTTGTAAACTTGCCAAAAGAATTCGACCAATATTTTCCCAATACTGACCTCACGCTACAATAGTTTATTAACATATATTTATTAACCCTATTCAGACCGGTTTTTTTTGGTCTGTTTCGACCGTGGGGGGGGGGGGGGGTAGATCCCCCCCCCCCCCTCCGTTTCTCCGAGATTATTAAAGCTACAACAACGTAACTTGGAGGATATATAGTACGTCCAAAATGTTTCTTTTGACGTATGAAACACGGAGATGATGGACGTCAATTACGTAGAAATTACGTCATGACCTCCGAACAGCCGCCATCTTGGATTTCTTGATTTTTCCAAAATGTCAGAAGACCACCAAAATGACTCAAACGTAAATAAAACCAATTAAAAGAAAATAATAGATAATAGTTATTGCCAGAAAGTTACTTAATTTCTTCCTTAAATGAAAATTGCAAATTTGGGAAAAAAACCTTTTAAAATATGGTTGCCATGGTAACAGCAAGTTCCGTGAACAATGACATGTCATACCAAAATTGTTCCAGTTAAATTTTAGGCAAAGTAGAAAGTTTTGTGGTTGTTTCTTCAATATTAAAAAAGTTACCAACGGTCAAAGTCTCCGAGGGAAAATTCCCTCCTTCCCCCCCGGGTCTGAATAGGGTTAAATACCCAACCATGCGTGGTTATTGCATTTCTAGCTTTCTGATTGGCTCGTTACTAAGCAATTATTGGATGAGATTTTTGTAATATCGAATTATCTCGAGAAACAGAACATTCAATGCACTGAAAAAACTGTATGTGAGATTGGATTCTGACTTTTTATCGTTTGTGGATTTGTAATACCTGTTATAACAGTGAGCCCGCAGTCAAATATTCTTTTGTTGCAAACGAGTTAGGCTCGATTTCCGCCGCCTCTCTCGAGTCCGGTCTTCGTTCTGGCTCATTTTTCCGAAAAGCGGCTGGTAATCGACAACTGAATCGAGCCTACAAATGAGGCTAATGAGCCAATTGACCCTTTCGCCCCGTTTGCGTGTGAAACGGCAAACAATACCAGATTGACCATTTCGCCTCGTTTGCATGTCAGACCGCTGACATCTGCAATAACTGCTATTAACCTGATTTAATTTTGTTATTGTTATTCAGATATTAACAAGAGGGGCGCTCGTGTCGATAATTGCAGGCGTATCTGCGGCGGTAGGCACAACAGATTTAGCCAACTATTCTACTCGTGTATGACTACATGCGGTGTTTTCACTATACCAAGCCAATAGCCAGGTGGGTTTTCGCGATAGGCATAACCATTGTTCGATTGAGTGTTTTACACTAATTTAAGAGGGCCCGATCAAACGGTCACAACATTCTCACAACATTTGTTGTGACATGTTGTGACCATGCCCGGTCAAACGGCCACTCCAACCTCTCAACATTTCAAGAACAAAAGAAATGTTGTCACAACATTG
The DNA here is from genome assembly GCA_029204205.1 of Desmophyllum pertusum. Classification (NCBI taxonomy): domain Eukaryota; kingdom Metazoa; phylum Cnidaria; class Anthozoa; order Scleractinia; family Caryophylliidae; genus Desmophyllum; species Desmophyllum pertusum. The sequence goes on along the minus strand of MU825436.1, from coordinate 203,155 downwards.
TTGTGAGAGGTGGTCAAACGGTCTCAACATCGGCTCACAACAAATGTTGTGACAGATGTTGTGACCGTTTTCGGGCCTTAACTATCACAATCTTACAGCTTCCTAGCGTTTAAAATTTTATTTAAAAAATTAAATCTCCATCGAGTAATCTTGCATCCAAGAATCCTTGAGCCTTAATTTCTGAGAAAATTCATGGTCTAATTAGAAGACTTCGTTTATTATATTGTTTTATTTAATTTACAAATGTACTGTCTAGTGTTCTCTAACTTTGTAATGTTATATAGAGCGTTTTCACTCAGTTCTGTGGGAACTAAATGACAAAGGCCGTGGCAGCCATGTTGGTGTCCGTAACAAAAGAAGTTAATAACAATTATTTTGTACGGGACACCAATGACGTCAAGTGAAAACACTCTATTTTATTATACAAGTGAATAGTGCTTTTCGTGCGCTCTGATTGGCTATACTCAAACTCTGGATATCCTTTGCTATTCACCTCCGAGCAAACAAAATGGCTTCCCCCGAGTTTTTGCCCAATTTGTCACAAAGTAAAATAACTGTTTGGGCTAACTAATCACTTGTGTGGTATATACTATATAGATATTTACCTCGCCGCTTTGCGCCTCGGTAAATATCTCCCTCTATTTCACCTCCACTTCGGTGGTTAATTGTTAACTATTATAGTATTGTAGTATTCTATTAATAATATCGTATTTTATTACACGACATAGCATTTTAGAGTGCGAATACGCACAAAGACGAGAGCAAATATGAGACCGTATTCAACGGGTCTCAGTCCCCCTGACCGCGCGCTACGGAAAACTCTGTTGAAAGCCTATATTTTTGGAAAGAATTTGTCGTATAATAAACAATTTATTCAGCGGAAAGTTGTGTAATACGGCTGGGTATTTTTACTCGTCAGTGTTTATTTTTTCTCGCCTAAAGGCTCGAAAAATAAAAACTGACTCGTAAAAATACCCAGCCGTATTACACAACTTTCCGCTGAATAACCTCTATGTATTTCGTATTTATCGTAGTAGTACACATTTAATTTGTTATCGTACAGTCTAGTGTCCGATAATATTGTAATATTATACTGTAACGTCGTGGTGTCTGTGCTATTAATAAATTATTACTTTGAAAAATGAAAAAAAAAACTGTCACATTTGTCGTGCGTTCATTGGCTAGTTGTTACCGTCTATAAAATCGAGATCAAGGAAGGAGAGTTCACTCTCACTCTCGTTTTACCCCAACCTCGTTCCCAGGGTCTCTCTCGGGGGCGGGAAGAAGAGAGACCCTGGGAACGAGATTGGTTTTACCTATGTGCTCTCACTCATTTTATACATTTTTTTTAAAGAATTAGTAATCATGATGTTCACAACAGTTTGTTTTTTCTCTTTCAGCTGATACGACTCATCTGACTGCAGGGATCATAAGATGCTGTCAATTTTATTGGGTTCTTCTGATAAAACTAACTTAACTTAATTGGGTTCATTTGATAAAACTAACTTAACTTAATTGGGTTCATTTGATAAAACTAACTTAACTTAATTTGGTTCATTTGATAAATGACTAAGTTAACTTAACTTAGCTTGGACACTTGAATAATTGAATAAAACAAGGAATCAAAGATGAACATGTTTGCTTCTTTTGACCAATGTGTTGAATTAATTTTAGCTAATAGAGTACTAAAGTCATGACGTCACAAAAATTAAATTTGCGAAATTATGAAATTTGATTCAGTTATTCAGAGAAAGCATGCCAAAAACGTCCAGTTGCCAAAAATTAGCTCTCCATTGCAATTTGCGGCCGAGATATGGGCACTTCAGGTTTTAATTTCTCCATACAAACCCTTCTAATTTTGCGTCTGTTCCTTCAGTTTAGAACAGGCGCAAAATTAGAGAGGTTTGTATGGGACGGTACCAAACTTTGAACCTCTATATCTCTATATATATCTACGTTTACTGAAAGCAATAAGAGCGAGGGTAAACGTACATGCCTTCTGCGGTTGCCATAGCAACGACAAAAACTGCGGATAGATCAAAAGTGAATGAACAGCTCCTTAAAGTCTTACTCGCCGCATCCCAGAGAAAATCATTTAAAACTTGTGAAAAAACCCTCGTGGTGGTCACCTTCCCCTTATATTACTCTCTCCTCGCGTTTCAATTTCACACTTGAACTCCCCTTATCCCTCCCCTTTCTAAACCTGCCACGAAGGCTCCCCCCGTCTTTACGTCTGAGGGTTAACCATAATTAATTGTTATTAATTAATTTTATTTCAACTGACTGCGACTTCAACCGATATTATCGCAACTGACTGCGACCTTCTGGCAATCATCCCCTGTCACCTAACTGAGCCCTTGTTAAAGGGACACTGCCCGGGGTATTTGCTCAAAAACTGTTATAAATCGATCAGTGCACGAAATGGTCACTACATTTATGGAATAAGAACTTAACAAACTCTATCGAAATGATAAAAAGCAATTTCGTGAAGAAATTCTCAACCACAAAAACATTTTTTGCAAAATCAAAGATTTCCGAGCCAAACTTGACACTTTGAAAAACTGACAGTCTGTCACCTCTTCAAAAATCCATATTGCAATCCATTTCCATCCTCGCTGTCGCTAGTCATCCTCTCTTCCTAATGGGTTCCTGTTATTTGTCGAGTACCATTCTACAGAATATCAAACCATTAATGGACTAGCGTGCGATTTTGAAGATGTACGCACAAATTGAGACTTTTGAGCGCCAAAGGCGCTCACTTCTAGGGGGTTTGGGGGCATGCCCCAGAAAAGCTTGAAATTTTGGGTTCCTGCGTTTTTAAATACGTAGTAAAACGCAATAGTTAGTTTGTTTATTTTCGGAAAGGGTAAAGTATTACAAAAAAGCAAAATGATGACGCCATTGTTGACGTACATGATGTCGACTCGTCATGCAGTTCACAAGCAAAGGCGAGACGTCCTACCCTTCAGACGAGCAAACTCCGGGCGAGCAGATTCCGCCCCCCCCCCCCCCCCCCCTTCTGGTCTCAATAAGATCAAGGAAGTATTAATATTGTCATTCTGACGTGTAGGCAACCGTTTTTTATTTGCTTACACAGTTGTTTTGTTTTCATGGAATACTATTTTAGTAAACTGAAGGACATCAACAGGGTTTTCATTAAATATATAACAAAAGAAGAACTACCTCTACTGCATGTAGATCATTGTCTTCTTTATTTATGAAAACTTGCCAATGAAGGCTACATCGAACACACGTAACAAAAAAGGTTTGAGCTTTGCCAGATTTTTCTCGTCAACTCCATGCTTGAACTCCTGCTGTAAATACAACTGATTCCTTATGGAGATTCTGAAAAAACAAAATTATTAATAAATTCTCATCAAATATTGCAAATTGGCTAACTGCTAAAGATTACATTTACTGAAACAGATGAGAAGTGACCACCGTTATAATTACAGGATATAACCCGAAAACAATATATATGACAGGAACTAGTTTTATATCTGAGGATTTGTATCACCATTTATACAAATTAAAAGGCTAGATAGATAATAAAATTTCGTTGAATTTAACATTCCGCATATAATGTTTTTGACTTGTAAATTGGAAATGATTTTTGGAGGATTATTCGCTGTATCGTTTAAACATCACTAAACACGGTCAAAGTTGAACACAAAAAGCAGTGTTTCGGTTTTGTTCAATATAATTAAATTAATATACCTTATCGTGCAATTTTGGCCACACTTCGGCGACATCAGGCGAGTTTGGTCGAGCTATGGTTCATGTTTTGCTTTGGAAAATATTAATTCAGCTATAAATTTGCATAGTTTGTCGTATTTTCCCAAACTGTCCTGACTAGGGGCACGTCAGTGACTTGATTTCATTGGAAATCAGGTCAGTTGATAGAGCTTCTCATTGGTTGATTCCAAATTTGGTTAATATGAATATAGGGTTAATGAGCTTCCTAATATGTTACAGCTGATCGAGGTCAATTTCAGCAAATGGGGAATGGGAACTAGTAAATTTGAACGAGTGGTAGCCTGGTACCAAGTGCTCAGTGAGGGGAGTTAATGGGGGAAATTTCCCCGGGGGGGGGGGGGGATAAAATCCCATATGTAAGCCATATAGGTATGTGTCGCGAGATAGGGTATGGTTTTTGAGGTGCTCAGTCCTTAAATAGGTATCCTTTTTGGTATTGTCATCCTTATATAGGGTTTCTTTCAATTGCATTAGCAAAATTGCAGCACCTAAACGCCCAGCTAAACGAAAAAGCCTGTCAAAGTATAAACGAAGCGATTTTAAAACAGAAAAGAGAGTTATCGTTTATCCCTTAAAGGGACACTGTCCTCATTTTAGCATGATTTTGGGAAGCTCCGAAACATATCTAGATCATAGGAAGTTGATCAATAATGGTTTGATTCTGTAGAATAACACTCGAAAAATGACAGGAACCCATTAGAACGTGAGGATGACTAACGACAGCGAGGATGGAAATGGATTGCAATATGGATTTTTGAAAAAACGTCAGGATGTCAGTTTTTTAAAGTTTCAAGTTTGGCTCGGAAATCTTTGAAATTTTGCAAAAATTGTGTTGCAGTATGGAATTTCTTGAAGAAATTGCTTTTTATCATTTAGTTATAGTTTATTAAGTCCTTATTTCATAGATTTAGGGACCATTTCGTGCATTTATAACAGTTTTGAGCAAATACGCCGGGACAGTGTCCCTTTAAATAGGGTTGTCATTTTTTGGCTTTGGGCCTCAAAAAGGGTATCAATTTTCGATTTTCTACCCTTCAATATGGTCAGGGTTTAAGAACCTTTGCGGCACACACCTATTCTAAACTGAACCACACACCCTACATAGTGTTATTCTTCGTAACAGTGAGTGCTCTTCCCCCCCCCCCCCCCCCCACCCCCTCCCACCCGGGGTGTTCTTATGATCAGTGTTCGTGATATAAACAGCTTTACATGGAATGTTACCTGACGATATGTCCAGTTTCCAACTCAGTTGTCAAACGATGCGAGGCATTTCTCCTTCTCACAGGTTGCAAACTGGCAAACGTCTTTCAGATCGCCTTCAGTGCAGTCCTTGGATGTCTCTTTGGCCGTTTTCTCATCAATACAGCCTCGCATGTAATACGTGATTGAGGGGTAATCCTGTTTCCGCACAAAGCATCTGGCATCCGCTGATTGGCAAAAATCGGGCTCAATATTCTTGTCACAATCTTCCAATGACTCATAACTTTCACATGAAGGGCATTCTACATCAATGAAAAACAGCAGAAAGATATAAATAATTTTTTTTTCTCCGTTTACTCCGATCCTTAGTTTTTGTTTCGATTGAGAAGATATATCAAACACTCGAGACAGTGTTTCATCGGTTATCCAAACACCTCGAATTTCGCCGTCAAAAATACTCCGCTGCGCGTCGTATTTTCAAATCTCTTCTCGGTGTTTGGATATCCCGATGAAACACTGTCTCTCGTGTTTGATATATTACATATAAAAACGAGTAGTATTCATAGAACGTAACCTGAAATGGGTAACTTTGCTTTGACAAAGAGATGTCCTCACACATTTCCAACGGCGTCACAGCTTTGCATATTGTGGAGTGCCACATAGAACGGCACTTCCGAAATGGCCTTCTTCAGCTCATTGTATCGATCTCTGGTCAATACATGTACGCTTAAATGCCTTTGCCTTTGAAGGATGCCCCTTTCCACTCCACATACACTATCTTCCTCTTTACACTTCTGGTGGACGTGCGCTCTCGTCACAATCTTTCTGTGGTCCTCCTCTATCGTCTTCCCTCTACTCAGTACAAGCTAAGGCAGCCTTAGTTCAGATTTCTATAAATCAATGTAAATCTAGTATGAACATGTGGCGCGCGAGAAGTTAATCTGCATAGAGTAATTATGTTGAGAAAAATAAGATTGCGGAAGAATTGGCTTGATCGCAGGTTAATTAGGTCCGACGCACTTGCCGGGGTCAGTTATATTATGTCTTGGGCGAGACAGGTTTAACTCTAACAGCGCCTACTCTCTATTCAGGAGTATAACTTGTCAGGGCAACCTAGCAAAATGCTCGTTTCCCGACCGCAATAATTAATATTAGGTTTTTTTACCTTGGTTACCTCTGGACAACGAAAGCCAAACATAGCGCAGGCAGCGAACACACAAAAATCCGCTGCAAGATACATCTCCTTCCTGTCGCAGTCCCTGGCATTGGATATGAAATGTAAAAGAAGCTTTAAAGACTGTGGAATATTAATTATATTTACCAACATGCAATCTATCAAACATGGCCCGGTTGTTCAAAGGACGATTAAGCTAATTCAAGCGTGAATATTGATTTCAGTTTTGAAACTTTTCAGTGAGGTTTTCTGTTGACATTGTTTGTTCTTCAGTTTTGACTTTGAGCAATCTCAAACTCTGCAAAACATTGGCAGTGAAAAACACTTTTATACGAGAGAAATTAAAACCTCGTGGACTTTTAATCCAGGCCAGGATTAGCATTAATTGCAGGGGTTTTGAACAACCGGGCCCAGTATGTCATTTTATTATATGGGAAAACTGGTCCACGATGAAAAGGAGCATTCTGATGGTTCCCTGAGCGGTCCGAATTTTGCAATACGGACCGCTAAGATGGACCGCTCACGAACTCATTTCGCTGAATTCCTTTTATGAAAACATTGAACAGAGTAACCAAGGTAAAACTAATATTAATTATTGCTGTGGGAAACGAGCATTTTGCTAGGTTGCCTGAAAAGTTCGGCGTCTGAACTGGGCCTTAGACAAACGGGTGACAAACTAATAAAAGCTCTAGAAAAATACGCGTGGGTTGACTTTGACTACTGGACAACCGGCTTCGATCGCAAAATCGGGCGGGCACGAGACTAACAAATAATGCGCGCAAATTTAGCTTTTAAAAAAAAAAAGCGAAAAGCGTGGAGTGATCTCCGAGCCTTTTGATGCTTGAATAATTTTGGCGGGAATTAAGACAAATTAAACGCGCAAGAAATTTGCGGTTGTGTAGCCTGCGAATACAGCCGCCTTCCATCGCTCCCCGCCTGCCGCGTCCCGTAAGGCGACTGTATTCACAGCTAGCCGGGTTGTGAGGCTGAAATATATCACCGTACATTTTTTTATGTTGGAAGAATCAGCTGAAGAAATGGCGAACATTTCTTTCCTATGTATGGTCAGTTATCGTGAATTGCAATGCACGCAGTAAGTAACGCTATCATTTAGAGTTACAACCCTAACATGTGTGTTCACTCTTACCTCAGTTGTTGTATCGTAGACTGTAAGGCACTGAAAACTCCGGCTCAGTTAAACTTGGTGCTTGAATAAATGTTCTATACTCGCCTGGTTCAGAGCTCAATTATCTCACACGCCTTTTCACTGTTGTTTATCAGCAAAATTGAAATGTTTTCATTGACCAATCACGCGGCTAAGGTTATTCCTGGGAGACTACTGCATACCAAACAAACAGACCGGTTTTATTTTATTTTTGTTTCAGACCCGGCTGCCACCCCACCCCCTAATCCTACGTTATTGTACGACTATTTTAAATTAAACCATTTCACTACAAGGGTGCTAAGTTCGATTTCAAAAACGGTGGAAAAAATCTTGAATTTCATTTTACAAAATTATCAGAAACAAACAGCACCACTTAAAAGCATTGCTCAATAGCTTTCATTTGAATGGTCAACACATTAGCTATAGGGTTTCATCCACAGACTCAAAAGTTAGAACCACCTTATACAGCATAATAAACAGCACTACATGAAAGTACTGCTCAATAGCTTTCATTTGAATGGTCACACACTAGGGTTTCATCCACAGACTCAAAAGTTAGAACCACCTTGTACAGCATAATAAACAGTACCGCATGAAAGTACTGCTCAATAGCTTTCATTTGAATGGTCACACACTAGGGTTTCATCCACAGACTTAAAAGTTAGAACCACCTTGTACAGCATAATAAACAGAACCACATGAAAGTACTGCTCAATAGCTTTCATTTGAATGGTCACACACTTGGGTTTCATCCACAGACCCAAAAGGTAGAACCACATTTATCCACTCAAGGTTTGACTCTGATGGGTATGTCAATCTCTGTGGATGCTTGACCTATACGTTCGCTTTCGTACATTTCGTAAGTGGCCAGTGTCTATTGTTTCAACGCTTGGTCACTTACGAATCGAGCTAATTCTCGTAAGCGACCACTTTTGCGAATTCCCGATGGTGGTCGTTTACGAGAGCTTCGACTGTATATGTATAGTTAGTGCATCAAAATTATTTTGAAAAAATCTGTGCGTAAAACATTGGAAATTACAGTATTTGTGTTTAACAAAACAAAAATAATTAAATATATACATTTTTTTTAAATTTAATTTTAAAACTTTTGCCTCCCAAAATCCAACCCTACGTCCTCGCCGTGGGAGGTGGAAACGGGTAAGCCGGCAAACAGGGCTCTGGTAAAGCCAGGCAGGCCAATCCCCTGCTTGGTGGATTAAACGGATTACAGAAACATTGACAAGAAACCCAACCGAAGACTTGGTGGAGGGAGGGGGCTCTTCAGTGAGAAGGAGGATGACGCAGCAGAGCGAAAGCCGAAAGGAAACTCAGCGGCCGAACAGCCTTGACCAAGAAACACATGGAGATGGAACGTTGAAAGTGAGATGAAACAGATGAATTACAACTGGCAGGCACTGGGAGAAGATGGCACCAAACCGGGTTAGGTGGAGAGAATTTGTTAATGGTCCATGCTCCACCTTGGAGTCAAGGGCTTAAGTAAGGAAGTAATTTTAAAACCTGTATTAAAAATCACAAAAACAGCAAATTACAAATACCCGGCACTAAATAAAAAAAAGTTATAAACAAAACAGAATATAAAAAAAACACACTACAGCTATCGTTGAGTAATGTGCTGTCCCCATTTCTTGATTCTTTTATTACAAAAATTAACTTTGCAATAATATCATGAACACCAGTCCTGCACTACACACACAATGCAAAATTACAAAAAAATATATATCCACAACACTTGCACTGAACACAAACTGATATCACCTAAGTACTTTTCTTACACTTCAATATTCGAACATATTCGTCCCTGAATGCCTTGTTCATGAGCCCGTAAATCAACGGATTCGTGGCAGCGGTTATAAACAGGAAAGTAATCGTACATCAAGTGAGTCCATCGCGGCAACTCAATGTCACAAAACATACAGTGTTCCTATGGTACAAACTGGCAACCACAGAAGGCAAAACACCGCAATAATAACAAACACCATTTTAGTAGCGTTAATCTCATCGATACGACACGCGAGTCCGTTCGCGTTTCCCTGTTTAAATGCTTCTCTCATTAAATTCGGGCGAACTAAGATGACATGACGACGAACCACGCGGTTATACTTTGAAATAGCAAAACATGACTACTACCAGTGGCAGGATCAGCAGAGCCAGAAAGATAGGCAAGGCGACAGTTCGTTTCATTCGCTGGGTCTTAAAATTGGGAGTGCAGAAGAAATGTGGACGCAAATTGAAACTCCGCTCTCGTTACAAAGATAAGCCCTATCGACATAAGGACACATACAGCGAAGATGACGTTGTAACGATCATTGTCAATCGCTTTGTGAAGAATTTCCGGTAAAGAGCTGGTCGCACGACTCGATAATATCGGTTAACAGCGGTCAGTGCAACGATTGTCAAAGAAAAACACGCCCACACTTGTATCACGTAACCTTGGATTTGGCATATGACGTCACTGGACAGCCATTGACCTTTTATGGCGGCGCCCAACGTCAGAGGCATACACGTGACTGCCACGACCCAATCAGAAAATCGCCAAGCACAAAATGTACCAATTGGTAATTTTTCGAAGTCCTGGGTTTCTTGAAATGGCGGCGATAACGAACGCATTTCCGACAATTGCTGTGATATTAATGGTAATAAATATGGACGATTCGACAATAATTGAGGCAAGAGAAACGGTTTGACATGACGGAACTAACCGATGTTCCAAACTGTCAGTACGTTAATTTGAAAGAAAATACTTCCGTGTGGCCAAATGGATGAAAAATATAACCAATTCCAAGATGAATCTTTCTTTTCTTCTTCTTCTTCTTCTTCTTCTCGGGCTCAGCTCAATCAAGTTTTTCTGGATTTTCGTGTGAGCGTGCAGCGTGCAGCACTGAATGATTGCCTCTTGTGATGGCTCTTGCTGTGAAAATACTCTCAGTTTCCTTGAACGGGCAGATTCATGCACGTCTATTACCATCATGGAAATAAGCTTTAACGAGAAACGTTAAAGTATTGACGTATTCCTCGCCGCTGTTATACAGAAACGAAAAACAGCCACAACAATACTTAATCCGCAATTATTGGAGCAGAAGAGTAGATGAGCAAATTCTTATTGATCTCGGAACACATTCAGCCTCCTGTCCACAAAGTGTCATTCTCTATGTTGATGAAGCGAATACTGTTTTATCTCGGAACATATTCAGACCTGTTGTCCACAAAGTGTCATTTCTATGTCAACATGACATCCATTCATTTATTATTCAATAAAAACGAATGATCTAGACTGCAAAGTTTGCTCATGTCAAAGCAAGGGCCACCTTGTTCTGTCACTTTCATTAGACTTGGCAGGTTACCCTAACACCGAAAAAAGTCAAATTTAAACCTTATAAATTAATCATTTTAATTAAAAATTACATAAAGTGAATGAGGAACAACAGCGTAGTGGGCGAGTTTTGTCATAATTGTCAGTCCAGCTTTATAAATTTGGTTTTACTCTGTAGCAAGTCTTTTTACGTTCTCAACAGGAGACAGTTTCGTTGCTAAAAGCTCTCAACTTATAAATGCAAAATAGACAACTTGGGGAAGTTTAGCTTTTATCAAAAGTAGTTATTCAAATCCGGATGTCAATATTAAGTTTCCTGACGGACTCATCAAGAATGAATAAAATTGCCATCTATTGTTATAATTTTCCCAAGACGATGAGAAAGAAAGGTGATACAACATTAATATATAATTGCATTTTGAAGTTTGTATTATTTGAATTAATTTGTATTGAGTTTCACTGGCCGAAACAGCAGGGAAAAGAAACTGATTAAAATCGTTTTATTCAGAAATAAAATAATTTTTAATTTTAAAAGGGAAAGATGCAAGCTTTAATTAAAAATATGTCGAAATCATCCAATTTCAAATCCAATTTTCAACGGCAATTCGCAACATTTGTTTAGTGGCCAGTATAATATGCTTTCGTTGGTGATAAAAGTTGGATACGGCTCTTTCGATATTTTAAAGAAAACAATAACAGTACATATTATTATATATATGAGAAACCGATGCATGAAAATTGTGAGCGATATCAATTGAGTGCCAACAGCTAGACAAATTTTTTTTGGCGACAATGAATAACTGACCGAAATTAATAAAAGTGTAAAATTTAGAACGCTAATTTACAACGAAGGAGCAAAATGGCGGTTTCAGTATGTCACTAATATATAGTGAAAGGAAAAAGTATGTCCATTAGCAAAGTGAAAGGCTGCAAAATAAAAAAAAATGGTAACTTTCGGCTCGATCTAGAAGTAACCGAGCCTTCCTCTGAGTCCAGCCGGCGATTAATTGAACAGGGTTTGGAACGTTTTCACAATACGAGCCCCCCACCCCCCCCCCCCACCCCCCCCCCCCCACCCCCCCCCCCCCCCCCCCCCCCCCCCCATACCATTAATTCGGCGAGTATCCATGTCACGAAAAGCCTATAATTATTGTTCATATCCCTCCCTCCCTGGAGGGATATTTGCCCCATTCACAGTTGACCCAACAGGCATTTTGTTTCAACTCGTTGGTTATACCACTGGGCGCCAATTAACTCTAACCTGGGATTAAAAGGTCAATTCGAGCGTTTTAATTCTCTTGTATAAAAGGTGTTATACACTCGCTAATGTTTTGTAGAGTTTGAGATCAGTCAAAGTACAAAAACTGAAGGACAAAAAATACTAACAGAAGAAAACTTTTACTGAAAAGGTACACAAACTGAAATCAAAATTCACGCTAAATCTCGGATTAGCTTAATCGTGCTTTGAACAAACGAGGACCCTGGTTGGAAGAGGCCATTGCGGAGAGTTTTTAAAAAGTGCATGCATGATTTCTCAAACACCACAAGGCTGAAACACTAACCATTAGCGATAGGCCACCGCGGAGGGGGGGGGGGGAGCCTTGCAGACTGCTTTTGTCTATCCTGGAAACCCAGGGGGCGGGGGGGGGGGGAGGGATTTCAAATTATACCCTAAAAGATTTACCATTTTTATACACAGTATGACCGGTTTTTATTATCATTCTTCGCTGTGGCAAAAACCCCTAAAAGAATACCTTCATGGCTAAAAAAAAAATATCGCCGTTCTGTCCTGAACACCCTATTATACTATACCAAAAGTCCGTAATTTATACCCTAAAAGCGAAACGAACGAGCATCCCCGTCACACTTTCGTATGGGAGTCCCCCAACCCCCTCCCCCGGGCCCTCTTCGGACCAAGTCTAAATTTGTCTTAGATTGTCTTTGAGTCTGCACTATACAATTGCTTAAGCCAAATCATCTTACTTCTTGACCGAAACGAAACTAAATGTAGGGATATGGACGCTGTTGACCGTGCTACCAAAATACACAATTTTAATCCCCTAACATGTACAGGTAAGGCAAGCATACCAATCCGTGCCAGTCCCCCCCCTGATTTTGAAACAGCAACGTGGTCAGTTAGGTTCAAGACAGTAAAGTATTAAGGGCCTTAGTGAAAATGACGGCTAAAGATTACATTTGTTGATTCATCTCCAAGGTTTTAATGGCAAACGTAAATACCGTGACATTCCCATTCAATACTAGTAAAAACCTTTTGTATGAAGACTTCATTATTCAATATGCTCTGTCCTTATAATTTAATACGTCATAAACGAATATCTCTCTGAACAAATTGATTTATTATTATGATTTATTACTAATTTATGATACGAATTACTCCTATTTAATATATTACATCTGTACATATTAAACATGCACTTGCAGACTTAGACTAATAAAGAAAAAAAGAGTATAGAAACTGTAGTATTTCAAGTTAGTTTTGATTTAGGCCTGTCCAAAAGCCTCAGTCCTTCCTTCAAGGATAATTATAGTCTGTATGCCATCGTATGTTTGACTTGTATTCAGATCTGTCTTGGCTAAGCCACTATAGCATACTTCGTAAGGTAAACACATGACTTAAAAGCAAGGCACGTACGCGGAAAAAATCCCAGCATGTACGAGGCCAGTTGTTTGACTGGATTGTGAGCCATTCCATTAATAAAACAATTACGTTATTTTAAGGTAATTCCATCGAAATAAAAGTTACACTAGAAAGTTTCTGAAAAACTTTCCCGAGTTGAACATTGCGATGTAATATCAGTTTCAAAATATAGAATAAAAAGAATAGGTCAAGGTTACCGTGAAAGAAATATAATCGACTAAAAATCAAACCAACTGATAATGAACACGTATTGTTCACGTTTCCAGTGATTAATTAATTTTCTGCTCTCAGGAATTGTTCCTATTTATCCTTGTATAGAAAGAATTGTTGATTAGTAAGTTACTATTTTATTACTTTCTTTCGATTTGAAGGTTTGATTTTGTACATCGGAAAAATGACTAAATAATTATATCGATGGACATTTGTCTACCTTTGTTAAACTATTATGGCTAGGTTTTATTCAAATATGAAAGTAATTTTGAACATCAAAATACAGTGATTATGTATAGGTAATCGCATGGGGCAGAGTAAAATTAAGGATTAATATCACGCGTGTTTTCAGAAAATTGCCAGAAATTGCAATTGGCAAATTCTGAAAAAAACAAGTGATATTAATCCTTATAATTTTAAGAGGAATCATACGCGATTACTTGTTAATAAACATACAGGGGAAAAGTAGGTTTTTGTATGGGTGGTCTTCGGCAATCTTCGGGAGACTATCGCGAAATATTACATAGTAACTGCATAGCCCAGTCCTTTCAATGTAATCGTACCTAATTCCAAACTTCACTCATACTATTAATTTGATGCCAATCAATTATATTTTTTCAGGTTGCTTTAATTTTCTCCTGCGCCTTGTGTGATTGCCTTGATGAGCAGCCAGTTCTGATTCTAGGGCCATCGGAATAAATTAATATAAATTATGTCAGTTTCCAGCTTGGACAGTTGCTGACTTATTAGCGCTTTGATATTTTTTTCAAATGAGCAAATGCGATTTGCTGCTACGTTCTGCTACATTTGCCCAATCGTGATGGTTAGTTCATTCGGCGGCTTTCTGGTTGTAGTATCCTTCGACAAGCTAGGGAGTTAATATGTATCTCATGACCATGTCAATTTAGAGTAATGCGTATCTTTTGAATATTGTCCAATGCATTGATGGTTCGTTTCTTAATGTTCCGTCAACAGAAGCAATCGGCCTGATTTTTGAATATTGTCCAATGTGATGGTTCACACCTTCAACAGAAGCAACCTTGATTTATAAATATTGTCCAATTCACCTGCGATGGTTCGTTCTGTTTCTCCTTCAGGTCAGAAGCAATCTTTGATTTATAAAATATTGTCCAATGCCATGTGTTGGTTCATTCTATCTCCTTTCAACAGAAGCAATCTTGATTTGTGAATATTGTCCAATGAATGTCATAGGTTCGTTCTATCCTTCATCAGAAGCCAATCTTGATTGGTGAATATTGTCCAATGCATGTGTTGTTGACGATTCTATCCTTCAACAGAAGCAATATTGATTTGTGAATATTGTCCAATGAATCGTCATGGTTCATTCCATCCTTCAACAGCAAGCAATCTTTGAATTTGTATGAAATATTGCTCCATATGAATGTGATGGTATCATTCTATTCCTTTCAACAGAAGCAATATGATTTGTGAATATTGTCCCAATGAATTGTCATGGTTTCGTTCTATCTCCTTCATCAGAAGCAATCTGATTTTGTGAATATTGTCCAAGAATGTCATGGTGTTCTATTCCTTCATCAGAAGCCATCTTGATTTGTGAATATTGTCCAATGAATGTCATGGTTCATTCTATTCTTCTTCATCAGATAGCAATCTTGATTGGTGAATATTGTTCCAATGAATGTCATGGTTCATTCTATTCCTTCATCAGAAAGGGCAATATTGATTTTGTGAATATTGTCCAATGAATATGATGGTCTCGTTCTATTTCCTTCATCAGAAGCAATCTTGATTTGTGAATATATGTCCAATTGAATATGATGGTTCGTTCTATTCTTCATCAGAAGCAATCTTGATTTGTTGAATATTCGTCCAATGCATGTGACGGTTCCGTTCTATCCCTCAACAGGAGCAATCTTATTTCCTTTTCTACTGAGCTCCCAACCTTGATGGTGCTGGTTTATTTGAATGGTTTTCGCTCGTGCCTCGTTTGAGGAGGGTTTCCAACTTTAAAGAAATGAACAAGCTCGGTTTCTTAAATGTTTTTAGCTTTTTTTTGTTGTGCTTTGTCCCCATACCACTCTTAGTCTAGAAAAGATGAAAAGTGATGATCATTCATTAATATTAAGGTGGACGCTACTCGTGAAGCAGGGGGCTAGCAGCGAGGCCCTGGGACCTAAGTATACATGATGCCAACATTTAAAGAAATTTGGCCGAGCAAGACTAAGTTACTGGTTTGTTTAAAATAAACATGGCGGACGCTTGGTGGGATATGGACGTGCGTTTGTGTTCGTTCAGAAATATATTCCGGCGATTTCCACGTTCAAACATAACTATGGGAATGATTCGGTCGCCTGTTTAAAACTGAACTTGGGTCATTGTGGGACACCATAGGGATAAAAAATTCCACAGCAAACTCCCGTAGAGGTACGTTTTCTCGAAGTGATTGACAGATTCCTTTTACTTGTGCGATCATAGTTGTTATAGCGGAAAAAGGCGGCCAAGATCAAAGGGGCGCCTGCCTGCCCCCCTGGCTGCGATTCATATGGAAACCAGCTTTAGTGGTCTTGTACTTACAGCCCCCCCTTTTTACAAAATCCCTAGATCCGCCCCTGTAAACAATGAAAATAACCTTACCTCAGTATTTCTAAAAACAGTGAAAAAACGAAAAATCAGTAATCTCCTGAAGAAAAAATATATTTTTAAATTAGTATCCTCTAACTTTTACACTGGTTTCCTATGTTATATCAGTTACTTGTTTTCACTAGCCGCCTTTCAATTTAAATTCTAAATCTAAACAGTTAATTCTACAAAGCTATCTTTTCATATATTCTAGATATACAAAACATTAATCTCTTATGCAAAGTTAGTAATCCCTGATTCCGTGACTTCGTTTCCAAAATAAAAGGTATTTTGAAATTTGTAATGTCCCGGATGAACGTGTTTCTGAACTGCTCACAAAAAAGGAAATTTTTGTCATTTTTAAAATTTTCAGACATAATAATAATAATAATTATAAGTGATATCTAAAGAGCTTTGAAGTGAAAGCTAATGATATTGATGGTATAATCTACTCTACTTCTTAGGTAAATTTTATGGCCGCCATCAGTTGGTGCCCCAAATGAAGGGCACCTCAAGATGGCCCGCTACATACTGAATACTGCTATAGTAATTTTTTGAAACACTATTTTCTGAATAAAAACTCGGTTATGAAGCTATTAATTTGAAAGCTTTTTTTTCTGCCTGCTCTACAACCTGTTAATTTTCCAATGTTCATGCAAGCAAACAGTTTTTGTAGCATTGATGAAAACCACCAATTAACGATTGCGTTTATACTGCCGTCAATCATAATTACCATGACAACCAACGAACCCTGAAAACAAACAAACAAACAAACAAACAAAATGGATCAAAATCCACCAATCACAGTCCACGGCCGTGACCTTTGGAATCTTTTGAAGTAAACGTCTCTGTTCCTTGATCGTCAGATAATTGACAGCAGTGCACGTGCAAACGCAACCATTGCTCTATTTATGCATTCCCATTGTTTCTCCCTTTTTTGCGCTTGGGCCATAAAGAAGGGAGAAAAAAAATTGGTCCATAAGTTACGTTTACGGACCTTACACTCGTTTAATAAGACAAATACATTACGTACCTGTGTGGAGTTGAGTATAGTGAAGACGTATTGTGATACTACATCGGATCTTGCAAGACTCAGCAGACCAAATAACCACGTGACTCCAAGTAATGGAAATAATACAATGCAGGCCTTTACTGTTGCCCTATAATGTAAATAAACAAAGATAATCGATGCAAATAATTAAACAGGTTCATTTTTATTTAACCACGTTAAATGGTGCAACAAAATGTAGTCAAACCTTGCTAGTATTAAACCATTCAGCACAGACTATGGACTTAGAGACAAACTAAAACAAAGTAGCTCTTCCTAAGCCCCGTACTGATTTTTTTTAAACGCAGTTTTCTACTACAGTGGGGGCACTATTCCACCTAACGTCAGAGCCACCAGATATTTAATAAGTTTAAAAAATGGGATAAATTGCTTCAGTTAATGTCCTCCTTGTACTCAGTCCCACACGGCAAACATGTCAATATATTTGTAACTGATGTTTTTACCGTGTTTAAATAATTAAAATTAGTATGTATGTGTATGTATGTCTCTATGGACCGTGCAAAAAATGTTGCGAAACTGCGAAAATCCGCGAAATTTTCGTTATTTCGAAATTTCGTTGTCGTCAATGAAATTTCGTCGAATTTCGTTTTGAAGCGATTCGAATTTTTCCGAAATTTCGCGAAGAACAAAACACGAAAGTCATCGAAATTCGTTTGCATTACTTTTGCCACAGTACTGTATTTATCTTTCTTTTCTACAGAGGCTCCAAAACAATGAGGAACATGGGTCATTGCTCTGTTTCTGTGTAATTTTTGTTTTACGAACATCTTTTTAAAATTGCTTTTAAAAGCTAGACTGAAGCTTTTGTTACAAACGTGGATCATATCGAATTGTTTCAAAAAACTAAAAAAAGAGGGAATTAATAGACTATATTTCTCAATACTAACCTGACTCTGTTTAGTTTATTTGACTGCATACTTGACATGTTTACCATTTCTTTTACAACAATGCAAAATACCACCACATTAACCTAGAGGAAGAACATTATATTTTATAAAATAAACAATATACTACGCGCGCTCTGATTGGCTCAAAACCATTTACCATAACTCTATGGAAACACAGAAAATTGCTTCCTGCTTTTATTTCATAAAAACAATAGAAAACGTTTTTTCCTGTGTTTCCATAGAGTTATGTTAACACTCGTGAAAGTTTGGGAGGGACTCGAAATTGCTGTGGAAACACTTCGCCCGCGGCTCGTGTTTCCACAGCATTTCTCGTTCTCCCAAACTTCACTCGTGTTACCATAACTCTATGGAAACACGGAAAAACGTTTTCTATTTGGTATGTATTCAATATAAGCCAAACTGATTGCAAGGACTGAGCACTACAGCAAAAGTCGGCTGGGTTTTTTTTTCGCCTATATTTTATCTCGCAGTACTATAGGCTTCTACATTACCATGGCCTATAAAGAAGGACTAGCTAGTACTGCTAGTTGAAATATAGGCCAATAAACCTGCCTTTTTGCCTGTAGTTACCAGCCTTGCAATCAGTTTGGTTTAGTTACACTTACATGTAATTAAGTGACGTCTGGCACGAACGAGAGCTCTGGCAACCGTGAACATGCAGTAGACGAGCAATTTTTATTCCTACGATGTATGGTTTCTGCATGCATTCAAACGTTTTCTATTTAATGTAATATAATGAGGATGGATATTCTCTATGCAGTTTTTATTTTTAATACAATTGGCTTGAACATTAACGGTATGTACTTACAGCGGTTATCAATATGACTGGTCCTGCAAAAGACCATATGTAATGCTTTTCTGTCGAGAGCCAACACCTGAAACAAACATGTAAACAATAACAATTAGCTGATTGTATTTTGATGATTTTTTCTTCATTTTCACAGAGACAAATCTTACCATGTGCTGGCTGTGTATTGATGTATTCCCTCGTCTTTCAAATGAGCAATAATCAACGTTGCTCCTACAATTAGACCTGGGAATCCTGTGAACACAACAAGTATGGTAGCTTGTGTCACTGACAGAATAATATCTTTCTCATATTTCTGCCAAGCTTAAAAAAAATATACCATCATTTCTTTCAACAAGTATGGTGTCATCGAGTTCTTTATCCCGCGGGTATTTAAAAAGCAGTAGAAACGTGAACAAAAAGAAAAATACTCTTCTGAAGGGTTACATGATTAACCATTTCACTTCCATCAGCGTCAAAATTAAAAAACAAGTATTTTATGTAAATTTGAAACAAACAGTACCATTTCATGTGAATGGTCACACACTAGGGTTTCATCCACAGACTTAAAAGTTAGAACCACCTTGTACAGCATAATAAACAGTACCACATGACAGTACTGCTCAATAGCTTTCATTTGAATGGTAACACACTAGGGTTTATCCACACTGACTTGACATGAATGTTCTGCTCAATAGTCAGTTTCATTCATGAATAATCGCGAACTAGGGTTTCACCCACAGACTGTGGGTGAAACGGTTTAACGATATAATAAGTAATTTTTTAAGATGTACAAAACCGCCTTCAAATCAAAGAAAACCTCTGCATTATAGTTTACTAAGGTAGGAAAACAACAAAGCGGCAATGATACGTACACCAAAAAGAAACAAGGATGGCAAATATTCGGGAAGATTAAGACGGAGTACGAACGACAAACATGAAATATTTGGGCTAATTTTTTTCAAAATGCACCGTTCGTGATGACGTCATTGTTAACGATAAGACTCACCTAGTGAAAAGCCGTAACACAGCGGTAACTTGAGCTCGGTGTTATACACTTCAATGATCAACAGATAAAGCATGACGCCTTCTATCAACATCCAACAAAATGACGATAGATAGAAGTAATGGATCAGAGCTGCAACAGTTAAACAAAGCACCTATTTGAGACATAAGACAATCGAAGTTCAGAATTAAAAGAGAAAGAAATAGCATTTTAATAAAATACTTATTGGACTTCTCGACACATCGGTATTTACTAAGAGCATATAAGGCAGGAAATACAGGTTTTAATTACTATTTATTGTGAATTATATGCCTTTGTTAACTGTATCCTTTGTTCTTCTTTGTCAATTGGTTTCTTTACGTTTCCAAACAACATACCACATCCAACATTTCGTCACCGAACGTACGAAGAACGAACAGCAACTAGCTCAATGACTGATTGACTTACTGTCTTACTGACTGACAAAACTAAGAACAGACTGACTTACGGACTACTGAACTGATTTTAATGATTGACAGACTGTCGTGACAGACACTGACTGAGTTAATGACTTATATGACTCACTAGCTGACAGTGACTGACTGACTGACTGACTATAGTAATAGTGACTGACTGGCTGACTGACTGACTGACTGACAGTGACTGTCGGACTGATTGACAGACTGACAGACTGACTGACTAACTTGCAAACAACTTCTAATTCAGTTTTTGGCAAATCCTCATAAAGAGATCATTTCTTATCAGTTACCAATAAAAAAATTTCACGAGCAAGCACTCGCAAGCTCATCAAAAGTTCTCATGCAAACATAATTTCAAGACTGTGACGTGCGCATGTTACTAATAGCAACCCTTCTTACGACATAGTGAGCTCAGTCAGATAGAATACAGTGGAACCTCTACTTTGGGACACCTACATTCAGGGGACACCTCCATTAAGGGGAATTTTCTCCTTGCCCCGAGGGTGTCCCCTTAATGGAGGTTCAACTGTATGTTCTAAACGAAAAATGATAATTAACAGTGGACCTTATAAATGAACACATCACCTGATCTTGTGTGGCGTCGATTCCCGCCAGAAAGATAACCTGTGCCATAGCTAATGTGGCGACTAGGTTTATATGGACGTGGCTTTGCTGGTCATGGCTCGAACATCTAAAATGGTGAAAATGGCATTAAAAAACATCAAAACTGACACAGAATTGTTCAAAACTGGAAATTCAACCGATAATTAAGAAATGTTATAATTGGGTAGAACAAGTGGAAACCTGCTATGAAAATACTGTCGAACCTCCACTAACGGCCACCTCTCTATAGTGCCACCTCTCTACAACGGCCAGTTAATTGGTTAATTCCGTCCCAGGGTGGCCGTTGCAGAGAGGTTCAACTGTATTAAACAGTATTTCCAGACCAAACCATACAAAACGTATGTAACTGAATATGTCGTTTTCTGAAATAAATTATCTATTTTATTGCTATTACCAAAGCCTCTTACCCAATACTGAAGTCTTCAGGTTTTGTCAGAATAAGTGTAATTTATATTAATTTAGAAAACAGTTGCAGTGGATACTGGACGAAAATGGGCCTTTAAATGAGATTATTTTACTGAACAGTTACTGTATTTACAAGCCTTCAACCATTTCTAATCACTCCTAGGGTCAAACCTTGAATCAATAAATGTGGTTGTGCCTTTTTAGTCTGTGGATGAAACCCCAGTGTGTGACCATAAGCATTCAAATTGAAGCTATTAGGCAGTACTTTCAAGTGGTGCTGTTTGTTTTTGACAAGTTGAAAAATGAAATTCAATATTTTTTTCCCTCAGTTTTGAACTTACACTAGGGTTAATACTCACAATAGTAGAATGTATGCAACGATAGTGATAGTCTCTCCAAGTAACGAAATCCCTACGCCAATGTAAGTAATATAACATAAAGCTTGCTTGTGTTTGTCTGAAAACTTTAGAAGATAGAAAGTATATAATCACATCAGTAAAATCACAATAGGGAATTGAGCCTACCTGGGTAATAAATTACTCGGTAATTTATAAACTTGCTTTTTTATGTGTGACAGAGCCTTCGTTAAAATTCAATATGGAGCCCAAAAAATAATAAAAAGACGTCGTAGGTTTCGTCAAAATAAGACAAATCTAAAGCCTGGTTTCCATATAGCCTGGTTTCCATATGATCGCAACAATCGCAACGATCGCTGAGATCGTATGGCAACCAGGGTTCAGGACTATTTTATCTTATTTGAACATTGAATCGTTTTAATATTTGGTATTTCACAAAGATTTAGTCAGATCTGACTCTCTAAAACGTCAATTCATGTATTATTGAGACCAAAATCAGCTCATTGATTGAAAACTAATCTCAAATAACTCTTTGACTGTCGCAATATCGAGCTATGAACTCGGGAGTTTACCCTTAAAATTCTCCGAAAAAAAAATTAACAAACGCTGAATGATTTACCTAAGCGTTGAAAAACGGTCTGGATCCGCGCCTGATTAAGAGGTAATGTAGATTTAAAAATATTTTCTAGAGCTAAAAGGTCCAGGAAATTTCAATTTTGGCACAACGCTTGTGAATTTAACTCTTCCTCATAAACACTTATCCGTATAAGTATTTTACGTTACACTACCTTGTGCTGTTCGATGTTCATCAAAATGGCGAAATTCGTCAAATGATTACACGTGCAGACCACGTGACTTCTATTTGATTCCACCAATGAACAGCCATCGCCTGACCAGCTTCCATTTGCTCTAAAATTCAATATCAGTCATTTGATTATACATTTTTAGCGTTACTTTCATTTTTGAAACAAGAAGATTTTTCAACGTAGATTTTTCCATGTGATAAAGACAACTGTTTGCAAAAGTTTTGGTATTTTTATCATTACTTCAACGTAAAATAGCAGCAGCTATGGCGCTTACACCCTATTTCAACTGGATCGGGGAAAATTTCAAACTTATGTAATGATTTTCAGTCCGTACTGCGCAAGCTCAGGGCTTATTTACATTTTTGTTTTGAATTTGTTGATACGTTACACTTTGGTGATAGCGTACATGAAGTTGTTATGAAGTTTTTGAGTCCGCCATTACGTTTCGTTGAGTTACTGAATGCTCGATGAGCTGAAACGTCGGTTTGGGATAACGCCGAGGTTCTTCTACTCGTTATTATTGTTTGGCAAGGATATCTGGCGATAATGATGAAGAAAAATGTAAGTTTGTACAACAATTTCTATTTTCGCTAGTATTTACATTCCTTCGTATGCGACTCATAAACATAGCAGGCGGAGATTGCACAGTACGGACTGTAAATCATCTTTAATAACCAAACTCTGTGTGATTTTATTTGGAATTTATTCGGGAACAATTGGAGTTTTTCTGGTTTTAATGAGATTGTTTTAGGTACAAGTATAATTACATTCTAGTCGGTGTTAATATTGTTTTATTATTTTTAAAAGTCAAGTTTGGAAATCGGTTTGACTTAAAATAAATTAAAGAAGGACATTTTCTGTTCATCGCTATTCCACCCACGTCCAAAATCTAAAATAGGCCACGAATAGTCCCAGTCTAAAGAGGATGAATAGTCCAGTAAAACTAACGAATTTCACCCCAAAGTCTCGCTTTCCAAGTTTGGCATGAACGAATTCCCAAAGCAACAAAGATGATGAAAAAAACCACACAGAAAAAACATCATGAAGATGCATATGCCAGAGGACTAGAGGAATCACATATACACAAGGCTTAATTGTGAGTGAATATTGAACAACTGACGTAATATGAAAACGAGCTATATAATCAGAATGCTTGGAATGCTAATAAAGGTTTCCTTACGGGTGAGAGAAATTCCACTTCCAGAATACACAATCTCTCCTTCTTTTGTTGTCATTCTCCTGCAAGAAAATAATCACATTTATGGACCACTCATAAATTGAACAATGCGACCTCATCAACTATCACATCATAGAAATCTCGAGCTCATAATCTAATTGTTTTAGTACAAATCATAATAAAGCGAATTGAATTGTCTTATAACTCTAAATCCTAAAACTCTAAAACGCCATTTTGTAGACGACCTCCAACCACTCGCACATGCTAATGAATTGATCTGTATACGAGTATAGTTCAGCCAGTTAGATTGTCGCATTTGCATTGCATTGCATTGCATAAATATCTCAGGATGGTTGTTTTGTTTTACCTCCAGGGTACGGAGAACAATGGTTACATTCTCTGTGAAACTGTCTTGTTTAGAAGGCCTAACATCGCTTCCTAGGATCATAGAATCAATTTTGCTGTTCCTGTAAAATAGAAGTATCATTTGAAACAAATTCGTATCCTAAAATGCGGTTAATTGTTATAATCAACCAATTATATTTTTCTGTGACATGATTGGTTAAAATTGGTCACATGGTACCCCTCTGTCCAAGTGGAAAAGCGCTTGCGTGGTATTGATTGTGCACGTGCTCAGAACCAATGAAAATCACCTAAAACTTTACCTGGCCAATGTATCAATAGAAAATGAAAGCGCCAGTCTCAAACAGAAGGATTTTGTTGGAAAATGCAGAAAAATTATTCGAAGATTAATATGATAATTTATTTATCGTTTTGTTCATCGCCAAGAATTGCGCCCTGATTTTTTCAGCTTAATATTATAGAACTAATTAATGATTATTTTCAAAATATAGACTGAAAGCTGCACACGATCTGATTGGTTAAAAAACATGTTTAATCAAAGTATAAAACGCAGAAAAGCCGTGTTTTATCGTTTCGCGAGTAAATCTTTATTTTAAAGCACATCAAAAGCTAAAACCATGCAATGTATTATACTGTCATAAAACACTCCGGTTATTTGAGAAGACTTGAGAAATATAGAAAACACTCGCCTGTGGCTCGTGTTTTCTAAATTTCTCTTGTGTTCTCAAATTCCCGTCGCGTTTTATGAAAGTATAATACATGGCTTCTTATTTTTTTTTAAATAAAGGTAAAAACAAATGAAATAGATATGAAATGCAAGGCTTTCAGACTTTTTTAAAGTTACCTAGAGCCTAAGTTGTCAGCAAATTCGTGGAGGTCTCGATATAGTACATTGAATACCACAGTGTCTGAAAATATAAGAGAAAAAAAAGCTATTACAAAATAAAGCTAATACAAAAACACTTGTTACAGCATACATATACTAAATCAGTATTCAATATCCAGTATCAATTATTTGGTAAAATTTGGCTTTATGTCTTGTAAATCACAACAATAGACCTTTCCACGTTTTTTTTTTAACTTTTGATATTGGCCAGTTAGCAAAAATCCATCGACACTGCTGGAAAGAGCACCTTGAAATTAGTAAAATGGCCAAATATTAGATTCATATCTTGTAAAATCGCAATTAAGATATAGTTTCGCAAAGTCGCAAAATTTGACAGACGTTTGTATGCTGGGGCGCACAAACTTGGCCCCCTCCCACCCCAGCATGTACCTGCGAAAAAAGGTGCCGCGAAAATTGAAAACTCGAAATTTAATACCCAATTTACTTTTTGGAACAGTTTTCCTAAACAAACAAGCAGTCATATGTTGAAAAAGAAGACTTAACTGAACTGAGCATTGTTCTTGTGAAGTGACTATAAGCCACATTGATAAAGTACATACTTATAAAGTGTCTTGTTACTTGTTTAATTTGTTCCAAATACTGATGCTTTCTCAATTTTAAAAACGTTAAATGCTGATTACAATTTGTGACATTTTCGCAAAATTTAATATCCATCAATAATAACGTCAAATTGCGAAAATTAATACTCGCGAAATATGACTCAGCCATTTTCGCGAAATTAAGTACACGGGAAAATTAATTGGGTAATGAAAGACCGTACAGCCCTTAAATGGCGATACAATTTGTTGTTCTTACATTATTAGTACTTTTTATCTCGGATAGCCGATGCTCGCTGTACACTAGGCAACTTGCCCATGGATTAAACCTCTGAAACTACTTCAGGTTATGACTCAAAATTTAGACTCCCTGTGGCATGGTCTGACCTCTCGTAAGCGACCATCTCCCATAAGCGACCACCCAGGCTTGACATTTTGGTCGCTTACGAGAGGTTTGACTGTAGCACACATTTCTTATGGTTAGTTAATCTAGTTACCCTGCTTTTGAAAACAAATATGATGGCAGGGTGATCCTCGCTGTGACGTCATCTTCCATAAATGTAAAATTTCCTGCGTAACCTTTGGCACCAACGAGATTTGTAAGACTAAAGGAGGTAAAAAAAGAAGAAGAAGGAAATGATGAGTACCTATGTGCATGTACATGTAGGTATCTATTGATAAGAGAGGATAATCTAAGAGAACACATCCCCATGCCCCATGATAGTTTTTTTCAATCTATTTTAAGCTTCGCGCCATGCGGTGAAAGTTATTTTAGTTCTCGTCCCCATGGTCGCGCGGCCAATGATCAGAGGATCAGATGTCATTGCGAAGACTTTTCTCGCCGTCGTGTTGACGTCCATCTACTGAAATCGTAAATCGAAATTTAAAGATGTGATCGCGTTTCTCAGTGTGTTTTGTCATCCCGAACTGACCAATCAGGTGTCTTCCTTAAAATAGCCACGCAGTATGACCACGCGCTAAAATTAGATTGAAAAAAATTATCATTGGAAGAGGCCACGTATGGGGATGTGTTCTCTTAGATCATCCTCTCTTGCTATTGATCAGTATTATAGACAAAAACAAAGATCGAAACATGCAATACATAACACTGTGCGCATATGCATTATAGGAAATAATGCATACAACATTTTAGCAGGCTAGTAGTTTTGTGTTATTAGTGCTTTACCGATGTGATTGTTCTTTTTCCTCTCCTCAGTCTTGGATGCATTCAAATTAAACGACGCGTATTTAAATGCAAACTCTTCTATCGCTTGAGTAGATTCTATTAAATTGACATCAAATCGAGGCTTGTTGATTGATTGCACAGACGTAGCGAAGTCGCCATATGCGTCTGTGGCAACCTGTGGATAACAAACAACACCGTTAATGGTTCCGTCAATTTCATCCCCCGGGCATTTTGTCGGACATTTTGAAACTTTTCTATATCCTGGGTGGGGCATTTTTCTGTTACTGGTAACCAAAGGGTGAGACATTTTCAAATGCAAAACTGTGATTTTAAAAGATATTCGAATACCCCAACATAAAAATAAAGTTCTAGATTAACCTCGTTTCAGTCGCGTTTCAAGTAAAAAAGAAAAAATGGAGCCCCACCCTCAACCTCCCATATGCAAACATTTCTACTGTTGCTTACAAGTGAGAACCAAACTGAGCGGCGAGCTTTGAGGATAAACGATGTGCTCTTCGTAAGCTCTTGGTTTCGTAAACATGTCTTGGAAGCTTTCATGGAAACATATGCAAGCTGTGCATACTCGTTTATATACACCCCCGCGCCAATTTCTATTTCTTGAATTTTTTTAGTGTTATGATGACCAATTACTATGTGGTATCTTTATACAGCTAATCCATTTCAAATATAACCCAACCATTTTTGAAACGCTGAGTTCCTTCGGATAATAATTAACCCTTATTATCTTATTATGTGATGTAATGTATTAAACACGAGAGAGTTAAGCCTGGTTTTCACTAGCGACGAAAGCACAAGCGCAAGCAACATACGCAGACGCAGTAACGCGTTGACCATCAGTGCCTTTTGTTTATGACAAAACAACACGTTACTGCGTCTGCTCTGCGTATGTTGCTTGCGCTTCTGCTTGTGCTTGTGCTTGCGTCGCTAGTGAAAACCAGGCTTAAGTGTTTCATCACATTTCTGAACACTGAGAAGAGAGTTGAAAATACGACGCGTAGCGGAGTATTTTTGACGAAATTTGATGTGTTTGGAAATCGGATGAAACAATGTCCCAAGTGTTTGATATATCTTCTCAAACAAAATCAAAACATAAACTAAGGAGTAATAATTAAGATCAGATATCCAAACTTCCGTCACGGTTATGATTTCCTTTGTTTTAACTTCATGAATTATTAATGATTTGAGAAGAAAAAATGGATCGGGTAGTATCTATAACCATGACAACATGGTAGAATGACAGTGAACATTGCTCTCACCTTTAATGACAGTGGATCTTGTGGATTTAGAGAATCAATTAATCTAGACAACTGTAACAACTAAGAAAAGAAAAAATTCAAATGTTAGTTCCAAAGAAACTGTTGCGGAGTCGGCGAGCAAGTGATACTGATTAACACAGATAAGAGTTGAATTGAAGTTAGTAAATTTACCACCGTGGCGAATTTGAAAAGCTGACGTTTTTGAGCGTTAGCACTTCGCCGAAGCAAATAAGAGGATTTTGAGTCGCCTGTGTGTTTACATACATTTAGTGGAGCGAGGAGTTACGCTATTGAAGGAAATCGCAATAGAAACCGGCGAAAATTTCCTTAATTTTCTCCAACGAGTGGTCACGGCCGTTAATTTACCTTATCCAGTAAACTTCAAGTTGATAATCGACTATAAAATTCTCTAAAGTGATTGGTTCTTAGCGAACTTCGTGTCGTCCAATTCTATCTGTCAGTAATTATACTCGTGATTAAACAAATTGGACTCCCGCTGCGCGGCCGATTTTGTTAATTACTCGTATGATTACAGACCGAATTGAATTCCACTTGGTCTTATTACCATTCAACATTTATATCATGATTTTTCTTTATTTGAAACAAAAGTAACTTTCAGTTGTTAAGGGGGCAATATACGCGGATTTTTATGAAAGTTAAGGAAGGATTAAATTGATTAAAAACACCACCAGACAGTTGCCCCCAACACGAGAACCGCACTTTCGCTTTGGGCTAGTCTATCTGGGTGTCTGGATACATGTGTATCAACAAGAGAATATTTTCTTGGTATCAATTATTAACCAAAAAATATAATTTTAAATCGCCATTAAATCTTCATTTTTTCCCAATTAAAAACAAATCCACTAATTCTCATCCCATTCTCCTCCTTCACAAACATCTTAAAAATCCTCAAAAAATCTTAAAATTCCACGGGACCTTTCACTGTGAGCCTATTAAAATTTCATGAAACCTCAAAGAGATAATGCGAGAATAGTACTAAAACTGTATGAAGAGTATATTTCCCCCTACTATCCCGTTACTTACTAGATTTTCAGCACTCAGTTCATTATAAGTGCCTGACGTAATACTCGAAGATGGAGATTTAGATGTCGCTATATGTGGTTCAACTTTGAGGACTGTTGATGTCGCCTTACTTGGAGTGGTATTAGCGGTATAGATCCCAGTTTCCGGGTTCATGCTCGAAGATGTTACCATACTTTGTTTAAGGACTGTTGAGGTTGCCTTACTTGAAGTGCTATTACTCGAAGATGAGGGTTTAGATGTCACCATACTTTGTTTGAGGACCGTTGAGGTTGCCTTACTTGAAATGGTATTACTCGAAGATGAGGGTTTGGAAGTCGCCATATTTGGTCCTCCCTCAGAGATTGTTGAAACTATGTTACTTGGAGGTACAGTGACGGCATGAATCTCATTAGTAAAAGTGTTTGGATACGTAGCCAGCGCAGAAGGAGTTGGTGTCAGAGTTATATCTACAAGAAAGTATTGGATTTCATCAAAGTTGTTAAAGGGAAATGGTTATGAAGCCCAACAAAGTTCTTTGTTCCATGTTTTTTCTCGCTTTTTTGGCCTTGACCGTGCACAAAACACAATAGGCTTTGAGTTCAACCATGTGTGAGCGCAAAACAAAAGATTGTACACGGTCGTGGACCTTCCAACATAAATCTTGGCCTCTTCACGTTTTTGCTCCTTTGAAGTTTGCCGGACATTTTATAAAATTTGGTCATATAACGTGTGCTCTGATTGGTCAATTCGAGTTCATTATAACTCTATAAATTCTAAATTGTGTTAGTAAAAATCTACTAGTATAACAAATGCAAATGAGACAATCTGATTGGCTGAGCTACTCGTACACTAGTGTGCAGTGGCTGGAAGTCGTCTACAACATTGCGGTTTCTTCTCGTTTTCTCCGAAGTTTCGGAAGAACATTTAGAGTTAATACTAGACAACTGTTACGATTTTTACTAAAACAATTTGATTATTATGAGCTCGAGATTTCTACGATGTGATAGTTGATTCGGCCTATGGCCTCATCGACTATCACATCGTATAAATCTTGAGCTCATAATTTAATTGTTAATTATACTTACTTTTTGTTAGTGGCCGACTGACAAACATAACGATACCGTTGTCTGTTGTTGCAAGGCCGTCTGTCAAAACATGTTGAGTTGCTTTTCACGTGCTTAATCAAATAACACCGGTTTTTGTTAAATTGTTGATTCGGGCTTAATCCGCAAGTAGAGTTAAGGAAGATATAGCTGGCAGTAACTCCTGAGCTCCATTCGTATTGTCCACTAGATACATTAAAGATAAGTCCGATCCAGAACTTATATCCATTTCCGTATCCTAGCGACGAAAGGTTACTTGAAAGCTCCACAAGTTTATCTTGAGTATCAACCACGGCCAACACAAAACCGTCCTGTTTGCAACTTTCAACAGCTTCCGTCCATACAGTGGCGTTGTCGTGTATGTAATACTCGTAGGCTCCTACATAGCCGGCTAGATCTGAAATGAATGCATAAGGAAGATATTAAGGGACTATGTCAAACATTGAAGTTTATACGTTTCTGTGATTAAGGGGTGTGAACCTTAAATATAGCCTGCGTCACAGACAGACTACATAGATAGAGAGTTGTTGCTAACGAAGGGAAGCTAATTCGTTGTCAGCAAATTTCGCGCGTTTGTGAAATGCTAACATGGCGGGAAGTATGAGATTGAACACCTTACATCGACAAATCGACAGTGTGCGTGCGTAGTTAGTGCCAGTCCCTAACCGCGCGTTAGAATAAAAACACTTAAACTCGAAGGAAAAGTGATGAAGATTCAATTTTTGTAGCAGATCGGAGGCAGCTTAAAATAACTTATTTCATCATCTTTAGCATGGGATTACCGTTTACACGTAAAAAAATACCATCCAAGAAAATGTATGATGTCATAACATTTTTCATTAATATGAATTTCAACAAATATTTTTATGTTCTGGTCACGTGAGTTACTGTACCAAATATAGTTGTGACTTGATAAAAAATTAAAGGGGCCTTAAATATAAAAGAAATGGCAAAAAAGCATATCTGTAGAAGTTAGGGAGCCGAAGAAATGATGTTTAGAAGCTTTCCATAGCCCCCCTTAATTATGAGCTGAAACTCAAAATGAGAACAATGGAATCTTCATTTACTGATGTAATATAATACGGACCTTCAGATTGGGGTACGAGTACAAGAACGAGTACGAGTACGACTTTTTAAACCAATTGCTCATCCTCAAGATCATCATGTGTCACACCAATCTCCGGCCAGAACCTACACTTCTACTGGTCAGTCACAGGGCCTGAGAGCGAGGGTTCTGGGAACAGTAGAAAGTCGTACTCGTACTCGTACCCTAATCTGAAGGTCCGTAATGAATGAAAATTATTTCCTGTATTTTGTATACTAAATTTTGTATTTTCACATGTAGCGTTACAACATTCGTCCCTAAGGCCTGTAGGCTTTCAAAATCCAATATGTGTGGTAAGCGATTATGCCTATCAAAGCAGCGCTAGAAATCGAGGACATTGGATGGAGCGAATTTTCATGCATCATACACCAAGCCTTCACTTTAACTATGTATACCGCTATTCGGTACGGCATAGTGCGGGTTCATACTCACACGACAAAATAAGTTGTCTAACATGATGATGTTTTGGGCCACCGAAAAACCACTGACCGAAATAATTTGCCAACAGTTAAGTGTAGAGGAATTGAGCTTTCAAACGATGCATTTTTCAGCATATCTGGAGCGTTTCTCGCCGAAATATCACAGTTCGAATATTGCAGACTATTGGACTTACGGTGGATGTTTACAGAATTCAATTTTGACGAAGTTTTCAACGGGAAAAATGAATCTGACATAAAATCTTATCGCACGGAGCTCTAAGACGAAAGGTAAGTTAATTTAACACAAATTTTGATCATATCTACCTCACATCTTTTTACGATAATCGCTATTTACAAACGACGAGTTTCTAGATTTCGATAAATTAATATTCTCCCTCAGCTTTATATAAACTGCTCACATAAAAGGTTCCAAACGAATCATGAAATTGAAAGTATTCACTATGATTGGTGCAGGATGTGTCTTATTTATATATCAGTCTATCATGTCTGCGGTTCACATTTTCACTTGTGTTATATATATCATTTCTCAAGAGCGATTTGCTAAAATCAGTATTTCAATTTTCATATGTTATCTTTATACTTGTTGCGCCCGCTTCCACGCCCGATCTGCCGCAGGATGTAGTATCCGCGGGCTCAGAAATCCCGGATTTCTAGCGATGGTATGTGTGTCATATTTTTCGTCTACTTTCTTAGTGCAAAAAGTTTCATTTGCATGAAAATAAACTGCTATTATTAAAACTCAATTTTGTATCAATTGCCTTGTTTTGAAACAGAGGCATAATGCATCTCGGAAATGGCAAATTGGGGCCAAACTATAGATTCCTATTTCACAAGAGACTGTTTGCATTATAGTCTGGACAATGAAACATTATATCTGTAATTTTTAGACTGATTCCCACATTTCAATTTAATCTATCTGTTCCGGTATATAGTGTATTTGATTTGGCATAAGCTAAAATTACGTTATAATAATAAAAAATTAATGTATATTCATCATATTTTTAGTGCTGAGAACCTTCCATAAAAAAAATAAAAGTCATATTATTTTTTTTCTCGAAGTAAATTATGTTATTTCACCTCAGGGTAATATCTTGGAAAAACAAATAGTGCTTTTAGTGGACAGGAAATGTTTCAGTTAATTTTCAAAGTGAAAAGCGAAATTATTTTTATTATTTTATTATTGTAGCTGTTGTAACATACAGGAATTTAGAACGAACCATGTAATTAGTTCAGTTTCATGTGTTTATGTGTTTAGCCTATAGATTCAATGAGTGGAAAATAACGGTTTGTGAGATTACTCTACCAGTTTATTTTTAAGGACGATTTTTTTCTCTGCTGACGAATTACATCATCATTGCTAGCTGTCTCTAGTTGTGGAGATCTAGAATAGACCTTTTTAGCTTCGTATGTAAATTGCCCATTTGACCACGTGATGTTCTCTAGAGAATTGTTCCTTTGTATATCTAAAATGTATTCGTTCATATACACGAGAACATGATTCAATTTGAAAGAAACAATTAACTAGAGTAACATCACATGGTCTGAAATGGGGCAACAATCAAACCAAGCTAAAAAGGTCCACTGAGCTACGCGCCCGCCGTCTCCAAGGCAACCATGTCAGCCGCAGCAGCTGCCTTCTCAGACCAGACAACGTATGTACTTGTAACATTAAAAGTGTGGAATTCGGGGAAAAGTGGTTTACACTGCCGGAGCGTATCCCGGTTAACCCTGGGGTATTGAATGCAACTCCCCTTTAATGGATGTTAGTCCATCGCAGGTTGCCCGAACAGTAATAAATTCCCACTGAGACCCTCACTCCCGAACGCCCCAGGCTAGAATAAGATATGGGAAGAAGCGAGCCTGGAAGAGGGAAGGAGCGGGAGCTCAGAAAAACTGAAGTCATCGCTGCGGGGAGGAGGGAGGGGCGCCAAGCGGATCTGGTGGCCGAATGAACGAAGAGATGAATAAACAGGATAAAAACACTCTTTTATACAAAACAAGTACTGATTTACATAATAAACCCTCCCATGGGCTAACGGATGTAAGTAAGTAAGTAAGCAACTTTATTTTACGAGGGTAAACACATAACAGTTAAACACTGATAAACTAGTGGCCCTCGATCCTAGGTATCTAAATTTAAATGGTCTAAAATATGATTTACAAAATTTAAAATAGACTAAAATATATTACAATATAGAATAAACGAGTATGGGTACTAAAAATTATGATAAAAATATGTACATTGAATTTCAAAGAACAAATTAGAATTTATATATAAAAAGGAACTAAGCTAAAAAATATTTTTTTAGTGCAGACTTAAAAGAACCAGTGGTGTCTCGTTTTCCGTATATTAATAGGGATGCTGTTCCACAGCTTTATTCCACTGACTTGGAAAGTTCTGACTTGGATGCACGGGAAAAATAATAAACTAGAATTCTAGCGAGTATGGGGCGTTTTCTGCGCGAGGGAAACAGTGAGAATAGTTCGCCAGTACCCATTCAGTAATACTTATAGGTGGAGGACACTATGATATCACTCGATCCGTTGTCCAATGCGCTAACCACTTGGCCACTGCACCTCCTATACTCGTACCAATAAATAGCTATAACTTTCAAACTTTTGTAAAAAGAAATTCGGCACACGCATCAATATAATCATGAATAAAAAATGAATATTTCAAATCGTGGATTCATTTTTTTATCAATACTTTTTGATAACTATTTTCCCTTCACATCATGCTTCCTAATATTTCGATGAATTAACTAACTGATAACGGAAGTTTTTCCGTAACAAAACGCTGCTGTACTATATAACAGTGTGTATTTAATTGTAATACAGGCTATTGTTTCGTCTTGTTTTGTTGATTTAGTTTGTTTGCGAATCTAAGGGGGCTCTGTTTGTTTACATTTTGTCATTATGGTTGGATGTCGATTTTAGTTTACATTTATTACTTATCAACCAATGTTTATATTTTAATGAATGGGTTGCATTTTGTTCAACCCCAAATTGTTTTAAGCATATTTATTATTTATTAAGCAAAGTCTCCCACCCTGTTTCTGTGTGAATAAGTTGCAATTTCGGATTCTTTCCGTAACCTAAAGTAATTCGATGAAAATCATCAACTTTTTATTTGGAGATTTGTGAAGTGAGGAGGTTGATAAAACACTACATTGAATACATATTTATTGACTTATCCACATATTCAAATTCGTATAAAATCGATAATGCCTCCCTAAACTACGTTTTTTGCACCGAAGACGAAGATGTTCAGTCCAGTTAGTTTTATTTGTTAATTGTGGATATTTTTATAGTATATTTATTTATAATTTGCGTTTTCTTGAAAGTGAAAAGATGAAAGGTCTTGTTATCTAAAACGAACAATTCTTCACTCATACTATTTCAAATGCTTAAAAACATAATCTTAATTAGTAAAGAAACACGTATCGAACCAAGCTAAAGTAAAATAAGTGTAATATATCAAGTTTGTCAACTTACATGAGACGAGAGCAAACCCGTATAGTGCCCACATTGCAGGTCGCGAGTTCCACTGCGAATATCACCATGTGTTAACGTACTTATTTCACTCTATTCATCCAATCAGCAACAGCTTCCTCGTTAAGACTGATGTTTTCCTCTGTGCTTCTATCTTTCATATTATTTCCCTGTCATTAAAGAAAAGTGACCACACTGATCTTAACAGAACAACAATAGATATGCATAATTAAATAAAAATAAACATTACTGATAACTTTTCGTTAACAAGAAAATATTAAACGTTATGTGGACAAACACCATCAAAACTGGATATTATTAAAAACGTGTACGATGAAACACGTAGTTTGTAAATCGTGCAGTTTGCCTATTTCATTCTTCACTAAGTATTATGCAAAGAGCTTTAATTAGATTTATTTTAACATATAAATTGAATTCGTGGCAAGCTCACTGACGCCCATCTTATTAAAATGTCAAACATGAAACGACAAAGGGTCACGATATCCTGTTTCTCGACAAAACAGCTTCTCTCAACACGTCATAAAAAATATATATAAACTGAAAATCTCATCAACTGACCTACTTCCTCTATGTGGGGTGCTTTTATGAAAAAAAAAAAAAAAAAAAAAAAAAGCTTTGTATTTCTCGTGATGACCAAGAAATGGCTAGTGCTGTACGTGAGCTGAATTAGCAATCACATCTCTCATTAAATGGATTTTATTGTTGATGATTGGAAAACGTGGTAGTGAATTAATCCCACGTTATTTTCCATGGGAAGTATTTAATTCAACTGAGGAAAATCTCCAGCAAAGTTTAAAGGAGCTATGTCACAATATTTTAAGTCATTTTTGAGAAGTGCAAATCACCTTTAAATTGAAAAAAAAAGCCTCAAAATAATATTTTACTAAGGTAGAAAACCCCAAAGAGGTGAT
Source organism: Desmophyllum pertusum (assembly GCA_029204205.1). Taxonomy (NCBI): domain Eukaryota; kingdom Metazoa; phylum Cnidaria; class Anthozoa; order Scleractinia; family Caryophylliidae; genus Desmophyllum; species Desmophyllum pertusum. Next base: position 167,099 of record MU825436.1, on the reverse strand, counting down.
AATAAACCAAACAGGAACAAGGATGGTTGAGGATGGAGAAGATTAAGACGGATTGCGAACGGCAAACCTGAAATAATTGGCCAATTTTCTTCAAGATGCGCCAGCTACTTTAAAATAATCAAACCGCGTTTATTGAAAAAACAAATGTCTGTGTTTATCTTCTACCAACGTCACATAAAAAAACGCTCCTTCCTTAATTACACTCCAGTTCTAGAATAAATTAATTCAGCGATTCAAAATAGTTTTTTTATTGAATAATCTCAGAGAGCCAGCCATATCAAGATTCAGAGACGGTTGGACAATATTATGTTTAATAACAACGGCCAACAACTTCGGTGCAATAATTTTAAAAGTTCAGAAACCAGTCAAACATTTTTATTTATATTCGCCGATCTTTCTTGTCAATAATCACAAAATGTTTGCTGTTTTGTCATTAAGGGTTTGCGAAAAGATGAGAAATTGAAAGGAAAAACATTATTAACTTGACAGAAGTGCTTTTAAAAATATTGTATAAATCATAATATTAATTCCAAAATGACCACATTGATTTACTTCAGCTCAAGATTTAAAATAAGGTTTCAGTTTTAAATATTGCGACCTTTTCACCATCCCCGTGATACTGCCCCTTTAAATGATTTTTTTCCGAAAAATGTCATCAGATTTTCTCACGTTAGAATCCCACATTTTCAAAATCGTGCAAAAATATAATTACAGTATTATTCCGCAAAATATTTTGCTGATAAATTGCGACGAATATAGATTTAATGGGAATTATGGAATCCGCTTTTCACACTATAGACATTAAAGGTTTTTGTTTTACTAAATGTAAAAACGTTAAAACATGACTTTATGCACGCGTACCTGCGGTCCTCAAATTAAGCTTAGTCTATTGCCAGATATCTTTCATTTACAGATTGAAAATATCTCAGAAATAAAGTTACATGGGAACTATTTTTCGATTGTCGGTACAAGCTCAGAGAGCTAAGGAGACTAGCAGGCAATTTAAATTCAAATTTTTCCTGAACTTATAACAACAATTGCTTTGGGCTATACTTACCAAGTGCATTGACTTGGATTATTTTGAAATTTAAAAATACCAAAATATTTCTGAAACAACGTTAATAAAAATGTGAACTGGGTTAATTTATATATAAATATATAGTCAAGTGTTCGTCAAAGACCGTGCATGAAATAATTGTTTTTTTCAAACACCGAGAAAGACAGAAAAGACCAAAATATTTCTGAAACAACATTGATAAAAACGTGAACTGGTTATAAATACAACTACTACATACAACATACCACTTTCAGCGAAAAGAAAATAGGTAACACCTAATATTCGAATGTTCGACAAAGACCATGAAATAATTGTTTTTATCAAACACCGGAAGAGGTAGACATTGGATTTAAAAACATTATTTTGTCTAGGGACTAATGATGAAGCAATATTAAAACAATTGATGCCATCCTGCGACGATCTTATCACGTTTTCTCATCCTTCGTGTTTTTTTTTTTTTTCATATTATTTTATTTAGATTAATATTTTTTCCATTATTACTTTATATTTAGATTATTTTTTGTGTATGTTTGTAATACTGAGTGTTTTTTTCATCAAGCACATTAGTCCAAGCAACACTTAGCTGTGTACATCTGCCCACTTCCGTCAATAAAACAATTGTGGGTGGATGTACACCGGGGAAATAATGCCGTTTATGGCGATCAACTACACCAAATTTGATAAAGGGACTGAATGGTTATAAAGCCAAACAAAGTTTCTTTGCTCCATCTTGTTGCTCACTTCTTTGGCCTTGACCGTGCACAAAACACAATAGGTTAAGTTTTGAGTTGTGTCCGAGTACCTAACAAATGGTGCTCAAAATCTATTGGACAAATGGATTTTGCCGTTGTCAGTTCAGGTATAGATGCAAGGAGGATGTCAAAAATAATATTGTGGAGAATAAAATAAATAAAACAAAAAGGCCGGCAACGTAAACTTCAAACTAAAAACAAATAAACCCAATAGAAACTGTTCTCTATTCTAGTTCGAAGTACTAATAAGTGTTTTATTATCACTATTCATGGATTTCCCTCGTCAAACTATGGCACATATCTTACCTTTTTCGCTTATAATTCAAACTTGTTCAACCGAGTTTTATCCGTTTGCGCCTTTTTCATTGACGATTTCCAGTTCAGATGAATATTTTCTCTTTGTTTTAGCCCTGTATGAGTCTCTCGCGACAAATTCTGCCCGACCCGACTTAGACTTTGAACTGAGCCGGATTACGCGCGCGAGTCACACCTCACGCAGTGACGTCATTCGTTCGTTTGTCCTCTCATAGATCATGACAAGCAGTTATTTCACCACTAAGTAGTGGCTTGTTTCCAAAAGATCACAGTCTGTGGATAGACTTTTGGAAAAGTGGTAAAAAACAATTATCTAGCAAAAAAGTAACTATATAGCTCAAAAGAACAGCGTAAAATTAAATTCGCCGGGAAATACAAATACCCCACACATGATGCAGTAGAAAGGAAACCTTGGCTTCCTGTGAGCATCGACGAGAGAGTCGACGAGAGAGACGCGCGAGATGGAGGGGTGCACGTGCGTCTTTTCCCTCTACATTACTCCAGCGCCTGCTCTGCAGGCAACTAGTTTATTCGTAATTGGCATTTTATATCTTCTGTAATTACAACTAAAATTTTTAAAGTATGATGTTTGTAATTTAAGCCTAGGTGTATAGCTATTATGTTCTTGTTCTGCTCGTAAAAAATCACTTAATATTTGGCTGCAGCGCTTATTTCTCTTTAAGGTTAGCTAAAATAAACAATATTTGTCTTTACGGTTAACTAAAATAAACAATAGAAAAAAGGAATACATTTCACAATGAAATGTTCTGGGTCAGAATCAGGCATAAATATTGAATTCTAATGAAATAATTTAATTCAGTTATTTTACTGCCAGCCTTAATAATGGCAATACAGAATCTTTATAATACAGAGAGGTAATATACAGTCTTTATAATTTAATTTCTCATTTGTTATCCATATATTTTGGCTCATTATTTTCTTGTTTTTGTTTTACCTTTTTTCTCTTTTTATGCTGAAATTCTGCACGAAAACTGTTTATTTTTCGCCGTCAGTGCTTCCTGCTCCAGGCTTATCAAGCCAAACTTAATCAATTTTTCGGATTTGTGTTCATAAGAAAAATAATTAAACGGCTTTAATACTTCCGGCCATAAAATTAACTTCGTGGTAATAAAGGAAATTGACAAATTTCATTAATTCTATTATTTACACATATGTTAATATACAGCTGTTTCGAGAAAGGTTGTCGGTTTTAAAGCGCACGCAACAATCCCGAAAGGAAATCTGGGATATGATCAGCATGGTACGTTCCCGACACTGTAGCTGTCGAACCTACTTTTGTTGCTTTCTTTTAGCACTCGCAAACATACGTCCATGGCGTCTCGTGCCATTTTCTCAGATTTCCCAGAAATGCTGAAGTCAAGGAACCGTGAACTTAAAACTACCCACAATACCTTTCGGGATTGTCGCGTGCACTTTTTTCCGACAACCTTTCTCGAAACAGCTGTATTTATTTTAAACGAGTCCTTATGAGCGGCCAAATTAATCTTGTTAACTAGATTTTCGGCGTGTTGCCGAAGCTGATCTGAAAAACTTATAAATAAAGAAAGGTTTGTGAATCGCCAAACACTGTTTAAACTGGCAATAATTGTAAAATTATTTCTCCTATCTATAACGAAAGCAAAGGGAAAAAACGCTTTCTTACAATCCGCGCAACAGATAATTTATTTCATTTTAAGCGTGCACAAAATACTCTTTTATTACATCCAAATTTTAAAATTCTCTTTTGGATATGGCCATCCAGTGGCCACGTAAATTTGTGTCCCACAAAAATCTGTGCTTAATTCTGCCATGTGACATGAACTGAGAATTACGCAAGCTTCATTCTTGGTCGGCAGTGTGTACAATGTAGTCAAGATAAGTCATTACTCTTCCAGCTGAAAATAAGTCATTAGCCGAATTCATATTAGAGACGGAAAACCGTCTCGGTCTTAGACGGGAAACTCGTCTTAAGACGGAAAACTCGTCTGATAGGAATCCGGTGAAGGACGAGTTTCCCGTCTTAAATTTATCCGTCCACTTTCCCTTCTAAAACGACGGGAAAATCAGACGGAAAACTCATCTAGACTGAAAACCGTCTTAAATTCACATTAGACGAGAAAATCAGGACGGGTTTCCTAGCTGTTTGCTGCACACTGAAACTGGAAATTCAGCAATATCTTCTGGGATAGAATGTAACCTGGCCTCATACTCGTCCTAGTCTCCGCCGTCTCTAAGTCATTTATCCGTCTAATTTTACCGTCCTTAAATTCATATTAGACGGAATTTTGTCAGACGGAATTTCGTCTAAGACGATTTTCCCGTCTTCTAATATGAATTCGCTAAATATATCTTCTAGCTGAAAATGTATCAGAAAATAACGGTTCTACCCACCTAGTAACGCCACTGTGTAAAGACGTTTGTGTTTTATAACTCCTCCATTTTGTTATTCTGGAATATTTGAGCTTTCGTACTAGTGTATGGAATTGCAAAACCTCAGAGAGCTACAACTATCAAACCGATGAAAATTGTGCATGTAGTCTTCTGTGTTCGCTTTAAGTTGTTTTATACTTCGTGCGTCATCACTATACATTTAATTTGGCCATTGCATCGCGGAACAAATTTTTTTTTTTAATCAGAATTGTGGTAGCTGTCATTATTTTTATTGTATTGCGCATTTCGAGAATGTAAACATCGCCACAGGTCTTAACTCGTTTAATAATGGACTAATGATAAGTTGATTAAAAAATTGTTAAGTTTTTTTTTATTTGCCTGTTATGTTAAAACAGCAAAATATTAATAAAAATGTTCCTACTACGGTGCAATTATAGAAAATTTTGTAGAAGTTTGGTCCCGGGTTTATCAAATTCTCAGACTAAAATTCAATATAGAAGAATAATGATATATAAAATGATGGAAACGAAATAACTTGTGGCAATTTCGCATTGGGTCAGTAAGCTCGATAAGTTTCGTTTTATAAGGCCGCAAATATATCTCTGCACAAAACATGCTCGATAAGTTTCCTTTTATAAGCTAAGGCCGCAAATACAAACTGTATATCTTAATGCACCAAAACATGCTCGATAAGTTTCGTTTTATAAGGCCGCAAATATATCTTTGCACCAAAAAAATGTATCCCTTAGCTTCTCGCAGATAGGTGAAGGGACTTAAGAACCGATCTTTCAATCGACAGTTTCAAAATAAACTGATTCCAATCCATATTCAATAATACCAATGATATGCCAAATGCCACAAAACGACAGCTAAAGATTGCGCCTTGTGGAGTAAAGAATTAATGGGCGACCTATATAGCTATCGATCTTTTTTTTTGTATACTGTCATCACTTCGCTTATCGTTTTAAACCATTTATAATACCTACCACACCTCTTTAGTTTGTCCGTGTAAGTCACGACGAAAAATGTGGCAAGCAGTAACTGCGGTGAATAGAAATTATGAACCTGACCTGTTTACTTAGTTTCTATTTGGTTAGTCGACAAAATTAAGCGTTTTTATTAATTAAATCGTTTTTACTAAGTGAACATGAAAGACTGCCATTCTAAGTCATTAGAGACTGATTAAGCACCACGTTCTACGGCAAACGGCAAACGTCAGCTTGCACTCGATTTTCTTTACTTTTCCTCCAATCGTTAAATAAATCCATCAGAAAAATCAAAAATAATTCACACGTTCACGATAAACACGAAACTACTCATTTTGACGTACAAACGGCAAACGCCAGACGGCAAAGGTGGGATGTTTGCCGTTTGCGGGAAAACAAACGTGATGCTTAATCTCTCTATTTCGTGCCGTGAGACGTAGCTCTTAGTGTTGTTTTGTTTTTTACCAAGAAACTAATGTCGTTACTTCGCTTCCCATCAATGGTGAGTAGATTAAAGGATGAACGCCGGCTGAACACAACTACAGTGTATTAAAGCCCGATAAATAGACCTTTCTCCAAAATGGACGCCGCAAATTCAAAATGATTAAAATTAAACTGAGCGGAAAATCAATACCAGCACCTGAAAAACCACCTCTGGTTTGGTAATTGTACGAAGTTTCGTTAGGTTAGGTTCTACCTGAGTCGAGAAAACGGAAGTTGAAAACTGGAAAATTTAGAGACGTTTGTATGGCGTTTACCCCCAGTCATACAAACGTCTCTAAATTTTCCAGTTTTCAACTTCCGTTTTCTCGACTCAGGTAGAACCTAACCTAACGAAACTTCGTACGATTACCAAACAAGAGGTGGGCTTTCAGGTGCTGGTATTGATTTTCAGCTCAGTTTAATATGAATTTGCGGCGGTCATTTTGGAGAAAGGTCTATTGCGTTCGTCGTTGTATATATAACGACCTATAACCTTATGTAACTCGCGTATAAAGCGAATTTCCTTTATTTTATTGCACCAAATTCGTCTTTTTCGATTTGTATTTTTGCTTTATTTCTTTCATAACATCATTTATAGCAGCAGCAATATCATTTTACAATATTGTAATGTCTGCAAACGCACAAAGTTTTAGATCAAAGCGTGCGAATGTACGTCAATTTTCCCGGATGTAACAAACAGACTCACATCTTAGTATTTGAAGCGATGTTAGAAGCAAAAGCTCGTAATTTAATTTTCCATACGTTTCTTTAAAATTTACAAAAGTCAACATCTTAGGAGAAAGTGATCGAGTGTGCCATGACAAAAGCTCCACATAAACTAAGGTGTTGTGTTTGTGTTTGTGTTTGATAACACATGCATGGCTCTTTTGTATAACTGTGTAGCTATTGTGCTGTCTAATGAGTAGGTTTTCTAGCTAATATTTTGAACACTTTCGAGACGTAAGTCATTCAATTTCCTGTAAGCATGTGAAAGCTTCAAATAATTCTAACGGACAGATTATATCTGGTATTAAAAGTCTCCATTAACGAAAGCAATCACTAAGTCAATAAACAATCCGTAGTTAAACCAGTTTAAGGTCCCAGCGTGAAATAAACGTGGTTAGGTACGGGTCGCACTACAGCCAATTTTGTTTACATAAAAAATTTTGTAATTTTTGGCGAGGAAAAATTTGCACAAAATTCGCAAGTGCCAAATTTTGGCGGTGGTCGCACTCAAACCAAGATGTGTTTTCCAAACTCTCCTGATTGATGTAAATGTAAACTTAAACGGCTTGGGACCAGGTTTCGTACTTCGCTTTCTTGGTTTTCGTCGTTTCTTGTAGACTTGCCACAAGTCGTCTTCCTTGAGCGAAACCGGGCGACGCGCGACAACGATCGAGGAACGTCGCGAGAGGAAACCAAAACCAACGAATGGGAAAAATAATATTGGAAAGGGCTTTTAGAAAGTCTACGTTACTCGCTGCTGGCTTCAATTGCAATCGAAGGAGATTGTTTTGAACTTGAGACGAATTGTTGTCCAAATTGCCGCCGGTAAATTTGGTTTCGATCAGACCCAGTGTAGTCATAGACATTCGCGGCGTAACTGATCGATGTTCATTTTCTTCGTTTTCCGGTCGAAATAATTATTAAAAGAGTCAGATGAACCAGGTAAAAAATTATTTTGTCCCGTAATTGCACGCGCTAAACTAGCGAATCTTAATTATCAAAACATAGCATCTTGCGTGAATGACAGTTTAATGGCTAAAACGGGCTAAAATAACAAAATTGTGTGATTTTCAAAAATTTGGTCACCTCCAGGGCAACACTTCGGCTTCTTTGAAGATTGGCGAAAATTTGGCAATTCGCAAAAAAATTGGCAAAAATTGAAACTGGGGGTCGCACTGTATTTTACGATTTTTACGTTACGTGTTGACAGATTTGACACTTGAATAAACAAAATTGGTCAAAATTGGCTGTAGTGCGACCCGTACCTTACTGCTCATCAGTCTTCCATTGTAAATTAATGCAGAGCAAACATATTCCCAAGTAAACAGGAAAAAAATAAACCGAAGCTTCACTCAGTAAAGAATTGAAGTCAACAAGAATAAGATAGATTGTTCAATAATCTTTTTATACCCGTATTCGGTTCAAAGAACGAGGTATTATGTTGTAGTTTTGTAAGATGCTAGAACTTACACTATAACACGTAGTATGCTAGCACGACATAGTCGATTAACGCGAATAATGCGAAACAATATCCACAATTCTACATATCACTAAGATAGGTAATCAGAAATGAGGCCAGCCATCACTGGAGTTTAAAAGCTATTCCTGAAATAAGACTAAACTTACCTCTATGTTATGCTGTTGTACAAAAGCTTTGATTCCACCACCATGGGAAACCAACAACGTTTTGACAATACCTTTCTTGCACAAAGGAAGTGGTTTTAATGTATTCAGGCAGATGAGACATGTGGTAAATTCGTTCACATTGCTCCTTCGACTGTAAAATGACCATTGTCTTACAATGTTTTGGTTAAATTACGTCAAGTTTTAATTCGGTGTGAAAGACATGCCGACGCCTCAATATCATAACCAAGAATTGTCGCGAAGCATTCAGCATGAGTGTTATTTCTTATAAACCGTTTATTAATAAGCTGTTCGTGATAAACCTTTACTAGTAATGTTTTGCCTCCTCGCGATGCCATGTGTTACAAACACAAACACAAAAACAAAAACAACACCATAGTAAGTAACTGATTAACTTGTATTCATTAACTCTGACGGAGAGTTGATTATACACTATCTTAGCTGTCTAATTATACCATTGAATACATAACACGCAGGACAATTCACGGCTCCCCTTTTCAAATTTATACTTAGCAAGACAAAGTTTTAAATAAAATGATACTTATAACGTAAACAGGAGCAATTATAACATAGTGGTATCTTCAAACTGGGATAATTCTCTTTCGTACTACCTTTTTAACAATTAAACCTTCTTCCCGGTGCACATGTACCCTGATATTGCGTCCGCTTCAAGGAGCTGTTAATATCCATGGTCAAATATCACTGAGTGCTTTTAAAACCAAAATAAAGTTCCTTTGTCTACTTTCCCTCAAACAAATTAAAAACAAATAAAGTTATTTCGTCTACATTCCGTCAAATTGTTTTTTTTTTTCTGATCAGGAACATTTCTTATCTTGAAATGCAACATTTAAAGTAAGACTAGTTTTGATTCGGGTGTAATCGAAAATTCTGACATTTGTAAACTACATTGTAAGTGGGTTGCACATGTCAAATTTACAACTTTGGAATTTATTTTCATGCCTTACAGCGTTGTAATGGTATTAACTTTACAATTGAATATTGTAATTGAGTTCCTTTACAGATATCAGACAGGATTGAGAATAGCCCCATTTTCTGCCAAGAATCTCATTGGCTGAGAGCATACAGCTAATTCACGCTGGCATCGAATTGACGCGTCATAACTACAGACACTAGGATTTATGCATGTAATTACGCGTCATACCTACAGGCACTAGGATTTATACGTGTAATTACGCGTCAAACATAGAGACAATGCATCTCAATTGACGTCATGCACGTGTAGCACGCGTCGCTTCATTAGCGACAACGAAAAACAAATTAAAATACTCTACAATCCGCGAAGGAATAAGCGACAAAACGCTGCAAAGTTAAGCCCAAAATGATGATTTAGCTTTTCAAATGTATAATTATAAAACAATTATTGGATTCAATTTTCGCATGGTAGCGAAATTATCAAGGCCGAGGTTTGTGTTATCCGCCTCAGCCTTCGGCTTCGGCAGATAACACAAACCTCGGCCTTGTAACCGTCAAAGGACTGTAATTCATCGCTGAAGGTATCGTGCATTATTGGGTGCAGTAGGCTCTCGTCTTTGCATGGCACAAAGTATAGTACTGCAAGAAGTTGCCAAGGTAACACAGCCACAGGGCTTGACGTGAAGTCTCATTCGTTTACAATGCACGCCTGCATTCATAATCTTGCTTATCTTCGATCTTTCCTTTCGAAATGATACTCTATATAAACGTCACGAAGTGTCCAACCTGGGGCTTTAGTCAAACGCAAACTAGGCTTTAATCAAAGCGAACGTTTTTATTTACTGAGTGATTTAAAAGCTGGTTTGCGTTTAGGACACTTGCTGAGCTAATGATCAGCGGTCTTAACTTTCAGCTCACAGTAAAAAACATAACATTTCAGAAGTTAATAAAAATAGATTGGTGCAAGGCAGGTGTTATTTGAGAAAACCGTTCTTCTCAAAGATATAGAATTTTTGGAGAGTTGAAGAAGACATGCAAGAAATTAAGCACATGCTCCACTTTAATTAAAAACAGTCAGAAAGATTTCCCCGACATTTTCGGAGACAAAATAAACTGATGGATAACAGAAACGAAACCATCTAGCTAAATTGCAGTGATTACGGATAACAAGAAATTCGTGTAAATAATGATTAATAAACGAATGTCGATGTACCGCTTAAGGCCATGTTACACGAGACAATTTTTCCTGCAACCTGTCTCGAAATTTTGTTGCGGCACAAGTTGCACGAAAAGTTGCTCAGTGTAACACCCCATTTTTGCAACTGTAACGCAACAAAAATGTTGCGTTGCGAGTTGCAAGAAAAGTACTACGATTATCAGTTGAGTAAGGCGCGATGGAAGTTTGGTGACAAGGTTTACAGGTTAAAACTACGTTGTTACCATGAGTAACTGACTTAGTTTACAATGGTAACTTGTGTGTCGCTGACGCTTTGTTACCATTGAGTAACGGACAGAAAGTATGGGTTACCATTAAAAACCTAGCCAGTTGATCATGGCAACAACGTAGTTTTAACGTGAAAACATTGTCACCAAACTTCCCGCGCGCCTTACTCAACTGATAATCGTAGTAGAACTATCCTCTACTTTTCACAACGTTGTGAGACAAGTTAATTGTGAACGTGTGACACCTCCTCTGCAACGATTTTGTCGCATGCGACTTGTAGCGCGCGCTGCTCACGTCATGTAAAAATCGTATACGACTTTCTTCTTTTAAATTGTCTGTAGCTACGACATGTCGTAGGGTTTTAAAACATGTTTCAAAATCCTACGACATTTGTCGTGTCGTAAGTTTGATTTACATGACACAATTCGTGTTCTTAACGGACACCTCTTATGACGGACGGACGGACAGTCAGTCATGTTACTGTATCTAAACTCTCTATAAGCCGGACACCTCTCTAAGACGGACAGTTTGTGCCAGTTCCGATGGTGGTCGTCTTCGAGAGAGTTGACTTATGTAACTTGGCAAATTTTATCCTGTAACGTGACGCTGTCACGCATTCCTGACCTAATCACGTGCTCTAACACTTGCTATGTGATCTTCTTTACGCTTGAGTCTTTCTGACCAATTAACAAACCGAAAGAAAGATCTCCCGCTTCATTAAGCATTAATTTGTAGACGCATAAAATTGCTGGCTAAAGTTTGTAATACACCACCACGTAATTAACACATACTAACTGACCTAACTTATGAGACATGAATTCAACCAAAACAGCTTGAAAATGTATTTATTTATTTATTTCTCTATATATAGCGGAAAACATGCCGTTATTTCTCTTATTATTAACAATGAACAATATATTGAGCTGTTAATCCACTTGCTAGGCGGGGAGGTACCAAGGAGTCTGTTGATCCATAGGACTTAGACTTTATTTCTTGATTAAGCAAAGCATCTACATTCTGCGTCAACTACTGGCAGTCTGATTGCTTCTTCTACTTCTCCTTCTTATTATTCTTCTAACTTACAAGTTGGAGTGCGCTTAGCTATATACCAAAATTAGAGACATGTTTGAGTTTGGGACCGTGGGAGCTTAGAGTTATGCAGAAAGTAACAAACCAAAACAAACTCAAATAATACAAACCTAATAAACAATATTTCAAGGAACGAATCAAAGAGAGTTAAAACCATAACTTTAGGCTTTCGCAGATGTCTCAGTCAAGGTCAGCACACTGAGAGACAAAACGGGAAATGGAATTTGAAGCCAAGATGATATACAGGTGGGCTGACCTTGACGACTGGACAACCGCAGCTGATCACAAGATCGACATGAAACTAAGCCAAAATTAACGATTAGATTAGTAAATTTAGCTTCATAACAACAACATGCGGTCTAAATAAATACTGTATGTTATGTTACGGTATATTTGCAAATATATTTACTTATATAGTTTAGCTCTGATATTTTAACTTTTTTTAGAATTTTGTAAGCCATATTATTGTAAGCAGTTAATTTTACACCTGTAAAGCGCTATTGGGCAATATATATTAGAAATAGCGCTATATAAATAATTAAAATATAGACTGAAAGCTGCGCGCGCATGTTATCAGAGTATATAACATAGAAAAGCCGTGTTTTATCGTTTCGCGCGCGTAAATCTATATTTTAAAGCACATAAAGAAGCCAAAACCATGTATTATACTGTCATAAAACACGACGGGTATTTGAGAACACTTGAGAAATATAGAAAACACTCGCCTGCGGCTCGTGTTTTCTAAATTTCTCTCGTGTTCTCAAATTCCCGTCGTGTTTTATGACAGTATAATACATGGCTTTGGCTTCTTTATTTGTTAAATAAAAAGTATTATCATTATTATACAGAAATCTGCGAGCAGGCTGACAATTAATCGGTAGTGATATATGTTTTATGCGTATATTTTCATTTTCTTTTTGGAATTTTTAAATGTTATATTCTGACTTGTGTAAATAAAAACCCAATGCAAACCAATACGTAAACAGATAAAATAAATAACCTACTTATATGGCGCCAAATTAAGCTCCAACGAGTCTCCTGTAGCTCATTGATAGAGCGTCCGACCGGTGTGCGGAAGATCATAGGCTCGATCATCTAAGTACTGTAGCTTGTGTCACTGACTGATACAACATCTTTGCCATAAATAACTTGTTACTTTTTCTCTAGAAACTACTCAGTTTTACCTTTTATATTATAAGCTTCGAATAAAATGAAATAAAAATTCATTAATTTAAAAAAATCGTGTATTTTGTCTTGGCAGTTATCGTTTTTGTTTTAATAAAGAGATTGTCCTTTGAACTTCCGGCAAAATCATCAGGTTAATAATTCATCAAGTTATAACATTAGAATACTGTTTTTTTATATTTCATTTCTCCGTTTACTGCTTAATTTTTGTTTCGATTGAGAACATATATCAAACTCTAGAGAGTGTTTCATTCTACAGTTGAAACCCGCTAATTCGAACTCATTTACTATCGGCTAATTCGAACTCGGCTAATTCGAATTCCCCGTTATTTCGAACAAATTGTGTTTCCCTTGGCGTTTCCCAACCCCATTAATTCGAACTCTAATTACAAAATTGATGATCAAACATCAGACGGTGCCAGAACACAGCTGAATTTATTTTAATTGCACTTTTTTGTAATGTGTCTCCCAGTTCCGCACAGTTCTAGCCTCCAACGCAGACGCTCTTTGGGCTCGTCAACCATTCTGTTCCAAGATAGACTTGTATTTTGCTGTTTTTAGAACTGACACCACTTTGTGATTCTCAGAATGAAATAAAAACTGTATTAGGTACAAGTCATTCTATTGTGTTAATTTTTAATTATTATTATTAATTCGAACCCCCGCTAATTCGAACTATTTTCTGTTTCCCTTGAGAGTTCGAATTAGCGGGTTTCGACTGTATTTCCAAAAACCGCAACTTTCGTCAAAAATATTCCGCTGCGAGTCGTATTTTCAACTCTATTGTCGGTGTTTGGAAATCGGATGAAACAGTCTCTCGTGTCGATCATGATAATATCCACATAAAGCAATCTCTGCGTGGTCACTCGGCAAGTAGTTTACCCCGGCGGCTTCACACTGGGTGACTTCAAAGGAATTTAGAGTGAAATTAATACTTAAGTGCGTCGTTGGGGACAAATTGATCACACTCAGAATCGTGATTACAGTGTTAAGACCTTTGCAAAGAAAGGAGAAATGAAAATCACTCTCGCATTCTTGATAATTATACTTGGCATTTTCCATCTTCAATGGCTAAATGCTGAATTTATGATAGGGTTTTTGAGCCCCATATTTCTTATTATCTGAATGTCACAAGCCTGGACAAGATTTTTGTCGACGATCGTATGGACTGCAGCTTCGCCTGTATGCAACATGTTTTATGTGTTTCCTTCAACGTGGCTGTCTTTCATGACGATAAAGGTAAACGTTGGTGCGAGCTTCTCTCATTGACGAGCTACATTAACACAACGAAATTATTGGCAGATCATCGATCTCATCACTTCACAATGAAGGTAATATGTGATATGTCAACAGGCGCTTTTTCTTTCGTTTCGCGCTCCGCGCTCTCTCTTGTGCTCACCGATAAAAGCCCTAATCCACCTGTACTGCAAGCTCGCCGTCAAGCACAACGAGGACCTGATGTAATACTTACATCGGACAATAACTTTTTTTATGAGCGTTTCAAAGTGTCGTCAATTCTTCGATTTTCCACGTTGATCAGTTGAGAATTCAGAAAGAATTCAGAAAGGAAGGAAGGCAAATAAAAGAAAGACATCTAAAATGAAGTTATTGACATTATTTGTTGTTTTTTCGCAGAATCCATGTTCCAGCTCGCCCTGTATGAACAATGGGACGTGTACACCGACATCCTTAAGAGATGGAACCTATCAATGCACCTGTCATCCGGGATATCTTCGCGATCGATGTGAAATTGGTAATTGCTCTACTACTGTGTGCATAGTTTTAACTTTAGATAAACCACGTTCTTCTTGACTATTCTCCTTATAAGCAGCCGTTATATATTTGGGTCGCCACGCAACACTTTTCTCACTAAATGAACGAATTCATATTTAACCCTAAGAGGAACCAATTCTAAAAATAATCTACAAGTTCCTGTCATATTTTTTTTGCGGCTTAAAACCCTTAAGGTACCGGGATAACCCTAAAGGCCATGGCAAACGAGGAAACATTGTTACGGACGCAAATGTTTCCCCGTTTACTCGCCGAAACATTTGCGCCGCAACAATGTTTCCTCGTTTGCCACGGCCTTAACGGTGTTCATCATTTTAGATTTAAACACCCTAAGCAGTGTCAAACCATTACCCTTTCAGTTAGGTTCGACGATCACTGTTCCCCGCCATTCTTGAAATACATGCCTGTTGCATTGTAATGAAGCATTTTCGACATTATTTTTTCATATTAGACGGGTTTTGTTTTTTTAAAGTAATACTCTGTTTATTTCAATGTCTGGTGTGCGTCAAATTCAAAAGGCGAGGGTCACACAAAATTTTGGGGCGACTGGCTCCCGGTTATTGGAGCAAAGCTATGATTAGTTAAACCGCTGTATGGAATGCGGTTCGGGTTTAAAGGAGCTATTTCACGATATTTTAAGCCATTTTTGGGAAGTGCAAAATCACCTTCAAATTGAAAAAAGCCTCAAAATAATAGTTTACTAAGGTAGAGAAACACCAAAGAGGTAATAATAAACAAAACAGGAACAAGGATGGTTGAGGATGGAGAAGATTAAGACGGATTGCGAATGGCAAACGCAACTTTAAAAAATTAGCCATTTTTTCAAGATGCGCCATCCGTGACATAGCTCCATTAAAGGGACACTGTCCCGGCGTATTTGCTCAACACTGTTATAAATGCATGAAATGGTCCCTAAGTCTATGAAATAAGAACTTAATAAACTCTAACTAAATGATAAAAAGCAATTTTTTTCAAGAAATTCCATACTGCAACAAAATTTTTTGCAAAATTTCAAAGATTTCCGAGCCAAATTTGAAACTTTGAAAACCTGACATCCTGACGTTTTTTCAAAAATCCATATTGCAATCCATTTCCATCCTCGCTGTCGTTTGTCATCCTCACTTGCTAATGGGTTCCTGTAATTTGTCGAGTGTTATTCTACAGAATCAAACCATTATTGATCAACTTCCTATGATCTAGATACGTTTCTGAGCTTCCCAAAATCATGCTAAAATCAGGACAGTGTCCCTTTAAGCAGCCGTTGAGCCAAATAACGACTTGTGTGAAAGAGATTCCAAGTAGTTCATGACCTGATTATATTCGTTGTACTTCAGCTGCACCAGAATGTTACTTCTACAAGGTTCTGAATGAAACTGATCGACACGTGTCCTACGGCAGAGGTGGTAACCGAGACGGCTCGCTAATCCCAGGCTGGTACCGATTTCAGTCCAGTCTATATACAAAAATGCTGGACACCTGTATTCCCCATCACAGATGCGGGACTGACTTGACAGGCTGGCTGAACGGTGCACACCCAACACTGGAAGATGGCATTGTTACCAGGGAAGCTTGCTTCAATGGATACTATAACTGTTGCCACAGAAAGTTCAAATACGTGTAAGAAAGTGTGATGGGTTTTATGTGTACGAGCTAAAGCCAACACCAGGAGGGACACGCTACTGTGCAACGGCATAGGCCAGGTATCAGCATCTTCCCATGAGAAGAAGGTAGAAGCTGTCCTTCTACAAGCCAAGCACCTTTATACTCTAAAATTAATTTATCACCATAAAAATGTGAACGTTTAATTTTGACACTGACTAGGCGAAAACACGTTAAAAAGGAACGTTTTTGTCATGTAAAAACTGTACAAAGATTTTTCGATCGAGAATATTGGACGGTTTTATGATGGAGCGAAATCTTGTAATATGAAAAGAACAGCAAGTTAACAAAGGAACGTGTAAATATTAGCAATCTACCTTTTATAGTCATTACCGCGTTGGAGTACCACGCTTTAAGAGAGTCTTTTCTTGCCTGCAGCGTTAGCTAGTAAATTAAGAGCTTGATTTATTGCCTTTTTAAAAACAAAAAGCTTAGAAAGCTTACCTCTATAAATAAAGATAAAGATAAAGATATTACATGTATACTTGGAAAAATTCCAATTGTGTGAAGTGTGAGTCACAGGCTGTCCCTCCCAACAAAAAGCTTTACACATGTACATATGCAACGAATTCGCCATTAGCAGTCAAGGGAAGCAACAGAATTAGGAGTGCTGAAAATCGGCATCGATGTCGCCATGGTAACCACTAAGGCGGACAACCTGAAGTGTTCGAGGGTGTTTGAAAGCACAAAACAAGCAGATAACCCTGGATATAGACCTCACTGTGAAACCTGTGACACAACCTTACAGGAGAGTACCCTTAAATCTAAGAATCAAGACAAGACCACAGAACTCTTGGACCTGGGAATAATTGAACCGGTTGAAACCTGATTTAGTAATAACTCATCAAGGTCAATGTCCTCTGACCAAGTTTCATTGAATTTGGCCGACCCCCATTTCCAAGGTCTGACACACTTTCTCAGTCAGGGCCTCTTAAGAGCGCTACCAGATTGGTCAATTCCAGAAATATAATGTCGGAG
This sequence comes from Desmophyllum pertusum, assembly GCA_029204205.1. NCBI lineage: Eukaryota > Metazoa > Cnidaria > Anthozoa > Scleractinia > Caryophylliidae > Desmophyllum > Desmophyllum pertusum. The sequence goes on along the minus strand of MU825436.1, from coordinate 149,666 downwards.
TGTCGATCAGAAGGAATTAAAAATAACTTTCACAGCATGCATGTCACGAAGCTATTAATATATTTCAAAAACGTATCTTGGGGCACGGGGAATCCTTCTCTTTCATGTAGATCATCCTCTCTTGATTTTATTAATTATTTCTGGAGTAATTCTATCGATAGTACATGTTATATCGATATGTGTGTGATATGGTGTGTTTCCAGTATACACTCTTTTTTTTTTTTACAAGAATCTTGTTTATAAGAATATTGAGGCTGAGATTGGCGAAATTTTAAGAATATGCTAAGAATATAACCGAGGCTGAGATTTAGTTAAGAACTTTTTTTCGCATGTTGATAGAAATTAAAAAAAAAAAAAATCACATGTTTTGAAATGAACTTTAATTATTATATCATTGAAAAGTATGGCAAACATGTTACTTTTTCTTACATCAAATCGAGTTCACAAAACGAAACGAATAAAAAAACGATAACTGAATGAATGTACATGTATCACTAATACATGTATGAACTAATTGTAGACAAATGATGAAAGATACAAAAGTAATGGTCATAAAGTGATATTTTACTGAAATACACATGTACTATGCTTTGTAATCTAAGAAATTTTCAGCCTAAAATCGGCAGAAAAATAAGAATATTCAGCCTGGTCAAGACAAAAACATCTGTTAAGTTATCTGACAGGGACTCGGTTATAATAACAACTGATCAAATACACCTATTTCAATTAACGTTGTCGGATAAAAATCGGATAAAAGCGTAAAGCCTACAAGACAAGACCAAATGGTAGTCTGGGTATTCATTAGAATTTGCATATCGCAGGAAAAGAAATCTACACGTTTTTATTTCGCACGTGATGTATTTGGTCTGCCCCGAATTATATAATTTGTTTTTCCATGTTTTTTCGCTAGCTTATTTTGCTACAATTTAGTTTGGCTAACAGTAGCTTACTTCTACAGGTTTAAAACAAAAAGGAAACGTTATAAATAATGTTTTACAGGTTACTTCTCATTAGTATTCGTTGCGTGCAGCAGTTTTCTACTTTTACCCATGCTACCTTTCGGTCTTGTCTTGTGGGCTTTGCAGGCTTTTAAAAACATTTATATCCGACAACGTTAATTGAAATAGGTGTATATTTAACAAATAAAGAAGCCAAAACCATGTATTATACTGTCATAAAACACGACGGGAATTTGAGAACACGAGAGAAATTTAGAAAACACGAGCCGCAGGCGAGTGTTTTCTATATTTCTCAAGTGTTCTCAAATTCCCGTCGTGTTTTATGACAGTATAATACATGGTTTTGGCTTATTTATGTGCTTTAAAATATAGATTTACGCGCGCGAAACGATAAAACACGCTTTTCTATGATTTATACTCTGATAAAACATGATTTTTAACCAATCAGAGCGCGCGAAATTTTCAGTCTATATTTTAAATTCTTATAAAACAAAAAGAGTGTATGCTGTAAAATTAAAATTGTGTCAGAATTAAGGCGGACAATTATTCGGCTATAAATATATTTTAAGCCTTTACTCGTTGGAAGGACGAAGGCAATGCGTAGGCTAGAACGCGGCGAATTCATCCGAAAATGAAAACGAGATTCCATCCGGGCAGAAAACATGCTCAATACTGCAACCTGCTTTCAAATAAAAGCACTGTGTGACGTCACGGATATGCTATCAATTTTTTATGTTAAGTTTAACGCATAAACACATGAATGTACGGTACGTTTAGCACTTTGAACGAGCAAGCGAACCGGAGCAAAATGAGAGTAAAATACCTCGTAATACTGTCTTTTATAATATGCCTGGTCAATACTATGAGTCTTCGTGTTCGGTTGATCGAGAATCGATTTGAATGTCACCCATTTCATTATTTAAATGTTACACATTTAGAGGCCAGATCTGTTGATGATCACATGGACTGTAGCTTCGCTTGTCTTCAAAATGCCTTATGTGTTTCATTCAACGTGGCTGTATTGCCTGATAACAGGCGATGGTGTGAGCTGCTTCCATTCACAAGCTACAATGAGACAGAGAAGCTGACTGGACATCACCAATCACGTCATTACAGTATACAGGTCAGTAACACTTTATATTCCGTGCGGAACAAATTTCAGCCAGCTTATCCAATGTTGTTACCACCCTGACTTAACCCTACTCATGCTAAGTAGTTCATAAAGCCATATAGCTGTCTCAATATGATCAATATAATCTTTGACTGGCATGGATTTAAAACAGCCGGGGCCAAACGAGTGTCTTTTGTTTGTTGCCGAGAATTAGTTGCAGAGAGATTTCTTAACCTCGGAGCGACTGTCATCAGCACGAACCTAGCGAGAGAAAATTGTCACCGACTCTCGAGAAACTGATTTGAGCAGGTTCAAATTCTATGAGAGCGCACGAGAGTGAAAAAAGCGAGAGTTTCAGGCCAAACGAGAGCGAGAGTTTGAACTCTCGACAACTGCCGCCGTTGTCTCATTTGGCCTGCAGCTGGGCATTGGCGAACGTCGCAGTTTACAATCATGCAGATTCACTAGCGTTCCACGTTTACTTTCTTCTTCTTCTTTTATAGTTTGAAATTTTCGACACGTCTACCTAGCTAGTTTTTAAAAACAAACACACATACCCATACAAACACACAAAAAACCCCAGAGAATTTGGACCAAAACTCTTACTCGTTATTCAGTGGAAAATTAAACCATAAGTTGGATAAAAATTATTCGGCCTAAAATATCGAATTAAATATTAAAATTAGATTCGTTGGAAGGCAAGGGAGTATATTTATATTTCAGTTATTGCTAGCCATATATATCGAAGAAATATCAAGATATGATCAATTTTATCACGATATTTAAGTGTCATTGATTCAGCTACCAATATTAAGGAACATAATATATACCTTATTTATCCTTACGTTTAATCCTAATGTTTATTTTTAAGGTAAATAAATAAAAGATTGGATTATGTCGCAGTGTATCTTTTGTTTTGTCTTGTTTTGTTTTGTAAGTAAACCGTTAAGTTAATTTTTGTGAGCGGGTTGGAAAATACTTTCCGTTGTTCATACATGTCATACCTTATAAACGAAATGTGTTTGATCTTACCGGTAATTATGGTAATGTTTCCATTACTGGAATGAATCCAAAACGGCTTTGTGGTAAAACACTAACCTGATTATCAACTTTAAGTTGATAAAGGTAAATTAAACGCCATAGCGAATTTTGAAAGCTCGGGTAAAAGATTTCTAGCTGTTTTTTTTTTCCAACATGTCGTATATACGTCTTACATGTACAATTAACAGTTGGGTGAAAAGTTTGTCATCCTTTCTAAAATGTGAGACCATTTGATGGCTTAACCCTATTCTGAGCAGACAAAAATATTTTAAAACGTTTCACTCCCCGAGTTAAACCTCGAATCAATTACAAGTAACGTGGTTCTAAATTGTTCGGCCTGTGGATGAAACCCTAGAGTTTGACCATTTATCTCTAGACTGTAAAATCACTCTATTTGTTTTCTGTTATTTTGAGAAAAGAACATTTTTGAATGTTATAAGATAAGATGTTTACTATTTACTGTGGTCAATACACTTTGTTATGGTAACGGTGCGTCCTGCAGACGGAGGAAGAGAAAGGTCTGCGGGGGCGGCGCACCAGCTTGTTTTACAAGTACGTCACAAAATAAAAGATTCAAATAAAGATAATTACAAGTAGGTATTCTAAAATTTCTCAAAAATAAAATAAAATTTATAAAACTATATATAACTACTGATAATTTGAAAACTCTTGGAAGTGATTGGGTTAAGAATATAAGTATGCAAATTTCAAAGTAGTTCGTTTGGATAAAAAACATCATGTTAAGGATCGAATAAAATTATGATTGTTTGAAGACAGATTATTTCGTTTCTCTTCCTAATTACAAAATGTAAAGTATTCAAAGTGCTTCCTTTTTAAGCTTGACGAAGAGACAGTTTTGTCTGGTTGAACTACATTAACAATGATAACCTCTATGTTTTTAATAGTGCTGTTTTGTTTTGTTTTGTTTTGTTTTGTTTTGTTTTGTTTTGTTTTGTTTGTTTTGTTTGTTTTGTTTTGTTTTGTTTTTGTTTTGTTTGTTTTTTGTTTGTTTTGTTTTGTTTTGTTTTGTTTTGTTTTGTTTTGTTTTGTTTTGTTTTGTTTTGGCTCCGAACTTTTCTACCACAGCGACATAATATTTTCTCTGAATAAAATATCTTCAAGTTGACGATAGATGAAGGCTTGACGCCGATATTGAAAAAGGTTGAAATCTATGCAGTCATATACTTTTGGGAATGATGGACTACCAGACGAACTTATCGAATTGAAGATTTTCCGACTAAGAAACAGCGCGAGCACTATCACTTGAGCATATGGCTTGATAGGGGCACTATCACGGGGTTTTTTCTTTTTTTTTTTTGTCAAAACGGCGCTAAAATTATGACTCAGTTTCTTCGCTCATACACGAAATGCGCCTAGAACTTCAAGAGGAAGATATCAAGTGAATTGTTGAAGGGAGAGCTAACCGTGATTAGCTAACCGTGGTTGTGAAATGTCTGCCCGGCTTTTTCAATTGAGATCAAGAGCTCCTGCATCGGTAACTCATGATAGCACTTTATTTTTAACAAAACTGGACCATTATGTTTAGGTTTCCATTGATCACATGATTGATGTAAATATGTCTTTTGGCTTTTGACTTTTTGACGTGCATGATGTTCATGATCTTTAAGAGTACTTCGAATGTTGTCACTCCAACATAGTGCAATGAGGACTTAGCAACTAAGAGCTAAGACCCGTCTCGGAGACTGCTGACTGAATATATGTAAGTAAGTAATATAAATGACGCTGGAAATTACGTACGTGTGTGTTTATTGTGAAATATAAGCCATGCCAGTGCGAACACTCACGAGTACTCCAAAAATTGACCATGCCAGCATAGTGTCATGAAGATTTAGCAACTTCGGGACGAAAACCGTGGGCTCAGTCCTGTCTCGGAGATGGGATTTCTCCTTCAAATGGTACTTGTTCCCCGACTGAGTGTGTATGTATTGTGATATATAAGCCATGCCAGTGCGAAAGTAAAGATGTTGCATGTCGTGATTGCGTTTAACATAACCATCAACACATTTAAAATGAAAACAATAATTCAAATCGATATTTGTTTCTGTTTTCGCAGAATCCATGTTCCAGCTCGCCCTGTATGAACAATGGCACGTGTACACCGACATCCTTCAGAGATGGAACCTATCAATGCACCTGTCATCCGGGATATATTGGCGATCAATGTGAAATTGGTAATTGATTTTGAACTGTTGTGCATGCAATGTAAAGGTCTTGACCATCCTCGTTCCCAGAGCTCCTCGTTTTTTTTCTTTGCGCCGGAAACGAGTAGCCCTGGACGCAAGGAAAAATCGATTTTTTTCATTGGCTGATAAAAAATGAATGCGCAACACGAATTAATGAATGGATGTCCGGAATTTTCGGACATCCGGTAACGGCTGAGACCAGAGCCTCCGTTTCGCCAACCACGTGACCAAAAGAAACAGAGGATCTGGGAACGAGAATGGGTCTTGACCAAGAGAGAAAGAGTTGGGGAAAGGGTGAAACGCTAAAAATGAGGACAGTGCCCCTTTAAACCTATTCTTCCTTTTTTCTACTTCAGCTCCCCCAGAGTGTCATCAATATGTTGTGCTGAATGAAACTGATCGTTACCGGTCCTATGGCAGAGGCAGTAACTCGGATGGTACCCTAGTCCCAGGCTGGTACCGATTTCAGTCCAGTTCATACACAAAAATGCTGGACACCTGTATTCCCGATCACAGATGCATGACTGACATAACAGGCTGGCTGAACGGTGAGCACCCATCACTGGAAGATGGCATTGTTACCATGGAAGCTTGTTTCAATGGATACTATAACTGTTGTTACAGGAAAGTTCAAATTCGTGTAAGAGAGTGTGATGGGTTTTATGTGTACGAGCTAAAGCCGTCTCCTGCAGGAAAATTTCGCTATTGTGCAACTTCGTAAGAACAGTAACGAATGCGAAGTAGCTTTTCGGATCTTAACAACCTTTTTGGATTATGACACATTATCGTAGCATGTGATAATCTTTAGAAAGAGCGGGTGAAGCTTTTAAAAAGTAATGTCGTTTTTTTTTATTGATCACGGTCATTAGCCCAGTAGATTCAGTATGTAAGTAACTCAAAATTAAATTTGTCATTAAACATGCTTGAGATTATACGATGGTTGTTATTTAGCACTTTGAACTAGATCTAGTGAGCAAAGCGATGCAGGATGACAAAAATAAACAGTATTACATGACAGTACTGTTCAATAGCTTTCATTTGAATGGTCACACACTAGGGTTTCATCCACAGACTGAAAAGTTAGAATCACCTTGTATAGCATGATAAACAGTACCACATGAAAGTACTGCTCAATAGCTTTCATGTGAATGGTCACACATCAGGGTTTCATTCACAGAATCAAAAGTTAGAATCACCTTGTACAGCATACTAAACAGTATTATTAAAAACTGAACCATTGGATAATGCATTTTTAGAGTTTTGATTGGCTTAGAGACCATGGGATATGAGCCATTATACCATGAACGCATCGGCGAGAAAGAGAGCTGAATTTTTTTTCTATCTCCAAAGAACAATAGCAGCCGGAGAAAATTGTTTCATGGCAAAAGTGACTGAAGACGAAGTAACAAAACTGCTAGAAATATTTAATGCGAAATGCTTGTAATTGTACAACAAATGCAACTGAACGAGTACTATTTATAAAAGAAAGCCTGAAACAATTTATGGGAAAGTCCGGAAACCAATACAAATCTGCATTTCGTTCAAAATGAATGAATTACACTGCAAAAGATTTAAGCTTAATCTATTCGGTATTGTTACCTTGTTTTTCGAAGAGGCTTGTTAATTCCAGCTGGACGAAGCTTTTAAAATCAGCACAATAAATATCCATCACAGACGAAGCATTGAAAACAATATCACAGTTCGTCAAGCGTTGGTGATGGTACAATCGAAGCCGGATCACTGCACAGTATCATCTCGTATCCAACAAGGGCGAATGGAATAATTGTTAATTATAACATAACTTCAGCGAAACGCGCGCTCTGATTGGTTAATTGCGCGACTCCATATGCCCATGGTGCACTCTGACGTCACTGGTTTGTTTTCGCGCGCTTGATGCTTCACGCCAGTTCTCGACGTAGCGACAAATCTGCATCTAAACTGGAAGTTTTGGATGACGAAATTACCACAAATCATGCAAGATGAATTATAAATCGGCTGAACAGCCTTGAATTCAACTAAGAGGCAAAACGGATGATATTTTGTCGATATATGACGCGAAGTCACGAAGTGCTGGAACGTCATTGGGAAAGCAAGTTGGAGCCGGTGAAAGTTTACTCGGAGCAGTGGTTGTTGTTGATTATGTGGATTATTCTGGAAGAAATTTTCAACTAGAATAAACGTTAGTTCAGCAACTCTGCTTCCGATTTTTGTACTGAAGCTGAGCCGTGCGACGGTAATAAATTATCTGAATGAATTTTACTGAATGAAAACTTTGCCGTGTAGATTGCCATTACCATTACCATTTCTTAACCACATGACAGTACTGCTCAATAGCTTTGTACTGCTCAATAGCTTTCATTTGCATGGTCACACACTAGGGTTTCATCCACAGACTCAAAAGGTACAACCTCATTTATTTACTCAAGGTTTGACTCTTGGAGTGAAAGAGTTAAGATAATGTTTTCGTTAATCCAAAGCGGCTTTGTGGTGAAACACTAACTTGCGATATACCTCTTTGGTGTTTTTCTGCATTAGTATCATTTTGAATATTCTCCTTCGATTTGAAGGTGATTTCGAAAAAACGAAAATCAATGTACAGTGCATAGTTCCTTTACAAATGCACTTCTTATCTGCATGTAGCTAAGGCCCAGTTCAGACGTCGTACTTCACATGAGCCGAATCAAATTCGAATTTAGGTCGACCCAAATTAATTTAGACCGGCTGAATTGATTCAAACGCTGAGCTTAATTCAGCCAAACTTAAATTAATAGGGAACCTTGCTGTTATATTTAAAAATACATTATAATTATTCATGCATTTGTTTCGGCTCATGTGAAGTTTCGGCGTCTCAGAATCAAAGCCGCTCCACAGCCGTTATTCCCGGCTGAGCCAGGCGAGAAGAACGGCTGAGCCAATCCGAATTCATTCAGCCGTTCCGAATTGATTCAGACGCCGTACCTCACATGAACTTAATTCATCGAATTCGATTCGGCTCATGTGAAGTACGGCGTCTGAACTGGGCCTTAGAAAGCTTTTAGGATACTGTAAGTAAAACTGTATGGCACACGGCATATAGCACACATTTATAGCACACGACCCCACAAGCATTGTCCATGCTTTAATTATCATCGTGTCAAAATAAAGGTTATTGTATTGTATTGTATTGTATTGTATTGTATTGTATTGTATTGGAATCAGCAGGTAGATCTGCTGCCGATAAATTCAGAGGACCACGTGGCTCAATAAGAAAACACTGACCTATGGCGTACAGTTTCTATAGTGCAGGATCTTGGTGTTTAGCAAAACCTTCTTTGGTGGTAAACGGTTTTGAGCCACAACATCCCTCCTCCCAACCCGTGTCAAACTAACTACCCATCAATCCAACAAAAATAGACCAATCGTTGCGTCTTCCGTTGTCTCCATTACAATTATATTTAAGCACGGACCCAAAAAACAACTTCCCTTTTACACTGACGAATGATGGACGCTAAAAAGCTTGTCCTCTTTATCGTGATTCAAGGAATGGCAAATGCTGCCGTTTTCGCCACTTCTTCTCGTTCAGCATTCTTCAAGACGCGCGAAAATAAGCGGCTTAAAGGCCACGTTGTCAAATGGTTTGAGTCTCCCAGTTCAATGTCGTGCAGCCATTCGTGCCTGAGAAACGCCTGGTGTACCTCAACAAACTTCAAGATGCCATCCGAGAAGAACGGCAAAGGAACTTGTGAACTGAACAAGCACGGGGCCATCGACGAAAACACCGAGTTTTATGATCAACAAGAAGTTATTTTCTCTCTGCTCCTAAAGGTGATGTACTAAGTAGTTGACTTTCAACCAGTTACATAAAGAATGTCTGATACATACACATGAAAGGAAGCGTTCGCAAGCTTCTTGGTCTGTTTGCAGCTTGCTATGATACAGTTATTATCTTCTTTTTTCTCTCAATTTCTCTTTCCAAGTCGAAGTTTCTGCATGCGTAATAGGGCAAAAATTAAATTTAACATTTTGCTCGAATAGAAATATTCCACGGAGAACAAGTACACATGCAACAGGGATGAAACTGGAAGGATACGTATAAGCCCTGTGATCACACTGAAGTATTCACCAAATGTTTAAATTTACGTATACCATTGTCAACGGAGTTCTTATCCCGTGTGTTATACAAGTATGTGTTCCTAATTCCGGCCGGCCCTAATTCCGGCCACTTTTCGTTCATCGCGTATTTTTCCATTGGAAAACGAACTTAAATAAGAAACGACTCTTTGCTAAGATTAATTGATCGATTTCCTTTCGTAATCTTGCTTGGTGGCTTTCCTGTTGCTGTTAAAGAAGAGAATTTCGAGTTATCGTGAAGGTTGGTGAATTTGTTTTGTTCGACATTCATTAGTTTACGGCGCCTCAAATTACATGGCTATATTTAGAATTCCCGTTTGTCTTTATAGCGCTAATTTTTGTACGAAATACATAGAATGAATGATCTTTCTGTCAGACCAAAAAAAATTATCTGTTAAATATCTGTCTAAAATTACGACTCAAATATTTCGATGTGTTTCAGGTCGAGGTCCTAATTCCGGCCTCTCACAAAACCTCTTGTCACGGCAGAGTGGCTTGAATTGGCTTGAATAGCGTGCACTTATTTCGGTCCTAAAACAAAGCTCTCTTGGTATAATTCGCCTTTTCATTATCGATATGGATGAAAGTTGATTAAAAGTCACGGAAATTTATGTTTGTGAACAGTTTATGCGTATATGTGTATGCTTTTCCTTGTGGCCGGAATTAGGACTCGTTGGCCGGAATTAGGGCCGCCGAAGCGAGCCTCTATTTTCGATACTACAAGATTATCGATAAACAACAAAAGGTGTTGCTCTTACATATGCTAGGCAAATGTTGTGACAAGTTACAGGCCAAGTTTCAGATCAAGGCAGTTCTTCCGATGCGAGAATTACACGTTCGTGTCTTTTGTGGCCGGAATTAGGACCACATACTGTTAAAATGGCTTCGAATTCTATTTTATATTCTCAGTGACCACTGACAGCTTATGGTTAAATATTCTGTTCATGTACGTACACCTGTATGGTAAAAAATGCTCGCCAAATTCAACATCACGACAGTCCTTTTTTACATTCTTGAAGATTGTTTCTTATTTTTCAGCTACTCCCAACAATCTATCAAGCATTTTTCTTCCAAAGAATTTATCTTTTTTTCCCGTTCATTATTCATTATTCATTAATTTGTTGGTTGGTTATGAGCTGAAGTTGTGGCGTCAACTGGCAGTGTTTTGAGCGAAAAATTAAATTTGACAGGTGTACAGGAATTAAGAGAAATGAAGCGGACAGAATAAACACAGTGATGATACTGACAGGATGAAAAAGTCCTCGCGACGCTCTTATGGGGATTAATTATTGTTTGGGTGTGAATCTGATAATCAGGCTTTAGAGATCGAGTGGAGTTCGCTTCAACGCCGTGAATAAGTTATGAACAGATCACTGAGATCAGTCTGTTAAGTTTTGTTACCGCTAAAGTTAAACATGTATGCATGAACCGTTGAATCCCGGCCGTCATTCGGCAAAATATATTTATGTTGAGTCCGTTTCGTCTTCAAAATGCCTGGCCGTCATTCGGTAAATATATTGACGTTGAGTCCAGTTCGTCTTCAAAATTCACGGCCATTCGGTAAATATACCCGTTTCGTCTTCAAAATTCCCTGCCGTCATTCGGTAAGGCCATCTCCATAAAATGTTTTGTTTCCCATCGCCCTCTCTCTCGTGAAAGTGGGTCGGTCGGTCGGTAAAAAAAAAAAAAAAAAGCTGAGAAACGAAATATTGACAAATTAATACATAAATAATTCCAAGCGAGCCTTGATTATATCTTCGCCGTGACCACCATTTTGAAACGAGCCGATATCACTCTGAAAGGTGTTCGAAGACGTCATTACTGGGCTGATTTAGATGTCAGAATGATTTTAAGATACAAACAAAGCATTTTAAGCTCGGTAACACCCGAGAAATGGTCGCAGGCAATGAATTATAATTTTTTTTTTACTTTTTGAAAAAAATTGGGTCGGTCGTGCGATGGGAAACAAAACATTTTATGGAGATGCCCTAAATATTCATTCGGTAAAATAGCCTCGCGTTTGTTTATTTTGCCTAATAATGGCCCAGTGTGACGCCATTACCACAAGAAACAGAAACATGACCGTATTAACCCTATTCTGCCTGGGCTTTTTTTCGTTCCTGAGCCTCGGGGGGGGGGGGGGGGGCAGATAGTGCCCCCCTTATGTATCTCAAAAAGTATTCACGCTATGAAAATGAAACTTACATGGTGTGTAAAGCATCCGAAAATCTTTATTTTGGTGGCAGCCACGTGTCAATTATGACGTCATACACGCCATAATGACGTCATACGTTAAAAAAATCCGCCATCTTGGATCCTAAATCTTGGATTTCTAAATTGTTCAGAAATGTCAGAAAATCTCCAAATTTGCTTTGAAAATATCAAGAAAAATATAAAGATGCTAAAACGGCAAAGATTTTGGAAGGATTTCATCGTAAAAAGCAAACATTTTATGAAAACTTAAAATTAAGCTAAAAAATCAACAAATTTGGCTAAAACGATCTGTATCTCGAAAAGTATTTGTGCTATAAAAATGAAACTTATGTGGTGAATAAAGCATTCAAACATGTTTATTTTAGTGGCAATTACGAATCAATTATGATATAATATCACGCCGAAATAACGTCATACTTTAAACCTGTCCGCCATCTTGGATTTTTCAATTGTTCAGAAATGTCAGAAAATCACCAAATTTGATTTGAAAAAATCGAAAACAATATAAGGATGCAAAAATTGCAAAGATTTTGGAAGAAACTCTTCGTAAAAAGCGAAAATCTCATGAAAACGGACATTTAATTGAAAATACCAAATTTGGCTATTGTTTTCGATTTTTTCAAATCAAATTTGGTGATTTTCTGACATTTCTGAACAATTGAAAAATCCAAGATGGCGGATCCAAGATGGCGGACAGGTTTAAAGTATGACGTTATTTCGGCGTGATATTATATCATAATTGATTCGTAATTGCCACTAAAATAAACATGTTTGAATGCTTTATTCACCACACAAGTTTCATTTTTATAGCACAAATACTTTTCGAGATACAGATCGTTTTAGCCAAATTTGTTGATTTTTTGAATGCTCTTTAAGTACGATAAAATTTGAAGTCAGCGCGGGCACTTTCTGCCCCCCCCCCCCCCCCCCAGGCAGAATAGGGTTAACCCTATTCTGCCTGGGGGGGGGGCAGAAAGTGCCAGCCGCTGACTTCAAATTTATCGTACTTAAAGAGCATTCAAGCAATCATAGCCAAACTTTATGACTTTTCCTGAAAATTATCTGGGAAACATTTTGGTGTGTCAATGTTTTGGCCACGTGACTTTGTTTCCATGGCAACCAGGTTTTGACAGGCAGTTTTAGCCAAAATTTGGTATTTTCAGCTTAAATTGCCGTTTTCATGAGATTTTCGCTTTTTTACGAAGAGTTTCTTCCAAAATCTTTGTAATTTTTGCATCCTTTCTGACATTTCTGAACAATTGAAAAATCCAAGATGGCGGATCCAAGATGGCGGATATTTTTAAAGTATGACGTTATTTTGGCGTGATATGATATCATAATTGATTCGTGTTTGTCACTAAAATAAACATGTTTGAATGCTTTATACACCACATAATTTTATAGCATAAATACTTTTCGATACTTTTTTAGCTTAATTTTCAGGTTTTCATAAATTTTTTTCTTTTTACGATGAAAATCCTTCCAAAATCTTTGCCGTTTTAGCATCTTTATATTTTTCTTGATTTTTTCAAAACAAATTTCTGAACAATTTAGAAATCCAAGATTTAGGATCCAAGATGGCGGATTTGTTTAATGTATGACGTCATTGTGGCGTGGTTTTAGGGTTAGGGTTAGCGTGTATGACGTCATAGTTGTTACGTGACTGCCACTAAAATAAAGATTTTCGGATGCTTTACACACCATGTAAGTTTCATTTTCATAGCGTCGATACTTTTCGAGATACATAGGGGGGCACTAACACTGCACTGCCCCCTCCCCCCCCCCCCCCCCCCCAGGCTCAGAACGAAAAAAAGCCCAGGCAGAATAGGGTTAAACTCCACCGGATAACATTATAAGCCTCGCTACGCTAGGCATTCGGAACAAAAATTCTCGAAAGTGCACGCTCTATTTTTCACCTGATAGTACACTTAACAAAATTACTCGTTTCTGATTGGACGAGAGCAGTGTTCAATTTTGAGAACTTTCAAAAAACATCACTCATACCCATTAATCACTAAATGAACTCGAAGTCCTGCGATTTCCTATACAAATTGGAGCGCGAGCAGTAAAGTGTCCAATAACACAGCCGTGTACTTGTGGCTGAATATTCCTTCTTTAGATATCCTCAAAAATGACTTTTTTCCTCGAATTTCGTCATAGAGTGATAAATTATTAGTAAGCTTCGCTTTGTCTAAAGTTCTTCCTCGAATTTTGGTATAGTTATGATTAATTGGTAACAGGACTTCACAGCTACGCAAATGATCCCGGGACCACAAATGATCCCCGACCGCAAATGATCCCCAAATTGGACCGCAAATGATCCCGATTTCGTGAAGTAGTTAGCTGTAACGGGTTGTCAATTTCCATGTCTAGCTTGTTTCATGGCGCAGAATTTCGTCTTTGGTGACGCGAAAACGATATAACATGTGGTGTTAACTCTTGTGTAAGTCTGCAATAATTCTAGACGCGGATGAATTTTACTACGAAAACCAAAGAAAACACCTTCTCGAATTAACTATTTTACAATGTCACGCGTTAGTTCAATGATTTTGAATTTATTTTTTTACTAAAATCTGCATCAATGCATGAAAACAAATTCGATCACTTCCGTCATCAGTAGCCAGGTAACTAGATAAAAAAGGTCTAGCGTGCACAGATTCAGTTCTCAGGAGAAATGGAAAAAAAAATCGGGTTTACCGTCCACGCCATTCCTCGATTTTTAGCGGCATCATTTGCGGTCCACTCTGGGGATCATTAATTTGCGGTCCTGGGATCATTTGCGGTCCAATTTGGGGATCATTTGCGGTCCAGGGATCATTATATTTACATATATAATTGCAGACCGAATTGGACTCCACTCAGTCCTATTACCATTACTGATAAAACAATTATACTACTTCTCCGCTTGTTTATAGACTCACTGGCGAAAATGGGATATATCTGCATGTTTTGTGTCAGTCAACCCTGTTGAAATATTCTGATCTTGTAAGATGAAATGTTCACTCAAATAAAAATATGACATCACTTACCAGTCAATTTAAACAGCAAACAGTTCAGTTCATAACTCGAAACATAGGGATAGGTCAATAGTACACAATATTTTCTTGTAGTCGTTCTATTGACCGTTTATCTAATCCTATTTAAACTTTTCAGGGATGTCTCATGACTGGTTGTCTCAATGGCGGTTCTTGTATGCCTGACGGCAAGAAACAAACATTTTCATGTTTCTGCAAAAAACCGTGGACTGGAGAAAAATGTGAATTGATCGGTAAGGAATTAAAGGGACACTGTCCTGATTTTAGCATGATTTTGGGAAGCTCAGAAACATATCTAGATCATAGGAAGTTGAGCAATAATGGTTTGATTCTGTAGAATAGCACTCGACAAATGACAAGAACCCATTAGAAAGTGAGGATGACGAACGACAGCGAGGAATGGAAATGGATTGCAATATGGATTTTTGAAAAAATGTCAGGATGTTAGTTTTTCAAAGTTTCAAATTTGGCTCGGAAATCTTTGAAATTTTGCAAAAATGTTGTTGCAGTATGGATTTTCTTGAAGAAATTGCTTTTTATCATTTAGTTAGAGTTTATTAAGTTCTTATTTCATAGATTTAGGGACCATTTCATGCATTTATAAACAGTTTTGAGCAAATACGCCGGGACAGTGTCCCTTTAATGTTTTAATTTTACACCGAGGTGTATCAAGTCACATTGTTACTCTAGACACTCATAGACGCTCTCTGACTATTTTCTCCAACATAAATAAGATGCTTCTCATTGAGTTCGATAACCCGATCTATTTAACAAATAAAGAAGCCAAGACCATGTATTATATTGTCATAAAACACGACGGGAATTTGAGAACACGAGAGAAATTTAGAAAACACGAGCCGCAGGCGAGTGTTTTCTATATTTCTCAAGTGTTCTCAAATTCCCGGAGTGTTTTATGACAATATAATATATGGTTTTGGCTTCTTTATGTGCTTTAAAATATAGATTTACGCGCGCGAAACGATAAAAAAAACGCTTTTTCTATGTTTTATACTCCTGATGGTTTTTAACCAATCAGAGCGCGGGAAGTTTTCAGTTTATATTTTAAAAGCAGATAGGGTCGATCCTTTCCTTCGGGATCCAGTGATAGCTTTGCTGCTGCACGTCCGCCACGCCGCAAGGTACTAGACGGTCTCTAACTTCAGTGCTAGATTAGACTGCAAAACAGTCGTTTTTTTCTCTAAATCGCTGGCCGCAAGGCGTGAAGCGCCGAAAGCGTGGATCTTCGGGTGCGAAGCGCGCGAGCCTCACTGGCCCGCCAGGGCGTGTTAGGTGAGAATAAACCCAGAATAAACCAAGTTCCACTCTCCGTTTTCACACTCGCTCCAGACCTTTCGTTCAAAGACCGCGCGCATTTGTTTGACAAACCAACGCAAAAAATACGACTGTTTTGCAATCAGCTTTTGAGATTGTAGAATTTTAAGATACATCGGGTTTTTTTCGGCGATCACACGGCGGTTTTGTATTGTGTAACGTGTGTACAAAGAATAATATTGGGAACAAACACAGACAAATACGGGAATTCCGTGTGTCTTTGAGACTGACAAACAGCACTCTACCCAGCTCTCACCCTACCGCTTTAGCCGAGCCACTCGACCGAGTGAATGACGAAACTTGTTAAGCCCCAACACGTTTCACGTTCGTCAGCAATTTTCCTTTCGACTAAAGATAAACAATAATTAATGTCAATATTAATATTTTTCTTCCGTTGCGGCTAAACACCACATCTATTTATCATAAAAACAGCACCATTTCAAGAAAATACACATCAGATCACCTCCATTTTTTTCGCCAAAACATAGCAATTGTCGAATAATTAATATATATTCTTGTTACCGGACCGCGTAAACATCAACTAAAATCCCTGAAATTGCATTCTCTTTCAATTCATACAACTGCGTAAAGAAACAGAACGACACAAATTGCTCAGCGATTTTCTAATTCTACAAACTATTAGGCAAGCTTGAGCAAACTCTCTAGATCTGATTGACGACTTGTCGCGGAATAAAGAGACGACTTTTTGAGAACTTTCACATGACATGTTCTTTTCATGTAAAAACCATGATCGATCTGTGATAAATAATACAAACAGTTGACTGTTGACTGTTTGTATGACTGGGGGTATACGCCATACCCCCAGTCATACAAACGTCTCTAAATTTTCCAGTTTTCAACTTCCGTTTTCTCGACTCAGGTAGAACCTAACCTAACCAAACTTCGTACGATTACCAAACAAGAGGAGGTCTTTCAGATGCTGGTATTGATTACCTGCTCAGTTTAATTTAAATCATTTTGAATTTGCGGCGGCCATTTTGGAGAAAGGTCTTTAAGGTACATGTATTAAGTGTTTTGACAATGCAACTGAAAGCTCAGTAGTTTACATTTTTTAGCCAGAGAAAGTTTTTTAAGATTGTTTAATTTGTTTAACCCTGTTTACTCGTCAATTTTTACTGATACTGTAAATGAAGGCAGGCAGGCACGTAAGTGTGTATGTCTGTTATAAGCCATTTCAGTGCGGAAGTGAAGATGTTCCATATCATGATTGCGTTTTTAACATAACCATCAACAAATTAAAATGAAAAGGAACTGAAACCGATATTTGTTTCTGTTTGTGCAGAATCCTAGTCGTTTCATGTTCATCGGTGTTCCAGATAAGAGCTCGAGAGGGGTACAGAAAACGTGATTTTGATGATTTTGCAATTGCGAGGCCCATGTCTATTGATCCGTTGTTAATTCCTCGATGGCAGGTTGTCATCGAAACTTATCTGGAACCCTAATAATGCTACAGAAACCGAAGTTAGGCATCGGGATCGGCACCGGCAATGATGAGCCAGTTGGCTCCTCCATTGGATTGGAACATACTTAAACCTATTCTTCCTTTTTTTTCTACATCAGCTCCACAGAGTGTCATCAATACGTTGTGCTGAATGAAACTGACCGTTACCGGTCCTTTGGCAGAGGCAGCAAATCAGATGGTACCCTAGTCCCTGGCTGGTACCGATTTCAGTCCAGTCTATACACAAAAATGCTGGACACCTGTATTCCCCATCACAAATGCAAGACTGACATAACAGGCTGGCTGAACGGTGTACACCCATCACTGGAAGATGGCATTGTTACCATGGAAGCTTGTTTCAATGGATACTATAACTGTTGTTACAGGAGAGTTCAAATTCGTGTAAGAGAGTGTGACGGGTTTTATGTGTACGAGCTAAAGCCGTCACCTGCAGGATTGTTTCGCTATTGTGCAACAGCGTAAGAACAGTAACGAAATGCGAAGTAGCTTTTTCGGCTTAACAGCCTTTTTGGATTATGACACATTATCGTAGCATGTGATAATCTTTAGAAAGAGCGGGTGAAGCTTTTACTAAGGTAATGTCGTTTTTTTATTATTTACCTCGGTCATTAGCCAGTAGCTTCAGTACGTAAGTAACTCAAAATTAAATTTGTCATTAAACATGCTTGAGATTATACGATGGTTGGTATTTAGCACTTTGAACTAGATCGAGTGAGCAAACCGATGCAGGATGACACAAATAAACAGCATTACATGACAGTACTGTTCAATAGCTTTCATTTGAGTTAATAAAGCTTGTTGTTGTTGTTGTTGTTGTTAATGGTCACACACTAGGGTTTCATCCACAGACTCAAAAGTTAGAACCACCTTGTACAGCATAATAAACAGTACCACATGACAGTACTGCTCAATAGCTTTCATTTGAATGGTCACACACTAGGGTTTCATCCACATACTCAAAAGTTAGAACCACCTTGTACAGCATTATAAATTGTGACCACATGACAGTACTGCTCAATAGCTTTTATTTGCATGGTCACACAGTAGGGTTTTCATCCACAGACTCAAAAGGTACAACCACCTTGTACAGCATAATAAACAGTATCACATGACAGTACTGCTCAATAGCTTTTATTTGCATGGTCACACAGTAGGGTTTCATCCACAGACTCAAAAGGTACAACCACCTTGTAGCAGCATAATAAACAGTACCTCATGAAAGTACTGCTCAATAGCTTTTTATTTGCATGGTCACACACTAGGGTTTCATCCACAGACTTAAAAGGTACAACTTCATTTATTGACTCAAGGTTTGACTCTGGGAGTGAAAGAGTTAAGATAATGTTTTCGTTAATCCAAAGCGGCTTTGTGTGAAACACTACTTGCGATAATACCTCTTTGTGTGTTTTTCTGCATTAGTATCATTTTGAATATTCTCCTTCGATTTGAAGGTGATTTTCGAAAAAACGAAAATCAACGTATAGGGCATTATATAGTTCCTTTACAAATGCACTTCTTATCTGCATGTAGCTTGGAAGCTTTAATTTAGGATACTTAAGTAAAATTGTATGGAGTCAGCAGGTAGATCTGTCTATAAATTCAGAGGACCACGTGACTCAATCAGAAAACACTGACCTATGGCGCACAGTTTCTATGCAGGATCTTGGTGTTCAGCAAACCTTCTTCCAACCCCGTGTCAAACTAACTACCCATCAATCCAACAAAAATAGACCAATCGTTGCGTCTTCTGTCTCCATTACAATTATATTTAAGCACGGACCCAACAAACAACTTCCCATTACACACAGACGAATGATGGACGCTAAAAAGCTTGTCCTCTTTATCGTGATTCAAGGAATGGCAAATTGCTGCCGTTTTCGCCGGCGAAGAAGACTCCACTTCTTCTCGTTCAGCATTCTTCAAGACGCGCGAAAATAAGCGGCTTAAAGGCCACGTTGTCAAACGGTTTGAGTCTCCCAGTTCAATGTCGTGCAGCCATTCGTGCCTGAGAAACGCCTGGTGTACTTCAACCAATTTCAAACTGTCTTCCGAGAAGAACGGCAAAGGAACTTGTGAACTGAACAAGCACGGGGCCATCGACGAAAACACCGAGTTTCATGATCAACAAGAAGTTACTTTCTCTCTGCTCTAAAGGTGATATACTAAGTAGTTGACTTTCAACCAGTTACATAAAGAATGTCTGATATATACACATGAAAGGATCGAAGCGTTTGCAAGCTTCTTGGTCTGTTTGCAGCTTGCTATGATACAGGTATTATCTTCTTTTTTTCTCTCAATTTTCTCTTTCCAAGTCGAAGTTTCTGCATGCGTAGGGCAAAAATTAAATTCAACATTTTGCTCGACTAGAAATACTCCACCGAGAACAAGTACACATGCAACAGGGATGAAACTGGAAGGATACGTACAAGCTCTGTGATCACACTGAAGTATTCACCAAACGTTTAAATTTACGTACCATTGTCAAAGGAGTTTCTTATCCCGTGTGTTATATTAAATGTTAAAATGGCTTCGAATTCTATTTCATATTCTCAGTGACCATGCCACTGACAGCTGATGGTTAAATATTCTGTTCATGTACGTTCACCTGTATGGTAAAAAATGTTCGCCAAATTCAACATCATGACAGTCCTTTTTTCTGACATTCTTGAAGATTGTTTCCTTCTTTTTCCGCTACTCCCCACAATCTAAAGCATCTCTCTTCCTGAGAATTTTTCTTTTTTTCCTGTTAAAAAAAATTCTGAAAATGCATTAATTTGTTGGTTGGTTATGAGCCCAAGTTGTGGCGTCAATGGACAGTGTTTTGAGCGAAAAATTAACTGAAATTTGACAGGTGTACGTACAGGAAGAGAAATGAAGCGGACAGAATAAACACAGTGATAATACAGGAAGCAAAAGTCCTCGCAAAGCTCTGATGGGAATTAGTTATTGTTTGGGTGTGAATCTGATAACCATGCAGGCTTTATCGAGTGGAGTTCGCTTGGAAAGGCGTTCGGGATACTTCAGGTTCACTGATCTGCTGGATGAGTTGCGTGACACCGCTTAGAATATATCCTTTTCCTTTTCTTCAGAAGGGAATATTTTAAAACGGTATTTTATTTTTCAACGCCGTGAATAAGTTATGAACAGATCACTGAGATCAGTCTGTTGAGTTTGTTACCGCTAAAGTTAAACATGTATGCATGAACCGTTGAATCCAATCAATCAATCAATCAATCAATC
This sequence comes from Desmophyllum pertusum, assembly GCA_029204205.1. Taxonomy (NCBI): domain Eukaryota; kingdom Metazoa; phylum Cnidaria; class Anthozoa; order Scleractinia; family Caryophylliidae; genus Desmophyllum; species Desmophyllum pertusum. The sequence continues at coordinate 128,937 of MU825436.1, read as the reverse complement.
AATCAATCAATCAATCAATCAATCAATCAATCAATCAAAAACTTTATTAATGTGTCGTTTATTATAAGTGTTTTAGCCGAGGGAAAGCCCTCTACTAATAGGGGACACCCACCTAAAATTATATCATTTAAAAAATTAGTCTATTTAACAAAATTCAAAGTAAAAGTATCCAGGCCGTCATTCGGTAAAATATATTGACGTTGTTGAGTCCGTTTCGTCTTCAAAATTCCCGGCCGTCATTCGGTAAATATACTGATTTACGTTGAGCCCGTTTCGTCTTAAAAATTCCCGGCCGTCATTCGGTAAGGCCATCCCCATAAAATGTTTTTGTTTCCCATCGCCCTCTCCCTCGTGAAAGTGGGTTGGTTGGTCGGTAAAAAAAAAAAAAAAAGCCGAGAAACGAAATATGGATTAATTAATACATATTAAATAATTCCAAGCGAGCCTTGATTATATCTTCCCCGTGACCACCATTTTGAAACGAGCCGATATCACTCTGAAAGGTGTTCGAAGACGTCATTACTGGGCTGATTTAGATGTCAGAATGATTTTAAGATATAAACAAAGCATTTTTAAACTTGATAACACCCGAGAAAAGGTCGCAGGCAATGAATATAATTAATTATAATTTTTTTTTTACTTTTTGAAAAAATTGGGTCGGTCGGGCGATGGCTGAACAAAACATTTTATGGGGATGGCCTAAATATATTTACGTTGAGTCCGTTTCGTCTTCAAATTCACCGCCATCATTCGGTAAAATAGCCTCGCGTTTGTTGCTGTTGCGTAGTAACGGCCCCGTGTGACGTCAGTACCACAAGAAACATGACCGTATTAATTGGAGCGCGAGCAGCAAAGTGTCCAATAACAAGGTATTCAATAACAAGGTGTCCAATAACAAGGTATTCAATAACAAGGTGTCCAATAACAAGGTGTCCAGTAACAAAGTGTCCAATAACAAGGTGTACAATAACAAAATTCGCGTGCCGTGCCGTACACTCGTGACTGAATATTCCTTCTTTATATCCTCAAAAATGACTTTTTTCCTCGAATTTCGTCATATAGAGTGATAAATTATTAGTAAGCTTCGCTTTGTCTAAAGTTCTTCCTCGACTGATTTTGGTATAGTTATGATTAATTGGTAACAGGACTTCACAGCTCCGCAAATGATCCCGGGGACCGCAATGATCCCCAGCGTGGACTGCAAATGATCCCGCTAAAAATTGAGGAATGGCGTGGACGGTGGACCCGATTTTTTCCCCCTTTTGAATATTTTCCCCAAGAACTGAACCGTGCACGCTAGACATTTTTATCTAGTTACCTGGTTACTGATGACGGAAGTGATCGCAATTTTTTGTCATGCATTGATGCAGATTAATTTTAGTAAAAAAATAATTCAAAATCATTGAACTAACGCGAGATATCAGTAAAAATAGTTAATTCGAGAAGGTGGTTTTTTTTTTGGTTTTCGCGGTAAAATTCATCCGCGTCTAGAATTATTGCAGACTTACACAAGAGTTTTTCGCGTCACCAAAGACGGTATTCTGCGCATGAAACAAGCTAGATCATCTGCGGTCGGGGATCATTTGCGGTCCCGGGATCATTTGCGGAGCTGTACACTTCGTGTCGTCCAATTCAGTCTGTAATCATACTGCGATTGAACAAATCGGACTCCCGCTGCGGCGGCCGATTTTGTTAATCACTCGTATGATTACAGACCGAATTGGACTCCACTCAGTCCTATTACCATTACTGGATAAAACAATTATACTACTTATCCGCTTGTTTTATAGACTCACTATTTAAACTTTTCAGGGATGTCTCATGACTGGTTGTCTCAATGGCGGTTCTTGTATGCCTGACGACAAGAAACAAACATTTTCATGTTCCTGCAAAGAACCGTGGACTGGAAAAAAATGTGAATTGATCGGTAAGGATATGTTTTAATTTTACACCGAGGTGTATCAAGTGACATTTTTACTCTAGACAATCATAGACGCTCTCTGACTATTTTCTCCAACATAAATAAGATGCTTCTCATTGAGTTCGATAACCCGTGATAAGCAGATAGGGTCGATCCTTTCCTTCGGGATCCAGTTATATCTTTGCTGCTGTACATCCGCCACGCCGCAAGGTGCTAGACGGTATCTAACTTCAGTGCTGGATTAGACCAAAACAGTCGTTTTTCTCTAAATCGCTGGTCGCAATGCGCGAAGCAATCAACAAATTAAAATGAAAGGAACTGAAACCGATATTTGTTTCTGTTTGCGCAGAATCTGTGTACCGTCTAAAGGGTCGTGCGCTTTGGAGTCAGAAACCAACCGTCCGGGCTCGAGCCCTGGCCGGGGTCATTATATTGTATTATTGGGCAAGTCACTCTATTCTCGCAGTGCCTCTCTCCACCCAGGAGTATAAATGGGTATATGCGAATTGTTAGGGCGCAACCTGACAAAATGCTGGAGGTTGCCTAGCATTCTATCCGGGGGGAGTAGCAATACTCCTAGTCGTTTTCATGTTCAACAGTGTACCAGATAAGAGAGGGGTACAGAAAACGTGATTTTGATGATTTTGCAATTGCGAGGCCCTTGTCTATTGACCGTTGCAATTCCTTGATGGAAGCTTGTCATCAAAACTTATCTGGAACCCTGTTCATGCTACAGAAACCATGATGACTCCTTCATTGGATTGGAACACACTTAAACCTATTCTTCCTTTTGTTCTACTTCAGCTGCTCAGAGTGTCACCAATACGTTGTGCTGAATGAAACTGACCGTCATTGGTCCTATGGCAGAGGCAGCAAATCGGATGGTACCCTAGTCCCAGGCTGGTACCGATTTCAGTCCAGTCTATACACAAAAATGCTGGACACCTGTATTTCCCATCACAGATGCCGGACTGACATAACAGGCTGGATGAACGGTGCACACCCATCACTGGAAGATGGCATTGTTACCATGGAGGCTTGCTTCAATGGATACTAGAACTGTTGCTACAGGAGAGTTCAAATTCGTGTAAGAGAGTGTGATGGGTTTTATGTGTACGAGCTAAAGCCGTCACCAACAGGAAAATTTCGCTATTGTGCAACAGCGTAAGAACAGTAACGAATGCGAACTGAAGTGCCGTTTCGGATCTTAACCCTATTCTGCCTGGGCTTTTTTTTCGTTCCTGAGCCTGGGGGGGTGGGGGGCAGATAGTGCCCCCCCTATGTATCTCGAAAAGTATTGACGCTATGAAAATGAAACTTACATGGTGTGTAAAGCATCCGAAAATCTTTATTTTAGTGGCAGTCACGTGTCAATTATGACGTCATGCACGCCATAACGACGTCATACGCTAAACAAATCCGCCATCTTGGATCCGAAATCTTGGATTTTCTAAATTGTTCAGAAATGTCAGAAAATCTCCAAAATCAAGAAAAATATTAAGATGCTAAAACGGCAAAGATTTTGCAAAGATTTCATCGTAAAAAGCAAAACTTTTATGAAAACTGAAATTAAGCTAAAAAAACAAATTTGAGAAAACGATCTGTATCTCGAAAGTTATTTGTGCTATAAAAATGAAACTTATGTGGTGTATAAAGCATTCAAACATGTTTATTTTAGTGACAATCACGAATCAATTGTGATATTATATCACGCCAAAATAACGTCATACTTTAAAAAATGTCCGCCATCTTGGATCCGTCATCTTGGATTTTTAAATTGTTCAGAAATGTCAGAAAATCCCCGAATTTGATTTGAAAACATCGAAAACAATATAAGGATGCAACAGTTGCAACGATTGTGGAGGAAACTATTCGTAGAAAGCGGAAATCTCATGCAAACTGAAAATTAAGCTGAAAATACCAAATTTGGCTAAAACGGCCTGTCAAAACTTGGTTGCCATGGAAACATCAAGTCACGTGATCAAAATATTGACACACCAAAATGTTCCCAGATAATTTTTAGGAAAAGTCATAAAGTTTGGCTATGATTGCTTGAATGCTCTGTAAGTACGATAAATTTGAAGTCAGCGCGGGCACTTTCTGCCCCCCCCCCCCCCCCCCCCCCCAGGCAGGATAGGGTTAATAAACTTTTTGGATTATGACACATTATCGTAGCATGTGATCATCTTTAGAAAGAGCGGGTGAAGCTTTTACTAAAGTAATGTCGTTTTTTTTATTTACCACGGTCATTAGCCCAGTAGCTTCAGTACGTAAGTAACTCAAAATTAAATTGTCATTAAACATGCTTGGGATAAGACGAGATTGTTTGCTCATTAAAACGCAGTTGTTTTCGTATTAGGTATTGGTTAAGAAAACATTTCACGCTGTGTGTAAGACTAATGAAACTTTTAATATTCATGAATACCAATCGAGAACCTCTGTACAATAATATAATCATACTAACTTGATTTATTGATGTTCTCAAACTTTGCCTTGTTAACTGTAATATGATCTTTAGCAAAATGCTTTTAAATGTTTCCATAATCTACTTTAATAGCTTCCGTCCTTAATATAACGGCAGCTAAAGAGCGATTAACGCTTAATTAAGGTCAGGGGCACACAACGGATCGTTTCGGTGTAATATCTGTTCGGAAGGCCTACAATCGCCTAGGATATTCGGTTAGGGAAATGTCATCTCGAACTTTCTTAATATGGGAAAATTAATGCCTTTTGTTTTCGGAGAGATAAAAATGTCGTTTTGGGTACAAAAATAGATCAGCTAGGATTTTCGGAAAGGCAAATTCAGCTCATAAATTCGGGTAAAAGATTTCAATCCCTAAAATTTTTCTGAAGTTTGAAAGTTCAGCTAACGTATCCGAACAAAATAAGCCATTGAACTGCACAAAAAGCATAGTTATAACGTAAAAACGACGTTCCGACACCAACAGGAAAATTTTGTCGTTGGGTGCCCCTGTAAGGTGTGATATTAATCGTCCGTTTTTTTCTAAAACTATTAAATCGATGATCACAAAGCACAAAAAAGCTACCAAAATATTACATAATACCTTATGAAACTAAGAAACTACCATGAACGCCAGTACTAGTTGATAGAACAACTCAATCAATCTACATCCATTGACTACTCAATAGTCATTTGTGACGAAAAACACCTAAACTGAATTTCATTATCATTTTTCATCACTGATGTAATATTATTTCTGAAGCAAAAGGTAATCATTATTTTACACAATTTTAAAGTCTATGAACAAATTGTTTACACTCTTTCGATCGGAATGGACATCATGCTCTCAGTCAAAATTCATTTGCGCTGGGTGACTTCAGGTGGTCATCATCTGAAATGACAAAATGAGCAGAAGAAACATTAACATCACGACGATTTAGATATTGGAGTGAAAATGCCCCCTACCTATAAGTAAATTACCACAAAAACCGGTCGATATTACAGCAAGGAGTCCAAAAGTATGACCACTTTAAATTAATTCACATTATTTCGTGCGTGCAGATTATCCAATCAGAAGCCGAATAAAAGGCTTCTGATTGGATAGTATACGCGCACGAATGAATGTTAATTGAAAGTAGTCACTTTTGGGCTCCTTGATGTTAGCTCGCTGGAAGCCTCCAATATAATTTTATCTTGTTATAATCATCCTACTGTTGAGTTTGTTTTTCATTTTATATCGTTACATTAATGTAACGACCACCAGGTATTCAAAACAAACGAGCTGTAAAAAAAACATTTTAGAAGAGTTCAATGGACATTTCAACATTTTCATACGTCTGCCAATTATTTATTATTATTTTATAATTTCTGTACACGATACGTTGTTTAAAGGCTTACATTCTACAATTTACCTACAACAGAAGTCGTTTATCCCTTCCTTCCAAAGTCCAGTGTTATGTCGTCGCCAATAAGCATAAATGGAGCCCAATGCTTTACATCACTTAAGGTTTCTGATTCTTTTAGAGCTTTCCTGGCCAGGTTGATAGCCTCGCCGACACTTCTTCCTTCCACCAAGTGTTGGTAGAAACATCTCATGAACTCTAGAGTAGCTTCGTCATTAATCGCCCACAGTGACACCAGCACAGAACGAGCACCAGCACCCAGAAACGCCCGCGCTATGCCCACCACACCCTCAGCCTTAATCTCTCCTCGGCCACTATGGCAGCAACTCAGTACAACCAGTCTTGCTCGAAGCTTAAGTTCTAACACATCTTTCATCGTTAAAAGGTAGTCATCTTCCTTTGGGATCTTGGAGGATCGTTCGGGCCAAGGCTTTGGCGACAACGCAATTTCACCAGTTTCCATCTTACCATGTGCTGCAATGTGTACTATGGCAGCAGAGCTGAGTCGTTTCTTTACTTCAGCTTTTGTAGCATTTTTTCCAACAAGAGGCGAGACGTTTAGAATTCCTCCAATCATTTCCACCTCCTTTTTAGCACAGGGAAGTTCGTCCAGACGTTTTCTTCTAACTTCTTTCACCCACGGTTCCCCAACAAGTAGTGCCTTGCTTTCACTGTGGTAACGTTCTGAGCATTCTGCAAGCAATTTCAAACTGGACAGCGAGGGAATCAGCCTTATTCTGAAAGATTCACACAAGAACTTGGAACAGTGGTCCAGAAATGCAGGAAAAGGGACCAAGAACAGTGGACCATCTGGGACGATAGTTAATTCATAGCCATGAATTAAATCCGCGATTGGATTAATGATCATTTCGTACAGAATCCTTAAGGGGCTGTCTTTGCTGTATGCAACCATTCTCTTTCCTTCACTCTTCTTGTCCGCAGGATTCTCAACTATTGGCTCGAGCTCATCCAAGGTACGATTCTCGCACTGAATATCGCGATTAACACCAATTTCTTGTTTAGCATCTCTTGTCAGAGAGTCAAGCGTTGTGATCACATCTTTCTTTAAAGAGGCTTTGTCGATTTTCTTTTTCTAAATTGTACATCTTTTCCTTTTTCCAATACCCAGAAATTGAGTTCTTCAGTACCAACTGCTACGAAAACCGTTTGAGACGTAATGTAACTCAATGTTTCAACGATCTTGGTATCTTTAGCGACTTTTTGAGAAAAGCCATACTGCGATTTCATCAGGTCCATCAGGGCTTGTGCGCGTCCTCGCTCAGCTGTAAAAAGCGCTTCATTAACTTTGTTTTGTTTCAACAAAACTGTCATTAAGCCAATGTATACTTCATCATATTGATCCCGTAAGCTAATTTTCCATTCATCGTTGGTTTTAAGACGATCTCTCAAGTTATCAAACAGTTCTACACTGGATTTATAACATGACTCAGATTGACACAAATCACCAAGAGACTGATAAGCATGGCCAAGGTTGCAATAAGCACGTCCTTGCCCAGCTCTGTCCTTCAATTCTTTGCTTGCACTAAGATCTAGCTGGTGGTACTCGATGGCTTTTTGGAAATCATCGAGGCGGTAATAAGAATTTCCAAGATTGCAATAAGTGCCTGCTTCTCCAGCTCTGTCTCCCTCTTCTTTGGCAATACTAAGACACAGCTGGTGGTTCTCGATGGCTTTTGGCAAATCGCCGAGAGACTCATAACAATTACCAAGACTGCCATAAGCAATTCCTTCTCCATGTTTGTTCCCCCTTTCTTGAGCAATAGTACGGCGCTGGTTGTAACATTCTACGGCTTCTTCGTATTTGTCGAGAGAGAGATAAGCATTGCCAAGACTTCCATAAGCGCGTCCTTCTCCAGCCCTGTCTCCCACTTCTTGGGCAATACTACGACGCAGTTCGAGACACTCTATAGCTTTTGTGAAATCGCCGAGTGAGGTGTAAACATTGCCAAGATTGCCATGAGCACTTCCTTCGCCTGCTCTATCTCCCACTTCTTTGGTAATACTAAGACACAGCTCGTGGTACTTTATAGCTTTTTTGAAATTGCCAAGCCTGCGATGGCATTGCCAAGATTTCCATTCGCACGTCCCTCTCCATCTCTGTTCCCCATTTCTCTGGCAACACTACGATACAGCTTGTGACACTCGATGGCTTTTATGAAATTTCCAAGTGAGCAATAAGCATTGCCAAGATTGCTATTAGCGCGTCCTTCTCCAGCCCTGTCTCCCACTTCTTTGGCAATACTTAGATGCAGTTGGTGGTACTCTATGGCCTTTTTGAAACCACCGCGAGAGCAATAAGCATTACCAAGGTTGCCATACGCGCGTCCTTCTCCAGCTCTGTCTCCCAGTTCTTTGGCAATTCTCAGACGCAGCTGATGGTAGTGGATGGCTTTTATTGCATCACCAAGAGATTCATAGGCATTTCCAAGATTTCCATAAGCGCGTCCTTCTGCAGCTTTGTCTCCCACTTCTTTGGCAATGCCAAGATCTAACTGGTGGTACTCTTTAGCTGTTTCGAATTGTCCGAGTGAGTGATAAGAATTGCCAAGATTGCTGTTAGCGCGTCCTTCTTCATCTCTGTCTCCCACTTCTTTGGCAAGATTGAGATGCAACTGGTGGTATTCTATGGCTTTTTTGTAATCACTGAGAGAGAGATAAGCATTGCCAAGATTGCCATAAGCACGTGCTTCTCCAGCTCTGTCTCCAACTTCTTCGGTAAAACTAAGACGTAGCAGGTGGTACTCTATGGCTTTTTTGTAATCACCAAGAGACTGATACGCGTTACCAAGATTACCATAAGCAAGTCCTTCTCCAGCCTGGTCTCCAACTTCTTTGGCAAGATGTAGCTGGTAGTACTCAATGGCTTTTTTGTAATCACCATGGGCGTAATACGCATTGGCAAGGCTGGTATACGTCTTTACTTCTCTGGCTTTGTCTCTGACTTGTTTGTTAGCTTTTTCTTCCGAGAATATCTGGAAAAATTTAAAAAAATCATTTTTTGCCTATGCGAAAAAGCCTCTTCTGGCGTTTTTTTTTTTTTGCTCAAAACATTGATTCTAACAAAGTGCGCGATTTAACGATGTATTCACAAATAATGTGGCATAATAATGGTATATATGCATGTAAAAGTATTGAAGACATCTTCAATAGCATTAAAGTGGTATTTCTCAATGTAAGAAGACGCAAAGCAAAGGATTCCCCACCCAGGGGTTATTCATGAATCAGAAAGGAATCAAATAAAGTTTACACGAGACAAATGCGGCAATATATTTCAATTTATATTCAGAAGAACTTATCATTAGGTGGTAATTTCAGTTCTAAATATTTTTTCTATATATCGCAGAAATTAAGAAAGCTACCTTTCTTCGGAATGCTTTGGATCGAAACGAAAAATCTAAAAAACGGTATATATTTGATCTCCAGGGAAGAGAGTAATGTAAATGTAAAAGTGACGGGGTGATCGTCAGAAACTTGATCAGAATCTCGCTTTGCATTGTGGGTGTGGCTCGAATTCATGAATTACTAATTCTAAGACAAAACTAGTTCCTGACATATTTTTTCTAGCTTAAAGGAGCTACGTCACGGGTGGCACATCTTGAAAAAATTGGCCAATTTTTTCAAGTTCGTCGTTCGTAATCCGTCTTAATCTTCCTCAATCTTAACCATCCTTGTTCCTTTTCGGTTTATTATTACTTCTTTGGCGTTATTCTACCTTAGTAAACGATTTTTTTAGGTTCCCATCAATTCGAAAGTAATTCTGTTCATCAGAAAAATGACTTAAAATATCGTGACATAGCTACTTTACTACCCTGAAGGTACCGGGAAAACTCTAACGACGATCACCCGTCTCCCGTCACTTTCATACGGAAGTACCTCCGGATTTGATATATTTGGAACTGTAATGATATTTTATTTGAACTTAACGGCCCGCATTAGAACAACTAGGCCATACCTTGCCTTCCATGTTTCCAGTGGCTGCTTTGTTCTTCGCGTCGTCAGTGCATGCGTCTTGACTTGCCATTGCAGACATGATCCTTGTTTCCAACAATGTCTTATTACCAGGGTCGTTCTTTCAAAGTTAAGATAAAAAAGTGAACTTTTAATTGATGCAATAGACCTTTCTCCAAAATGGCCGCTGCAAATTCGTATTAAATGAGCGGAATGATCAAGACCACCTCTTAGGTTAGGTTCAATCTGAGTCGAGATAACGGAAGTTGGAAATTAAGAGACGTTTGTACGATTACCAAACAAGAGGTGGTCTTTCAGGTGCTGGTATAGATCGTTTTCACCAAAATAACAAGATCGTTTTGCCTGCAGTAAAAACATCAACAAACGCAGAGATTGTAGAGTAGGTGAAAGGAGATATATTCCCCAAGTTTTGATTTGGTAGTGTTCGTTGCAACGAAGTCATTGGGAAAAAAATATTCGGAACATTACAGAACTTGGTATGGGTCCGCCATATTGGTGTACCACTTTGGTACACCAAGATGGCGGCCGGCAAAAATGTCTGCGAAAAGAAAAAGATTTTGCTACCAAAGTCACGAGTTTTTCACTTTTGAATGCTTTTAGTTATCATTTTTAACTTATTAGCATATCTGAAAAGTATTTTAAAAGTGCGACAATATTGGTTTCTGCAGCATTTCAGGTCACGTTGAGCCAGGCCGTCTGAAATTAGAAACGTTTTATCTCCAAAACGAAGCAATCTGCTGGCACAAAAATTTCCCCAGAAACTAACTACACTGATGTATATAATATGCTGAAAGAACAGCTTTGTAGGATCAATAGTTTTGAATTTAGCATTTTGATGACGTCACGTGAAAACGATCTATTGATTTTCCGCTCAGTTTAATTTTAATCATTTTGAATTTGCGGCGGCCATTTTGGAGAAAGGTCTATTAAATATTACGGCGGTTTTATCTTGTAATAAAGCTGAGAATACTTCTAAGGGTAGTTTATTATCATTAATTTTGCTTGTTCATTTTTATTTCTTTATTAGTTTAATCAAAGAATCAAACATGACAGCGGCCTAATGGTGAGAGCATTGGACTCCGGATTGAGCGGCCCGGGTTCGAGGTGTTTGGAAATCGGATAAAACACTGTCTCAAGTGTTTGACATATCTTCTCAATTGAAACTAAAACGAAGGAGTAAAAGGAGGATTTAAAATCTATGCTAATTAAGACAAGGTATCCAAACCTCCTATACGCTTATGATTTCCTTTGTTTTAACTTTGCTTTTAAGTTTCTCCAGCTGTGCGGGATGTTTTTTCAGTTCTGTCGTCATGACCGAATATCAAGAGTTTTTCTTCGCCCAATAATTCGTTTAACAAGTTTCTAAGAGTGGAAATTATTCATACTTTCATGCGTATAAAATTCCGTTTCTCAAGGCTAAAACATTTTTAATTGTTATGTCTCGTAAGTAACTTTAATTTGCCCGAAGCAGCATTGGTAAACATAACGGGTTAGAGACGCATGTTCGCTCGCGTGTTTGATGTCAGCTCTTATGTTAGCTGAAAGTTGAAAGTTACAATTATACTGAATCAAGTTACTGCTGACAGTAATAGTTAATTTTGCTCTGAAGAATTCGAAGCAGCTAACTTCATAATCTCAAACATTACTGTAATGTAAAGTTAATTAAAAATTAATTCTATAAATTTAAATAATAGCCTATCGGGCAAAATACACTGCAAACAATCAACATTCGCTTATACAACAGTTTTCAGGTTTATCAGTTATGTTTTAGTACAGTTATAATGATCAAGAGCTGAACAGTTAATAAATAAACTACTCTATATAAAGGCAGTGAGATGGGCTAAACTGAGTCAAACTCTCTATGCAATTGTAATACTCAGACAAATTGAAATGCAAATTCCTGCAATCGAAACTCTGTTGGTTGGATATATGTTCGAAATATCTGTTCCTTGGATCTTTACTTTCCCCAGTTTCTGTCAGCGGGAATTCCGTGTGCCTTTGAGAAAACGTTTGGCTATTTAGAAACGAGTTCTACGCAAACAGGCGCGTTCGTTCGTTCGATCGTGTTCGATTCCGAGTGTCGAACCGGGGGGGTACTCTTGTCTAACCCAAAAGGCTAAACTAGTAAGCAGCACTGGGAAATTGTAGTTGTAAAGCTTCTTTTCTACGCGTTTCGTTTCGTCCTGACATACATAATCCTATTCCAGAGTATCAATTAGCCTTCTTTTTGCCAACTTCTGAGAAACCGATACCCTGTTCCAGACCAAATGTCGTTTGTTATACCCTGTCCAGCGGCACGTATCTATATAGCGCATATAAGGGAGTGTCCCCGCGGGGTATCGTCTCATTTGTAACAAGCGCCAGCAGAATTAAATAAGCGATCGAATACGTACCGCTAATGATGCTTTTCCCTTCGCCAGTATCCTCTTCCAAAAATGGCCAGCTACACTTTTTTGTTAGTCGGTTAATACATTTATAAAACCTTCTACGATTCACCAACACCCTCACACCTATTTCAAACAAGGATGGATATTGAAACTTTGCTTAAAGGTCAAATGCAATGAAATTTTAATCAGGTTAGTTTTAAGTCGAAATCATAGGGAATATTATGAATAATCATATTCTGAAGTTTGAAACGATTTAGACAAAACGTCGCCGAGATATTCCACTTTGAAAACCGCCTTTTTTTTCGCTTCCACAAACGGAAGCGTTCGGGCAAACTTCGGAAAATTGTCGGAAATGGGAAGCTCACCACATATGACGTCACATACACGCGCGAGTCCGCGAGAAGAGCGGGAATTGAAATTCTGCATTTTCAAAACATCAACAAGTGTGGTGTTTTGTGCTGCTTTTAACTGTAGCAACTGTTCAAACACGTCACTTAAAAAGTGAATTCACATTCCTATAAACTATTTCGCGATTATACCAACACGTCCAGGAGCTGAATTCGCAGGGACAGAGTTCAAGTCCAGGGCCCGGTTGTTCGAAAGCCGATTAACGCTAATCCAGGATTAAAAGTTAATCAAGCTCTCAATTTCTCTTGTTTAAAAGTGTTTTTCTCTGCTGATGTTTTGTAAAGTTTAAGATTAGTCAAAGTCAAACAGAAAGACAAAAAATATAAACAGAAAATCTTACTGAAAAGTTGCAAAACTGAAATCAAAATTTGCGCTAATCCTGGATTAGCTTAATCGTCCTTTGAACAACCCGGCCCAGATAGAGAAAGGAAAATTCACCGTCGTGTGTTCTCGTTCTCCGTAATACCGTGAATTTGGTTATTTGACGTTGTTGTTTTTGCAGAAACGGCAAAGAAATCTACTAAAATGCAAAACGCACGTGCGGAGCAATTGCACTACTAATTAAATCTATTGTTTTGTGTCGTTCTCGTTTCCGTCGCCGTCGTGGTTGTTCAAGGTCCCTAATCAGGCGTAAGCTTTTTTACATTCCCTAGCGACGAGAAGGAATGTAAGGAATGGATGAGATTAATTAATTTGTTGTATTTGAGCATTTTCAAAGGAGATGTCAAGGTCTTCATCCATTTTCGTCAATACCGGCTATGGAATAATCTCCGAACAAACCCAGAACACTTGACCCAAGCAAATTACAAGCTTCAAACACGCGCGAAAACACGAGCGAAAACACGCGTGAAAATAAGCTCACCACATATGACGTCACAAAAACATACATTCGTTTCCATTCCAAGCGCGGTCATTTCTGGTTCGTTTTCGTTCAGCCGTCGGAAATTCTCGGAAATTGTCCAATTTTGTGCCTTTTAAGCGCCACAAACCAGCTTTTGAGGGTTGAGTATGATTGATGCCAGTATAAAGAACAGTTTTCGCGACAAAAGAAAAAATACCAAATTTCGTTGCATTTGACCTTTAAAGCCCTCGTGACTTCCGTTATCAAGTTACTTTGAGGGGGAGAGTGAGTATGCACAACTAAATTCCCTCGGTACTTCCATCCAAGATAGGAATGATGGGCATTGTGACTTCACCGCGGGGAATAGGTAAGTATTTTGACAATACAACTGAATAGTGTTATAAATAGCTTGATTTTTCATGGAAGGAGTAATCACCAGATTATTTTTTTTGGCAATAACTATATTTAATGAATTAAACACATACATCACTTACATGACTTACTTCCTCAGGGTTTGTTTTAATTTTTGTTTTGAATCAATCTCGTACCCAGAGTCAACGGTCTAATCGGTCAGCGGTGGTAGTCGCGAGGTTAGACTCGGCTGGGCAATCTCGTGCCCAGAGTCAACGGTCCTCCTCAGCCAGCGCTGGTCGTCGCGAGGTTAGACTCCGGCCGGCTGGGGGAATGGAATTTTGAATCCCAGAAATCTGGTATTCCGGCCGTTGTTTGTTACACGAACAGCCAATCAAATCAAATCTCCCAGAGTCTAACCTGGCTACAACTACCGCTGACTGAGGAGACCGTTGACTCTGGGTACGAGATTGGTTTTGAATTTATTGATATGTTACACTTCGGTAACAGCGTATATGGAGTAAATTGTAATTAAGTTTTGAGTCCGCCATTTGGATACGGCCGTTTCATCGGTTTGGGATAACTTCGAGGTTCTTCTACTCGTTATTATTGTTTGGCAAGGATATCTGGCGTTAACAATGAAGGAAAAGCGTATATGGAGTAAATTGTAATTAAGTTTTTGAGTCCGCCATTTGATACGGCCGTTTCATCGGTTTGGGATAACTTCGAGGTTCTTCTACTCGTTATTATTGTTTGGCAAGGATATCTGGCGTTAACAATGAAGGAAGTGCGAGAATATTGGTTTCTGCAGCATTTCAGGTCAAGTTGAGCCAGGCCGTCTCAAATTAAAAACGTTTTTTTTCCTCCAAAACGAAGCAATCTGCTGGCACAAAACTTCCCCAGAAACTAACTACACTGAGGTATATAATATACTGAAAGAATAGCTTTTGTAGGATCAATAGATAATTCATGAACCCGGATTGCCCTATCAAATCACCGATAATATGTTACACGTCCATGCACTTCATACTGATAAAACATCTGTTTTCCCTTATTAGTATTTTTTTATATGAAGAATACTTCTAAGGGTAGTTTATTATCATTTATTTTTTTTGTTCATTTTTATTTATTTATTAGTTTAATCAAGAATCAAACATGACAGCGCCTAATGGTGAGAGCATTGGACTCCAGATTGAGCGGTCAGGGTTCGAGGTGTTTGGAAATCGGATAAAACACTGTCTCAAGTGTTTTGACATATCTTCTCAATTGAAACTAAAACTAAGGAGTAAAAGGAGGATTTAAAATCTATGCTAATTAAGACAAGGTATCCAAACCTCCTATACGCTTATGATTTCCTTTGTTTTAACTTTGCTTTTAAGAGCGGCCCTCTGTAATTATCGCCCGGAGGCGTGCAAAATGAAAAAATCGAAATTCCTCAAACTTTACCAGAATATAGGTCTAGTTAAACTATTGCTAGAAAAATAACTTTCAGTTCCATCAGATTTTTATTTTGGGCGAACGGCGCCCATAACGGTTTTTCGGCTCTCGCATCAGTTTTCACGGGGTGAATACAACGCATTACTAAACGTCTCCTAAAAAAATAGGCAAAGGAAATATCCAAACACTGTATAGTTTATTGAAAAGAAGACACATTGGTTAATTGGTTAAATGGTTATTTAAACAATTTGATAGCAAACTTAATATTTGAGCAAATTTTAAAGTTTTAGCTTATTTTGACGATTTTGGCAAGGCAAATTAAGCCTAAATTGAGAGGTAAAAAAACCTAATTGGTACATGGCGTGGGGTTATAAAACTATAACCCAATGAAAGAGCAATGTTTCTTCTACAATTATATGTAATAACATTTTTGGGCTACTGAAACTACGAAATTTGAGAGCGCCAAACGAAAGTGCTCCCGAGGTCAAAAATTACCTTTCCGTGTCACGAAATGCGTATAGCTAAAATACACAAGTCACACTGGAAAAATTCTAAGATAGATTTCCCTAAGTAGTTTGTGCTACTGTGGAAGGCTAGCTATTCTTAGATAGATAACGTCTTGATTTCTGGTAAATTTGTGTAAAATCGTAGCTTTTAGAGGTTAATTTGCAGCCACTAAATGTAATTATTTTCGGTCCGAAATTCACGAAATGAAAGGAATTCACGGCACAAGACTATTTCCATCACTCTTCTATATATTAACAAAACCTATAATAAGTGAGACATAATATCGAACTATTTACAGTTAATAATGGCATCAGTACCTGTGAAGTCTTGGAATTGAAATGTAAGCGCCAACGGTGCTCAATGTTTGTGCTCCATGTTTGCCAGAATCAACAGAGATTGGCGTTACAACAATTCACGGATCCAACTTTATCGTGGGTGGGGGCGGGGGTGGGGGGGGGAGAGTAATCATTACATTACAGTCGTGTTTTTTCGTAATATTTGTGAGAACAGATGTATCATATACCTTATTCTCACTTATTTTCGTGAGTATTTATTTTCGCGATGTAGCAAAAAACGCGAAAACTGAAAGACGATATTTCCGCAAAATATTTTTAAAATAAAGCCTCGCGAAATACGGATCAGTCGATTTAGCCAAATCAGTACGCGCCGAAATCAGTGAGAATATTAAACGATAGACATTCATGGAGGGGTGAGCGGGTGTGACCAACGGCCCGTGGTTGCGAGGAAGCTCGAAGGTGAGTGACCGGTTTGGAACTTTTCAGAAACCGCCACTGTAAACAGTTCATTTCCGGTTTCGATTCATTCAACCATCAACCATGGCATCGTGTGGCTACTCTGCGTTTGTCGGAGGGTTTTGTGGTTGCAGTAGGTCTAACCCCGCTAATGCAATGTGCGTGACAATCCAGAGTTGCGGCAAGGATGTAAAAAGTCATTTGAAGTATTTCACCTGTCACGATTCAACTTTAAAAACAGAAACATATCTTCTTCTCGCCAGAGCAGGTAACAACATGGACAACATGCATATGTTTATATTATGTCTGTTTGGTTATTAATATTAATAGAGAAATCAAAGCATTATAGAGCTTCCTAGGCTCTACCTTTAGCAATGTTTCGTGTAAGTGCGTGCGTATTAAAGTGCATAGAAATTATTGTAGCAGCCGATTGCCGAAGACCGGCGGAACATTTTTCGCTCCGAAAAGGGGGGGGGGGGGGGGGGGTGGGGAAGGAGCGTCCATAAATTGGTGCTTCATAGGCCCTATGAAGCACCAATTCTAAAGTAAAACTAGTTGCTGTCGTAGTTAAACTCTTACATGGGTCTTACATTGGAATTGACACCTAAAAGGTACGATGATTACTCCGTCACTTGCCGCAACTCTGGATTGTCACGCACATTGCATTCGCGGGGTTAGACCTACTGCAACCACAAAACCCTCCGACAAACGCAGAGTAGCCACACGATGCCATGGTTGATGGTTGAATGAATCGAAACCGGAAATGAACTGTTTACAGTGGCGGTTTCTGAACAGTCCCAAACCGGCCACTCACCCCTCCATGAATGTCTATTGTTTAATATTCACCTCACTGATTTCGGCGCGTACTTATTTGGCTAAATTGACTGATCCGTATTTCGGCGACGGGCTTTATTTTTAAAATATTTTGCGAAAATATCGTCTTTCAGTTTTCGCGTTTTTTGCTACATCGCGAAAATAAATACTCACGAAAATAGGTGAGAATAAGGTTAATCAAAAAATTATTATGATACATCTGTTCTCACAAATATTGCCAAAAAAAAACACTACTTGTAATGTAATGATTACTCTCCCCCCCCCCCTCCCCCCCCCCCCCTCCCCCCCCCCCCCCCCCACCCACGATAAAGTTGGATCCGTGAATTGTGTAACGCAATCTCTGTTGATTATGGCAACATGGAGCACAAACATTGAGCACCGTTGGCGCTTACATTTCAATTCCAAGACTTCACAGGTACTGATGCCATTATTAACTGTAAATAGTTCGATATTATGTCTCACTTATTATAGGTTTTGTTAATATATAGAAGAGTGATGGAAATAGTCTTGTGCCGTGAATTCCTTTCATTTCGTGAATTTCGGACCGAAAATAATTACATTTTAGTGGCTGCAAATTAACCTCTAAAAGCTACGATTTTACACAAATTTACCAGAAATCAAGACGTTATCTATCTAAGAATAGCTAGCCTTCCACAGTAGCACAAACTATTTAGTGAAATCTATCTTAGAATTTTTCCAGTGTGACTTGTGTATTTTAGCTATACGCATTTCGTGACACGGAAAGGTAATTTTTGACCTCGGGAGCACTTTCGTTTGGCGCTCTCAAATTTCGTAGTTTCAGTAGCCCAAAAATGTTATTACATATATTTGTAGAAGAAACATTGCTCTTTCATTGGGTTATAGTTTTATAACCCACGCCATGTACCAATTAGGTTTTTTTACCTCTCAATTTAGGCTTAATTTGCCTTGCCAAAATCGTCAAAATAAGCTAAAACTTTAAAATTTGCTCAAATATTAAGTTTGCTATCAAATTGTATAAATAACCATTTAACCAATTAACCAATGTGTCTTCTTTTCAATAAACTATACAGTGTTTGGATATTTCCTTTGCCTATTTTTTTAGGAGACGTTTAGTAATGTGTTGTATTCACCCCGTGAAAACTGATGCGAGAGCCGAAAACCGTTATGGGCGCCGTTCGCCCAAAATAAAAATCTGATGGAACTGAAAGTTATTTTTCTAGCAATAGTTTAACTAGACCTATATTCTGGTAAAGTTTGAGGAATTTCGATTTTTTTCATTTTG
Source organism: Desmophyllum pertusum (assembly GCA_029204205.1). Lineage (NCBI taxonomy): Eukaryota > Metazoa > Cnidaria > Anthozoa > Scleractinia > Caryophylliidae > Desmophyllum > Desmophyllum pertusum. Next base: position 110,381 of record MU825436.1, on the reverse strand, counting down.
CACGCCTCCGGGCGATAATTACAGAGGGCCGCTCTTAAGTTGTCTCCATGCCCTGTGGCGGGATAATGTGGTTTTTTCAGTTCTGTCGTGTCATAATCGAATATCAAGAGTTTTCTTTCTTTCTTCTTCTCCAAAATAATTCGTTATAAATAAATAACAAGTTTTCTAGAGTGGAAATTATTCATACTTTCATGTGGTATAAAATGGGGTGTGGCCTGTTTGTTTGGGTTTCCTCAAGGCTAAAACATTTTAATTTTTTTTGTTTCTCGTAAGTAACTTTAATTTGCCCCGAAGGCAAGCAAGCATTGGTAAACACTAACCGGGGTTAGAGACGAACGGCATGTTCGCTCCGCTGCGCGTGTTTTGATGTGAGCTCTTATTCTTATGTTAGCATGAAAGTTGAAGAGTTAACAATTATACTGTACTGAATCAAGTTAATGCCGGATGCCGAAAGCAATGGAATTTAATGGGAATGCCGGACAGAAACAGTTTAATTTTGGGCTCAGGTATACCCTCAACTCAAAACAAACGGAAAAAAAACCGGAGGGGGAACGGCAAAACCAAACGACGAAACCTCAAAACGCACAAACCCTCAACACCGAAACAAAAACGGGCCGTTGAAAGAAATTCGAAGCAGAGAAGCTTAAACTTCATAATCCTCAACTAATCTCAAACATTACTGTCATTACTGCAGGTCAAATTAATTAAAATTAATAATTCTATTCTATAAATTTAAATAACAAAAACCTTATTATCGGTCGGATCCTATAACTAAATCGTATCCGGCTGTCAAAACAACCTATCGGGGTCAACCTATCGGGGTATAATCCGGGTTCTTCGGCGTCGGAACACCTATATCGTCGTCCGAATCATCGCGTGCAAAATACCCTGGCAAACAATCAACATTCGCTTATTACAACAGTTTTTCAGGTTTAATTCAGTTATGTTTTTTAAGCAAGAAACTGAGTTATATACTGATTAAGAAGAGCTGAACAGTTAATAAATCAACTACTCTATTATAAAGGCTTAAACTGAGTAGGCTAAACTAAACTGGATCCATCAGAACAATCAGAGGCTTTTTTAATGCAATTGTAATACTCAAAAACAAATTGAAATGTCAAATTCCTCCTGCATTCCTGCAAATCAATCAAACTCTGTTGGTTGGATGTTCGAAATATCTGTTTCCTTGTATCTTTAAACTTTCCCCAGTTTTCCCTGGTCCCCCAGTTTTTCGTCTGTCCAAAAAACGACGCAACGAAACGGGAAACGTACGGGAATTCTATGTGCCTTTGAAGAAAAAAACGTTTGGGGCTATTTAGAAAAACGAGTTTCTATTTCTACGCAAACATCAAAACAGTGCGGCGCTTCGTTCGTTCGAATCGTGTTCGATTCCGAGTGTCGAACCGGGGTGTACTCTTGTCTAACCCAAAAGGTTAAACTAGTAAGCAGAACTGCGAACTTGTAGTTGTAAAGCTTCTTTTCTACGCGTTTCGTTTCGTCTGACATACATAATACTATTCCAGAGTATCAATTAGCGATACCTTGTTCCAGACCAATTGTCGTTTGTTATACCCTGTTCCAGACCAAAATGCTCAAAAAACCATACCCTGTCCAGCGGCACGCACCTATATAGCGCATATAAGGGAGTGCCCCCCGGGGTATCGTCTCATTTGCAACAAGCGCCAGCAGAATTAAATAAGCGATCGAATACGTACCGCTAATGATGCTTTTCTCTTCGCCAGTATCCTCTTCCAAAAATGGCCAGCTACACTTTTTCGTTAGTCGGTTAATACATTATAAAACCTTCTACGATTCCACCAACACCCTCACACCCATTTCAAACAAGGATGGATATTGAAACTTTGCTTAAAGGATCCCTCTCAACCAGTGTGCTTTGCGGTCGCGTGTTATTGTTTTTCATCCGGGAACTCGGTCTCTCGTGACGCTAATGTATGCCATACTTTCGAAATTGTGCTAACTTTTGTCGTCTAACTGCTTTTTGTGGCCAGAAACAAGGGCCAGAATCCTGCAAAAAGTAGTTTTTTAACTTCAAGTTACCATTTTCGCGGCACCCGAAAATGGCCGCCGTAAGAATTATCGGCGCGCAAAGCACACTGGTTGAGAGAGACCCTTTAAAGCCCTCGTGACTTCCGGTATCGAGTTACTTTGAGGGGGAGAGTGAGTATGCACAACTAAATCCATCGGTACTTCCATCCAATATAGGAATGATGGGGCATTGTGACTTCACCGCGGGGAATAGGTAAGTGTTTTGACAATACAACTGAATTCCATGAAAAATCAAGCTATTTATAACACTAGGAGTAATCACCAGATTATTTTTTTGGCAATAACTTGATTTAATTATACACATACATCACTTACATGACTTACTTCCTCAGGGTTTGTTTTAATTTTTGTTTTGAATCAATCTCGTACCCAGAGTCAACGGTCTCCTCGGTCAGCGGTGGTAGTCGTGAGGTTTAGACTCCGGCTGGGCAATCTCGTGCCCAGAGTCAACGGTCTCCTCAGCCAGCGCTGGTCGTCGCGAGGTTAGACTCCGGCCGGCTGGGGGAATGGAATTTTGAATCCCAGAAATCTGGTATTCCGGTCGTTGTTTGTTACACGAACAGCCAATCAAAAATTCAAAAAAAATTCCATTCCCCCAGAGTCTAACTTGGCTACAACTACCGCTGACTGAGGAGACCGTTGACTCTGGGTACGAGTTTGGTTTTGAATTTTATTGATATGTTACACTTCGGTAACAGCGTATATGGAGTAAATTGTAATTAAGTTTTTGAGTCCGCCATTTAATACGGCGTTTCATCGGTTTGGGATAACTTCGAGGTTCTTCTACTCGTTTATTATTGTTTGGCAAGGATGTCTGGCGTTAACAATGAAGGAAAAGGTAAGTTTGTCCCGGAATTTTTATTTTGGCTAGAAAACATTCCTCGTGCGAGGCTCACAAAAACATTGCAGGCGGAGATTGTGCAGTGATGGACTGTAAATCATCTTGTTAACTTAATTACAATACGTTTACTAAGTGATAGATACATTATTCGCGTCCAGATCTGTATGGGATTTACAATACTTTACGTACAATACTTTACTTGTGATATTAATACCTTATACAATACCATTAACTACTTACAATAATAATACGAACAATTATAATACGTACAGAGTGCTATCCTGGGTACATATCTAATTAGACAGTCAAATGTATAGTATCGCTGTTTATTTTTACGAGTTGTGGCAAAATACAAACAGCGAGTTAAAATATACGGCTGCGCTAATAAGAGATTTATTATACCACTACGTTTAGACCGTCAAAAAACAAAGAATTGGAAGCTCGAGCTTATGGTTTCCATAGCAGCTAAAAACTAAATCGACAAAATAACTAAACTACAGTTGAAACCTCCTTGTGCGACCACCTCTTGTAAGCGACCGCTTTTCCAAAAATGCCAAAATTTCGGCAACCAGTTTTAATCACTACAAAAGGAACATCTCGTAAGCGTAGCGACCACCTAGGCTTGACATTTTGGGTGGTCGCTTACGAGAAGTTCAACTGTATTAATTGTTGTATTTGTACTTCTGTGGAAATAAAAATAATGATAAGGTAATTAGCCAGAAGGATGACAGAAAACCAGAATGCCTTGGTGTGAACCAAAATATATTCGAGGGACTCCTCCTGATCTCAATAAGAGGTGCACATCGGAGAAAGACCAATTTCATTTGATGTAACATTTTCTTGGTGCAAAGAATACCATTATTTTTTTTTAACTGGGATGCGCAAAAACACATATATACGGGCCAGGGGAAGATTACTAGACTTGTAGCACAAAATAAAATTAAAATTAAAAAAGGAGACTAACGGCCTCAAAGCATGTATGATGAAAGTGCGTCCTTAATTGTCTACGTGGTGTAATCTTACACTGAAGTTTCCTTTGGAGCTTGGCGATTCAGTGCGTCTTCTTTTAGAAGAGGTTTGCTTAGCCGGCATGCGGAGAGAGTGGTGTGATAGCTGCACATGCTCCGCTTCATGCTCAGTTCGTCAGATGGGGTACACAGCGTCACAGCAACAGGGTCTGCGTTGATAACAGCATCAGTTGTGAAATCCTGTCTCTTTCGATTCAAGTGGAAGAGTGCCAAAGCCACGGTTCGAAAACTATATATAGAACAAAATATCGTGTTTAAATAAATGCTTTCATCATCATCATCATCATCATCATCATCATCATCATCATCACCATCATCATCATCACCACCATCACCATCATCATCATCATCATCCACCATCACCATCATCATCATCATCATCGTCAGCTTTAGCTGTTAGCCTCAACGACCTTGCGCCAATATTCTGTCATCGTTAAATTAGATTCTAGTCTAATGCAGTCTCTTTGACCCTTTCTAGGTTTTTATTACGGAGTGACGTCCTAGATGGTGGATGGGTTGGGTGGAGTGAAACTGCAATTGTTCCCTCTTTTTCTTTGTGAACGCAAAGATTGATTTGAGTGGAATTCAGCACTAAATATCTGACTGAGAAAATTAGTTCAGTGTGAGGATCTGGTTGACTATTTTGTCAGGGTCCCCTAAAAGCGAAATAAAATAAATATATTTCGTATCCAACAGTAAGTCATCATTCAATCAGAACAGACAATCAAGTGAAGGATATTGGAACATCGCGTAAGACTCCAAGCTCAATATCCAAATTTTCAATACGTTTTCTCGTGGATTTTATAATAATTCAGCTCGGCAGAACAAGGTTTTTGTCTAAGCTTGATTTAAGATTCTAATTATCAAACTCACCGTTTGCTGACCAACATGCAGATGAGGGGGTTGTATACGGTGCTTGCTTTGGCGAATATTCCAGGAATGAACGATTTTTCTCTATCAAACATCTCCGAACCACCAAACACAGATATCATGGCGCACACACAATATGGCGTCCAGCTAAGAACAAAGCTGATTATACCGACCAAGACCATCATGACTGCTTTCATTGCCTTCCTCCTGTCCTTCTCCATCATCAAATTAACGCAAATGGTTTGTTTTGACCTGCATGAAGGAAGGAATTAATGGGTACATGCATGCTGAATGCATGAGTGCATGAATGCATGAGAGCACATGAGTGCATGAATGCATGAGTGCATGAATGCATGAGTGCATGAATGCATGAGTGCATGAATGCATGAGTGCATGAGTGCATGAAATGCATGAATGCATGGATGGGTGAAATGGTGAATGAATGAACGAATGTATAAATTCATGCATGAACGAATGAAGAGATGTAGGAAATAAGGAATTAATGAATACCTTTATTTCAGTATCGGACAAAAGATGATAAAAGATAACATACTAAAAAAGGCTAAGTTAAAAAAAAATAATACAGTGATATCTAAATTAGTTAAAATGCTGACTTTAGTTAGGAATACTAACCTCCAGTAAATCCTGATGAAGCAGACGATGGAAACTCCCAGGGGAATTACGAAGGCCAACATGACGAGCACCAATAAGTAGGCTCGTCCGGCGTCACTGTTTTCCCGCCAATTTGGAGCGCAGATCGCACCACCAGACTCAAAAGCAAATGAGCCCCAGCCGACCAGGGGAGGGAACATTACGATAATCGCGTACAACCAAGTGATTGTCAACGTCTTAATGATCTTATGACGTTCCCAGGCTTCTCGCTCGGCCAGAACTGTTTCAAACTTCACATCTCCATCTCTCAACCTGCGGTAGATCTGACGAGGGCGAGAGCCATGGTAGCAAATGTGGTAATGCATCCGACCCCTGTGAAGAAGCCCAACAACTGGAAAAGATTCGATACACAGTTTTAGCTGAATGAATTGTTGTTTTAAGCTTTAAAAAAAAAGAGCTTAAAGCCTAAGCTTTAGCTGCTGATAACGCAACTTATTATTCAACAAATTGTCACGATGCCCATATATTTGTCAAGAAGCCATTGTTATCTGTCATCAGTACATGACAGATATCCTGCCGTATACCTGTTATGTAGTTTGCCATATTTGGAAGTGCAGTCAATAAGACTCGTCCGATATATTGGAAAGCGCTGCTGAGTATGAGAGAACTTTTCGACGCTTTTAGTTTGCGACTCGTGACAATTTGTTGAATAATAAAACAATATTGCGGAATATCGTCAGATTTTAGCCAACTCGGCCTACGGCCTTGTCGGCTAAGTATCAAGTCATATTCCGCGCGATTTCCCAGGACAATTATTAAATAGGAATTATTCAAGTTACCAAAATATACCAAAGAAGAACAGAGGGAAATACGCAATGACGTAACGTGCAGACAAATGGATAATAAAATTGCGGGCTCAGCGCCACATGTTCGGTAACTCAAAGCAAACAACTCGCCGCCGGCAATGACGTACGAACACTGTTTCCATGGCAATTAAATGTAAATGTGGCCAGGATCTTGATTCAATTAGCCAAGGCACGTCCCAGGGTATATAGTTTCATAACCATTTTTGTGATCTCTACAACTGGGATTTACGGTATTAAGTTTTCTTTCAACACTAAAATATGACAAAACCGAAAAAATAATAATTATAAAAAAAAAGATAAGATGGCTATGATGTAATGACAATTATTAATTTTATTGTCGATTTTAAACCAAGGATCTTATTCAAGTAACCAAGGTATAGCCTCGGGTAACTGTTACGTAACTACAGTCATTCTCAAAATGTTTGAACGACTTTAGTTACGTAACAGTAGTTCCCTGCGAGTTGTAGTACGTATATATGTTTTCATAGCTTTTTTCTGATCTCTACAACGGGTAGTTACAAACAGTACTACGTTTCCTTTCAACACTAAAATATAACAAAACCGAAAAAAAAAATAATAATTGTAAAAAGAAAAGAATAGATGGTTATGATGTAATGGTAATTATTACTTGAATTTTGTTGTCGATTTTAAACCTTCGGAAAATTTGAATGCTTATATGCGGTCAGGATCTTGATTCAAAGCACCAAGTACAGTACACTCTCAGGCCACTGTTACGTAACTAAAGTCATTCGTAAAACTTTGATGAACGCGTTAGTTACGTAACAGTGACCTGGGAGGTATAGTTTCATATTTTTTTTCTGATCTCTACAACGGGTAGTTACAAACAGTACTACGTTAATTTCTTTCCAACACTAAAGAATAGATGGTTATGAAGCGATGCCTTGACTCGTTTATTTCTTCGTCGTTGCTTCATTTTCAAACTTGTAACGAGATTAACCTTTCACTCTCAGAGCCAAACCATGAGCCAATAAATGTGGTTGTAATTTTTTATTCTGTGGATGAAAACCCGGTGTGTGACCATTCAAATGAAAGCTATTGAGCAGTACTTTCAAGTGGTGCTGTTTGTTGTTGACAATTTTGCCAAGTGAATTCAAGATTTTTTCCTCAGTTTTGAACTTAGCACTCTTGGAGTGAAAGGGTTAAAATCTACACAACGTTTGCCTTACCTGGCAATATAAGCCACCAAGCAGCTTTTTCTGTGCCCAGGCGGACGCGGCAATAGGCGGAAAATCCACTGCAATAACTATCGTATTCGCAAGTGCAATGTTTAAAAAATACGGCGACAGGTCAAACTTTCGAAACGGTGGTTTGAATATAATCACAAATGAAAGCGTTTGCAACGCAAATCCCACGATCATCAGCCCAGTAATGCTCGTACCTAGAGCGACGAATTCCACCTCGTTCAGCGAAGACATTTTCACCAGTTACCTTCGCTTTCTCCTGGCGGAATGGAACAAGGACGGCCGTTGTAACGCTGTTATTTGGCGGTAAGGCCCTAGATGACGTCATTTAATTAACCGGCTTTACTAGTTCTGACTGATTAACATCAAAACAAGCTCTACTGGCTGGCTGCCCTGGTTCAGAACGTCCTTCATTCTTGTCACATTTCTGTTTCTGTGAAGAGATTTTAACCGGGCAGCAGGCTAAGCTGATTTTAAACAGTTATTTGCATTCGTCAAAAAAAAAATTAAAACAAATATCGGTATGTAACTCAAAGCAAACAACTCACCACCGGTAATGACGTACGAACACTGTTTCCATGGCAATTAAATGTAAATGTGTAAATGTGGCCAGAATCTTGATTCAGGTAACCAAGGAACGTCGCAATTTTACGACCTACTTTAGTTACGTAACAGTGCTGACCTGAGGTAAGGTTTCATAATATTTGTTTGTAATTCCCACCGAAGCCCTTGCTCCTAATCACCCCGGGTATTGTTAACTTGGAACGAGGCGACTCCGGAGGTGACAGTGACAGTGACAGTGGTCAACTTTTGCTGAGCAATATTTTTGTTTCCATCTTCAGGTTGTGCAATAATTTTTGTTACCTTGTCTGATATTTTTTTTTCTTTAGCTCATTGTGCGGGATTTTTTCTTTTGGTATTTGACAAACACATGCTAAAGCTTGGAGCAAGCGATGATGATGAGCAATTATTGAGTAGGAGTTCCTGTTTCTGTCTATATTTTGACGGCAGTATTATGTTGTGTTATTAACCAAAAAAAAAGAAAACCCCCCCAAAAAAACCCAGGAGGATTCGAGTCCCCCCCCCCCCCCCCATAAAAGAACCCCAGGCAGATTCGAAACACTCGCCCCAAGTACCGATGATCACATTGAAAGGTTAGCGCGTTATACCATTAGGCGACGAGCGCGCCGTGTGACGTCATTTCCGCCAAACACCTTCTTGGAAATATGACCGTAAACTCCCGACGATATTTGATCCTGCCTGAGCTCTTTGCTGGACAAACTGTTATATTATAGTTTTCTTTGATTACAATTCAACAATCAACTAGAAAAATGTTGCGGCGTCGTTGCGGTCGTTGCGGTCTAGATGCTGGTCTAATGGGGTTCGGTCTGTACTGTCGACCTCTCCCTACTGGGAGAATATTGACCGCGGTCAAGATTCCCCCATACAGATCTCCCACTCGGTTAATAAGTGGTAAATATCTGCACTCGTTTTGGTGCGTATTCGCACTCTAAAATGCTATGTCGTATAATAAGGTGTGTTATCCAGTATGCTGTAAAATTAAAATTGTGTCAGAATAAGGGCTGACATGTACATTTATTTCTTCGGCTATAAATAAATTTTATTAAGCTTTGGTTCATTGGAAGGACGAGGGTAATGCGTAGGCTAGAATGTGGCGATTTCATCCGAAAATGAAAACGAAATTCCATCCGGGCAGAAAGCATGCTCAATACAACCTGCTTTAAATTATAAATAAAAGCACTGTGTTACGTCACGGATATACTATAAATTTTTTATGTTAGGTATCACGCATAAAGACATGTATGTTACTCCACAACGGTACGTTTAGTTCTTTGAACGAGCGAGCGAACCAGAGCAGAATGACAGTGAAATTCCTTGCAATACTGTCTTTTATAATATGCCTGGTGAATACTATGAGTCTTCGTGTTAGCCTGATACAGCATCGATTTGAATGTCACCCATTTCATTATTTAAATGTCGCACATTTAGAGGCCAGATCTGTTGATGATAACATGGACTGTAGCTTCGCTTGTCTCCAAAATGCCTTATGTGTTTCGTTCAACGTGGCTGTGTTACCTGATATTAAAGGGAGGCGATGGTGCGAACTCCTTCCATTCACAAGCTACAATGAGACAGAGAAGCTGACTGCACATCACCAATCACATCATTACAGCATACAGGTCAGTATACTGTGTTGAAGCCAGCTTATAACCAATACTGATTTATTTAATACCTAAGTAGAACATAAAGTTATATATAGTTTAACAGATAACGATCTCAATTCTATCAATATCATATTCAACTGGCATGGATCGATTAAACTAATTAAAAATAGAGTTGATAATTTTAGACTTAAGCCTGGGCCAAACGAGTGGGGTTTTTTGAATTGTTGTTTTTGCTGCCGAGAGTTAGTTGTCGATACAACTCTCCGCGACTGTCATCAGCTCGGGCCCAACGAGATAAAAATTCGAAGAGGTTCAAATTCGACGAGAGCGCACGAGGGTTTCAGGCCAAAAAAGCGAGAGTTTTTGAACTCTTAACAACAACTGTCGTTCTCATTTGGCTTGCAGCTGGGCTTGAGTGAAAGTCGCAGTTTATAGCTTTCGCTCGCGTTCAATTTAAATTTTTTATTTTCTTCTTCTTCAATAGTTTGACATTTTCGACACGTTTAGCTAATCAAAAAGAAAAACACACAAAACCAAAAACTGCCCAGAAAATTTGGAACAAATTAAAACTCTCAAACAATCTACACAAATTCAGCGGCAAATCAAGCCATATGTTGGACAAAAATTGTTCGACACAAAATATCGAATTAAATAGTATCACGGGGATTTGATGTCATTTCAAAAACCGAAAAACGTGTTTGTATTAACAGAAAACTAAAATTAATGGTCAAATGTTGTTATAAATACCATCCTAGTGTATTAAAACTGTCAATAAGTGTCTCTGGCCATACAAACTGGGTCGGAATGGATTGCAATTTGAAAAACATGTTAGGCTAATTTTTTTCAATTTCTCGCATTTTCGTTTCCAAAATGCACTAGAACAGACCGTAATTTGTTCCTCTTTCAAGAATTTGGTTGATTTCATTTTCTTGGTGTTCTAGAATTATTTTGTAAATAAAAATGGTACTGAAGCACAGTTTTGACCAAAAAAGGTCAAAATCCCCGTAATACTGCCCCTTTAAATTTAGATTCGTAGCAAAGCAGAGTAGTTTGTTTATATTTCAGTTATCGCTACATGTATATCGAAGAGATATCGATATAGGATCAATTTTATCGCGAAATTTGTCAGTGATTCAGCCTACCAAGATAGGAACATCGATATGTATGCAAAAGTAAGCAAATATAATGGGTAAGATTGATATTTGTAATTATATGTATATGTTGTGGTTCAAATTTGTTTTGGTTTAAAAATTTTCAAACCAGTTTGATTTATTAGTTCCTTTGTCTAATATTCATTACCATAATCTGAAACAAAGGAAAATAAAAATCAAACTGGTTTGAATAATTATATTCATATTATGCCAATTTCACTGATACCAATTGAATGAATTTCAATAGATCTTTTAACTTATTAAAATAAGTTAACTCACAGGGAGACTACTTTGTAAAATTAAGCCCGTGAGGGCTTCTTTAGTCTTTAGTCTTCCTTCCAAAGCTATTTTATTGTAACACTTTCCAATATGTATTTGTATTACTTGAATGGAAATAAACATTCATTCATTCCAGTTAATCCTATGTTTATTTTTGAGGTAAATAAATAAATGATTAGATTATGTCGCAGTGTATCTCTGTAATATTTTGTTTTGTTTTGTTTTGTTTTGTAAGTAAACCGTTAAGTCAATTGTTGTGTATAAAATTAATAACTTACTGCTTTACCTCCTATTTCACTGCCACGCGACCAAAATCGGTTTGAAGATTTCCGACATCCATACATGTCATAACTTATGGAAGGTGTTTGATTTTACCGGTAATTACGATAATGTTTTCATTAATCCAAAGCGGCTTTGTGGTAAAAGATTTCCAGCTGTCTTTTCAACATGTTGTCTTACAATTCACTTGGATGAAAAGTTTATTGCCATCCGTTCTAAACTTTGAGAACATTTGATGGCTTAACCCTATTCAGCCTGGACCAAACAAAACATCGTTTAAAACGTTTCACACCTGAGTTAAACCTGGAATCAATTATATGTAACGTGGTTATAAATTTTAAGTTTGTGGATGAAACCCTAGAGTTTGACCATTCAAATGAAAGCTATTGATCAGCTGCCTCGTCCCCTCGCGGGCTCATCTAGAAAAGCCTGTGGAGGAGGCAGATTGAGCAGTACTTTCATGTGGTACTGTTTATTATGCTGTACAAGGTGGTTCTAACTTTTAAGTCTGTGGATGAAGCCCTACTGTGTGACCATTCAAATGAAAGCTATTGAGCAGTACTTTCATGTGGTACTGTTTATTATGCTGTACAAGGTGGTTCTAACTTTTAAGTCTGTGGATGAAGCCCTACTGTGTGACCATTCAAATGAAAGCTATTGAGCAGTACTTTCATGTGGTACTGTTTATTATGCTGTACTGGTTCTAACTTTTAAGTCTGTGGATGAAACCCTAGAGTTTGACCATTCATCTCTAAATTGGAAATTCTCTCTATTTGTTTTCTATTATTTTGAGAAAAGAACATTTTGGAATGTTATAATATAAGATAACATGTTTATTTATCGTGGTCAGTACATATAGCTATGGTAACGGTGCGTCCTACAGACTTGTCGAGTAAGGTCTGCAGGGGCCCTCCAGCTTCTTTACAAGTACGTCACAAAATAAAGGATACAAATAAAATAATTTCAAGTAGGTATTATAAAAGTTGTAATTATAAAGCTATTTAACTACTGACAATTTGAAAACCTTTGGAAGTGAATGGGTTAAGAATGTTATTTAAGTATGTAAATTTCGATGTAATTAAGTAATATAAAAGACGCAGGCAGGTACGTAAGTGTGTATGTATTGTGATATATAAGCCATGTCAGTGTGGAAGTAAAGATGTTGCATGTCGTGATTGTGTTTAACATAACCATCAAAACATTTAAAATGAAAAAGAACTGAAACCGATATTCATTTTTTTTTCCGCAGAATCCGTGTTCCAGCACGCCCTGTATGAACAATGGCAATTGTACACCGACATCCTTCAGAGATGGAACCTATCAATGCACCTGTCATCCGGGATATATTGGCGATCAGTGTGAAATTGGTAATTGATTTTGAACTGTTGCAATGTATAGTAAACGTCTTGAACAAGAGAGAAAGCAGGGGTGGGGAAAGGGTAAAACGCAGGAGATTGGGGTTGGGGCTTGGCTTGGAATGGCAATTGAAGCAAGAAACACAGACAAACACTACAAAAACTGTTTGCTTGCATGAACAACATCAGAAAATTAACAGGTAAAAGAACTGGCAAAAAGAAACGTTTTGTCCAAATTATAGCTTTGTAGCGTTTTTCATAACCGAGTTATTGCCAAACTAATTTTCAGAAAATTACAGTATTTAGTATGCCGCCGCCATGTTTGTGTCCTTCAGAGGTACACAAATATGGCCGCCATAAAATTGCACAAGAATTGCAGTAGATTCTACCGTCAACATCATTAGCTTTCACTTCAAATCTGTTTATACATCACTTCTAAATTATTATCACGTCTGAAAATTTAAAAATGTTATAAAAATCATGCGTTTTTTGTGACAGTTCAGAAACACATTCATCCGGGACATCACAAATTTCAAATAGCTTTATTTCCAAAAGGAATCACTGGATCGATACCAAACTTTGCATAGAGATCAATGATTTCCATGTCTAGAAGATATAAAAAGAATAGCTATGTAGGATGAACAGTTTAGATTTTAGAATTTTGATGACGTCAGATGAACACAAAGAATTGGAACAGACTTAAACCCATTCTACTTTGTTTTTACTTCAGCTGCGCCAGAGTGTCACCAATACGCTGTGCTGAATGAAACTGGCCGTCACCGGTCCTATGGCAGAGGTAGTAACCGAGACAGCTCGCTCATCCCAGGCTGGTACCGATTTCAGTCCAGTCTATACACAAAAATGCTGGACACCTGTATTCCCCATCACAAATGCAAGACCGACATGACAGGCTGGCTGAACGGCGTACACCCATCACTGGAAGACGGCATTGTTACCAGGGAAGCTTGCTTCAATGGATACTATAACTGTTGCCACAGGAGAGTTCAAATCCGTGTAAGAGAGTGTAATGGGTTTTATGTGTACGAGCTAAAGCCGTCACCTGCAGGCAAATTTCGCTATTGTGCAACAGCGTAGGAACTGTCAAGTATTTGCAGTGGCTTTTCGGGTCTAAAGACCTTTTTAGATTATGACACATTGTGATCATGTAATCTTTTTAGTAAGAGCGGTTTCATTTGAAACCAAACATTATGAAGAAACCATAATGGCCTTTTATGTCAAGTATTTTACAAGATAGAAGATAAGCAATGGATTGTATTTTTAGTATCATACTGTTATTACACCTATATAACCTGTATTATTATACATTCAACTCACTATCTCTTTTCTGATTGGCCGAAAGAGTACAGTGAATTTTCGAAATCAGCGCCTTTGAAAGCATCTACGTCATCTACCTACAGATTATACAATAATCATGTCAAGTGCACTCAAGGTCACGGGTAATCATGTCAAGTTCGCGAGAGGATCACGGGTAATCACGGGTAATCATGTCAAGTTCGCGCGCTTTGCGTTGCTTGCCGCTTATAAGTAAACAACATCGTTGGCAAAAGCATTATTTTTTTTCGTTGAATGTATAATAAAACAATTATTAGATTCGGTTTTTGTGATATCCAGAATAATCAAGGTCTCGGTAAGAGTTATCAGTCTCAGCCTTCGGCTTCGGCAGATAACTCTTACCTCGACCTTGATTATTCTGGATATCACAAAAACCTCATCCAATAATTGTTAATAATCAATATTGTCACACTTGAACCTAGTTATATGATCTTAGCTCCCACGAGTCTCCTGTAGCTCAGTGGTAGAGCGTCCGTCCTGTGTGCGGAAGCTCATAGGTTTAAATTAACTCCTGTGGGGGGAACTCGGAATTTTTTTCCGAGTAGCTTGTGTCACTGACAGAATTATATCTTTCTCAATATATTGTCAGTAAGTTATGGATTTTATGCATGTATTGTAATGTTTTTTTTTCTTTTGCTTTGTAAGTAAGTAATGTGTACCAATAAAAAAAGTAAAAAATCAAATCAAATCAATTATAAAAGTATGTTACAAAGACAATGATCGGCAGTTTCCGGTAAACTTGCACCTTGGCCAATCAAGCGACAGGGTGCGTCGGTCGATAGCGTTCTTGATTAACGCAAGTCTTGCTCTTTGCGCGCCCCTTTTGGTCGTTCACCATCACACCGTGCACGTCTCTTCACCGGAAAAAAAGTCAAAACTTTTCCCCCACCTCCTTTCAAGTTGGACGGAATGACGTCACGTATACGCGGCCAGGCAGCTAAGTACGATTCAAAATGGCGGCGCTCGATGTCGAATTTTGGGCTTTGGAGACAAATTTCATGAGGATCGCGCATACTTTCGAAGCTTAGATAACGGTATGTAGCTCAACTCAATGTTTACTTTTTATTGGTGATTACAAAAAAGTTAAAAAGATATGCTTTCTGGAGTGACCTTGTCCTTTAAGGATTTATCTAGTAGAACTTATCTGTGGAACCATAGTTAATAGAGGGAAATGGTTATGAAGCCCGGCAAACATCAAAGGAGCAAACAAAGATGGCAAGATTTATGTTGGAAGGTCCACGACCCTGCACAATCTTTTGTTTTGCGCTCATACACTATGCATGAATTACGTAATCGAAACGTTTCTATTGGTTAGTTGCTTGAACACACGTAACCACCTATTGTATTTTGTCAGGTTTTGTGCACGGTCAAGGCAAAAAAAGCGAACAAAAAGATATAACAAAGAACTTTGCCGCGCTTCATAACTCTATTAACTATGGTGGAACTTGAAGGAAACCTTAAAAAGAAATGATAAAGATGAGTTGACAAGCTTACTTACCTTAGCTTACTTACAGGTTAGCGCTTCAACGCTGAAGAAAATGAAAAATGCCGAAATTCGCCGGTTCGCGACAGGAAAGTCGCTGCCATCTTGTCAAATCCGAGACCGCAAAGGATTGTCGGAAGACGTTCATCCCTCCTCTGTATGTACACTAAACTTAATCCGGCTTTGAAAAAAATAACAATACTGTACGGTGCCATTGGAGTTATACTTAAGCTTTGTTCACGTTTGAAAATTCAATTTGACGAGGAAAACTTATAAACATATTTTTCATTAAGTTCAAGCGAGAACGAAAATCAGAACTAATTCGTGTTTTCTTCAGAATCAAAAGCACTATGATACAAACAATATTTGTATTAGTTTCTTAGAAAAATTGACGATTATGCGTAAGCAATATATATTCTATAAAGGTCGCGCGAATAGAAAAACTGTCAAACTAGCTTCCTGATATCCTTTAGATCTTTTGAAGTTTGTTTGATATTTATGGCATATTTGCTTACTACAGCAGCTTGCAATTCATTCAACGAAACTGCTTTACCAGTTTCACTCCCCGAGTCAAACCTTAGTCAAATATTTGGTTGTAACTTTTGAGTCTGTGGATGAAACCCCAATGTGTGACAATTCAAATGAAAGCTTTTGAGCAGTACTTTCACTTTTTGTTTCTGACAATTTTGCAAAATTAAATTGATTTTTTCCTCAGTTTTGAACTTAGCACTTTTGGGAGTGAAAGGGTTAATTAAAAGAACGTTTGACATTTTCTCTTTATAACAGCTTATTTGTCGCTTTAAAGATCGCATGCTCCGTGGCTGAATGAGAAATTTCCAAATAAAATTTCAAATATAGAGCGAACTAATTATTTCGCAGTCTGTGATCTCTATAAATACAATAAATTGATAGCCATTGTACCATTATATTATTTAGTAACTGTTGCAAATAAAAGCTTAAAAGAGCTGAGAGGGAGAAGTTGAATATTGAACGAGCTAGATATCTATTTTTTAAAAACCTACCTACTTTTGTATGGCTGTGTGGCAAGAGTTGCCATAAAATGCATATTTTGAAGCGGTATAGATTCCTTTCCATCGTTTCATTCGCCGGGTAACTAAAATTAATTTCGCATGCATTTTCCAATTATATTGTTTTTGTTTTTTGTTTTGCTTTTTTTAATCCGGTAAATGTTTAAATGCGACATGTATGACGTCGGCGAAGATACAGGAAAGCCTTGTAGACAGTTTTTGCGAGAAGTTGTCAAACCTTTACAGCTAATCATATGAGCTATGAGCTAATTAATCAGTCTTCTGTCATAATTGTCGCAAATTATTTGATGTGTAGATACAATTTTTGTCGTTTATTTAATTTATAACTAAGGCACTTTCCGCAAAGCAAGACTCAGTGAAAAAAAGCAATTATTTCAAACAAAGGTGAGATTTTCTTCGAGGTTTTCGCATAACGTGAATTTGGCTCGTTGTAACTTAACGTATACATAGTTTTCAAATATAATATAATTTTCTTTCTAATTTCCTTGATGTAACTTTCTTCTTCATTAAAGCGACACTGTCCTCATTTTAAGCATGATTTTGGGAAGCTCAGAAACATATCTAATCATAGGAAGTTGAACAATTATAATGGTTTGATTCTGCCGGAATAGTACTCGACAAATGACAGGAACCCATTAGGAAGTGAGGATGACTTCGAGGATGGAAATGGATTGCAATATGGATTTGCAATATGGATTTGTCGTTTTAAAGATTGCATGCTCCGTGGCTTAATGAGAAATTTCCAAATAAAATTTCAAATATAGAGCGAACTAATTATTTCGGCAGTCTGTGATCTCTATAGATACAATAAATTGATAGCCATAATGTACCATTTATATTAGTGACTGTTGAACATGACAGCGAGGATGGAAATGGATTGCAATATGGATTTTTGAAAAAAAATGACAGACTGTCAGTTTTTCAAAGTGTCAAGTTTGGCTCGGAAATCTTGCAAAAATGTTGTTACAGTATTTATTTTTATTCAAGAAATTGCTTTTTATCATTTATTTAGAGTTTATTATGCTCTTATTCAATAGATTTAGGGACCATTTCGTGCATTTATAACAGTTTTGAGCAAATACTCCGGGACAGTGTCCCTTTAAGCTTGAAAATGGAAATTACATGATAGTTTTAATCACTGCTAATCAAATATCGATTTTCAAGCTACACTCTAATTATAATAGTGAGATATATAACGAATACATGTAAACCGATTCGGTGGCCGACTTTTTTACTTTTTCTTGCAATCGCATTTGTGAATATGTAATTATTCAATTTAAAAATTCAATCTGAGGAAATGAAATGCAACCCGACTTATTAGCTGACAGTACATTTCAAGTGAAATTGACATATTGTTTGTTTTTTTTCGTTGCTAGGATACACCAAGTTACACACAAGCATCTGGTATATACGTCCCCTTGAAAGATTACTCTTTTGGAAAAAAGTATGAAAACTATTACCACAATTGTTTTAATACTTTGCCTTTTGAAATTCCAATGGTTAATCGCTGAATTAGTAACAGCTTCATTCGAAACTCGTCTGTTTTATTATCTGAATATCAGCCGTATAAAACGAACCTTTGTGGATGACATTCTGGACTGCAGTTTCGCTTGTCTCCAAAATGTTTTATGTGTCTCATTCAACGTGGCTGTATTTCATGGCGATAAAGGTAAACGTTGGTGCGACCTTCTTCCGTCAAGTAGCTACAAAGATGCTGCGAAGCTTACTGAAAACCATCAATCACATCACTACAGCTTAATCTGGAAGGTAACAGAAAAGCCATAACTATGAATACAATTACCATTGAACTGTAAATTACTAGTCTTTTCACTTGAATGAGGCAGGACGTTTTGTTTAATACATGATCATGAGGAATATCAGGGGCACCCAACGACGGTTTTCCCACAACACTATTTTAGGCTGTCTGGTGTGCTTTTAAATATCTATAAATGGATTCTAAGCTGCGCTATAAAATTTATATCTATTTGGTCATTCTAGGGGAACTTTAGACTTCACGAATTTATAATCAGTAGTGCTTTTTAGTCATTTCCCGAAATCCGAAAATCCTCGCTGACCATTTTTCCTTTCCGAAAATCCTAGCTGACCTTTTTTTGTACCCAAAACGAAATTTTTATCTCTCCGAAAATAATAGGCATTAATTTTATCATATTAAGAAAGTTCGAGATCATATTTCCCTAAAGAAAACTCCAAACTTTAATCCGAATATCTGAGGCGATTATAGGCCTTATATTTCACCGAAACGATCCGTTGGGTGCCCCTGGAATATACAGAGCCTTTATCGCCGGTACTCCGGTTTTCCTCCCCCCACAAACACCAATATTTCTAAATCCTAATTTGATCTGGGATCCGAGGGCCACAGAGATTGATTAGTGTCACCATCGTTAAACAAAGTCGATTTGTTTATTCAGCACATGAAAAGGTTAGAAAGTCTTTTTTAGTTTTGACTGATTGAGAATGAAGAAAAGATCAGTGAGAATGCAGTAATCTGCTCTACTTTTTGAATGAATGAATGAAATCTTTTTGGCCTTTTCGTGG
Source organism: Desmophyllum pertusum (assembly GCA_029204205.1). NCBI lineage: Eukaryota > Metazoa > Cnidaria > Anthozoa > Scleractinia > Caryophylliidae > Desmophyllum > Desmophyllum pertusum. Next base: position 91,204 of record MU825436.1, on the reverse strand, counting down.
ACATATAAGGGACATACATCATGAATTAATGACAATGGAATTAATGGAACTAAAAGCAGCTAGGTCAATGAATAAAAGAAAAAACAGTCATATATCCGAAAATAACACCTGACCCAGAGAGGATGAAATTTATTAATAGTTTCGTGCCATGCAGTGAAAGTTATTTTTATTTCCTTCTGATCGAGGCTCCGACATTACGTTACTCGAACTGACCAATCAGGTAACGCTGTTAAAGTTACCGCTATGGACTGAAAGTTAAAAATAGATTTCAAAATATTATCATGGAAAGAGACCCATGCATGGGGGAATGCTTCTCTTAGATCATCCTCTCCTGAGCTGATATTATTAATAATGAAATAAATCTCGGGAAATGTAGTCTTTGTTCTGTTGATTTGGATTTTGAATGCAGTCATCGACCCAGCAATATGGAAAGAAATTTTAAGTTATTTTTGCGAAGTGCAAAATATCCTTCAAATTGTAGAAAGCTTCAAAATTGTTTACTAAGGTAGAAAAACACCAAAGAGGTAATGAGAAACCAAATAGGAACAAGGATGGTAAAGGATGGAGAAGATTCAGTAAAGATGAACCATCCGTGACGTAGCTCCTTTAAATCTGATGTTAACGTGTTTTGCAGAATCCCTGTACCAGTGTAACCTGTGTTAACCATGGAGTGTGTACACCGACTTCGTTCAGAGCTGAAACCTATCAATGCATCTGTCATCCGGGATATCATGGCGATCGTTGTGAAATTGGTAATGATGAATTTTATTACAAAGAGACATCCGGTATTCAAACCCCAATAAAATGCATACTGCTGACGAAGCTCTACAAAGACCCGTATGCTTTCTCTGATTGGTTGTTAGTTGCGCGCGAAAATTCATAACTGAGCAACAACCAATCAGATCAAGACATTATATACAAATGTCTGTATATCCTTTGTAATTCTTTCAGCTCCATCGGAGTGCAGCCACTACAGTGTACTAAGTGAACCCGATAGGCACCAGTCCTACGGCAGAGGTGACAACTCGGACAGTTCGCTCGTCCCAGGCTGGTACCGATTTCAGTCCAGCTTATACACAAAAATGCTGGACACCTGTATTCCCCATCACAGATGCATGACTGACATAACAGGCTGGCTGAACGGTGCACACCCATCAATGAAAGATGGTATTGTTACCATGGAAGCTTGTTTCCATGGATACTATAACTGTTGCTACAAGAGAGTTCAAATTCGTGTAAGAGAGTGTGATGGGTTTTATGTGTACGATCTAAAGCCGTCACCTCCAAGAAAATTTCGCTATTGTGCAACAGCGTAAGACTGGAGAGAGATTACCAAGGAAAGCATAGCGGTGTGGTTAGGCATAGAATAGCGCTGCGGTAAGAGAGGATGATCTAAGAGAAGGATTCCCCTTGCCCTATGTTAATTGTTTAGAAATATATTAATAGTTTGGCGCCATGCTGTGAAAGTTATTTTTACTTCCTTTTGATCGAGGCTCGAACTGACCAATCACGTAGCGCTCTTAAAATAGGTCAGGTATGGACTGAAAGTTAAAAATAGATTTCAAAAAAATATCATTGGAAGAGTTCCATGTGTGGGGGAATCCTTCTCTTAGAAAAAGATCATCTTGCTGAGGTTAGGCAGAGAATAGCACTTCGTTTAGACAGTAAGATTAGCCGGCCTTTGATAGTGTTAGAGGTGAGCGACTCTATAACCGGGCTCTAGAAAAAAATATATACTTATATACTACAATGTACTTAGTTCCTTCCCCAGGGGGGTACTCTGGATTTAAAGTGACCGGGAGGTGGAAATTCACGATTTTTGGATTTTTTTGGGGTAAGAAAATTTTGGCATTGATCCCCAGGTGGGAAATAGGGCCTTTTCTATAATTTAAATATAAAAGATAAGAAAAACGGTTGATTTATGTGGTTCCGAATATTTCCATCTAAGGCCTTCAGATTTACAACAACCCAACGAAACACACTTCAACGAAGTTCAGCATGACTTAGAAGAGAGATCTAAAATGTTTACCTATCCAAGGACGTGGACTGGAGTAGCCAAAAGGTTCCGCATAATGCAGTTAAATATACATGTATATCTATGAACAACTAATGTGTCGCCTAATGTACATTAACTTCAAGGAAACCATTATTTCTTGGAATAGTTTTCATTAAACCCATTTTTTTATTGAACCCCCATGTGAGTCAGGTGCGGATCCAGGAAAAAACTTGACCGGTTTACTAGAGTCTAAGCGCCGAATCTTTGGAAGTCCGGAGGCAAACGTTTTTAGATCAGTTTTCACTCTCTAAAATTATATTTCCCTCGATTTAATTTTGAGTCATTTGGAAAATTTGACTGTTTTCCGTAAAATGGTGTAAGCTGGTATGGATCCGAGCCTGCGGGTGGGGTTAATTTCTAGTATATAACAGAATCAGTATCGACAGTAGTTCCTAACGAAAGTTGAATTGAAATCCCTTACATAAACTTGGCATGTATTCCTTGAGTTTCGGGACTAGTTTCACTTGCTTCGCAGTTACCTCGAAAGCCGTTATGTATACTAATAAAAATGTTCCGCTGAAAAGTTTTCCTTTGAAACAACAATACTCTTCTTACAGCGGAATATCCCAAAACGTCATAGATTTCGTTAATTCTTGATTGATCTTGTTACCAGAGAGCCTGGATATAGCTTAAGGTTACTGATAACAGTTTGGGGTGAGTGCCTACCAGGAAATATTTTGTATGCGCAAGCCTTCAAACACAAAACAGTCGATGTTTGCTTCCCTAAATTACCCGCCTTCGCGTTAGCGCGTACAACCAAACAAACTGCACTATATCAATCAGCGCTTGATGGGCTACAAAACAGTGTCAAGCTTTATCGATATTCCTTTTGGTTTATGAGATGAAAAGCGACCTTGAATTTGGCCAATAGAAAATTTTTCGTTTCGCATCACGCGCGGCGAGGTTTTCAATTCCTTCACAAGTCTCTATGCTAGAACTGCGATGCCAGTTTTTGAACAAGGACACTTGACAAGAAAAAAACTTGCCATATTTTGTAGTTTCACATGAGCAAATAAAGCTTGACACTTTAAAAATTAAACTTGTCATTAGGAAAACGTGCTCGTGAATAAGCTTAACATAAGCCTCGGGTGAAACGACTACACGACCAATCAGAGCGCACATTTAATTAAGCGAGGGAAAACTGACTGTTATAGGTTGGGCAGGCCCGTAGGGTTTGAAAATGAAGTCTGAATCAAACAATCGCAGCTTTGAACGTGTTTACATATCGTCTTCATCAACAAAGACAACATCAAGCGAGTCATTTTCTTCATCCAAATATTCACTCCTTTGGCTTAAAAATGTCTTTAATCGAAGGTCCGCATTATGTATTTTCAGTATTCTTTCATTGGTATTTTCTTTAACTGAACAGTTCCAGTAATATTCATGTTTTTACGTTTGCTTTTGGCTGCCTGGTTTCATATCATACTGCCTTCAAAACGCACGAAATGCAGTCTCAGACAACCTAATCTTTCAAAATTTCCCGGGGGGACATGCCCCCGGATCCCCCTAATAGCTCGCGCCTTTGGCGCTCGTACGACCCCAACTTACCCACTCAAACGCATCCCGCCATTCAAAATCCTGTCTACGGGCCTGTTGGGCATAATGTTGACCGAGGTTTGACGTCTGTACATGTAGGTGGCTTGCTCTCAGTGCATGAATGCGCAAATTACTATTTTCAAAAACAAACAATCAACAACGACTGTTGGTGTTTCGCTTCGTACGTTAAGTTTTCCCTCAATATGGTGGTAGACTAGTAGTAGTAATTCAGATTGCATTAATTTTTTTTATCTTGATTGTTACACCACCTTGGTGTCTCATCTATACTTGTTTTTCCCCATTTGCAGCTTTAATTATTTAAATGGCTGCTCGTTAAGCCTGGTTTCCATATGATCGCAATCGCAACGATCGCAACGATCGCAAGAGTGGTTTCGATATGATCGCAACGATCGCAACGATCGCAAGAGTGGTTTCCATATGATCGCAACGCTGCGATCGTTGCAATCATATGGAAACCAGGCTTTAGCACTCGCCAGACTATAAATCATATTCTGCGAAATCGCTCTTAAAACCATCTGCAACCTACTCACAATAAATATGAATATGTTATCAGGGTTAAATGACGGTACGTTTGAAGTTACATTAACATGTACACTGAACCTATTTCAATTAACGTTGTCGGATAGAAAGCGTAGTCGGGGGTATTCATTAGAATTTGCCAAACGGTGGAAAAGAAAGTCTACAAGTTTTTATTTTCGGACGTGATGTATTTGGTTTGCCCCGAATTATTGATTTGCCATGTTTTTTTCACTGTAGCTAGCTACACGATTCTGCTAAAATTTAGTTTGGCTAAAAGTAGCTTACTTCTACAGGTTAAAAACAAAAAGGAAACGTTAGAAATAATGTTTTTCATGTTACTTCTTATTAGTATTCAGTGCGTGCAGCAGTTTTTCTACTTTTACCCAATGTTACCTTTCGGTCTTGTCTTGTCCTGCGGGCTTTTAAAAAACATTTCTATCCGACAACGTTAATTGAAATGGGTGTATATATAATTTCTTGTTGTTGGAAGACTATCACGACATCTGCCATGGCGAAGAACCCGAGAAAAACGAAGATGAAAATTGTCACCACAATTGTATTAGTGCTATGCCTTTTTAACTTTCAACAGCTTATTGCTGAAATTGTAAAAGCTTCATTCGAGTCTCAACCGTATCATTATCTTAATGCCACTCGCCTAGAGAAGATTTTTGTGGTTGACTCCGACGACTGCAGCTTCTCTTGTCTCGAAAATGTTTTATGTTTTTCAATCAACGTGGCTGTTTTCCCTGACAATAAAGGTAAACGATGGTGCGAGCTTCTTGCTTCGACAAGCTACAACAACGCAGCGAAGCTTTCGGCAGATAATCGATCTCACCACTTCAGCATAAAGGTAATTAACATTGAGGAAAGGGTCGGAATAACAAATGTCAAAGGAGCTACGTCACGGATGGCGCATCTTGAAAAAATTGGCCAATTTTTTCAAGTTCGCTTTTCGCAATCCGTCTTAATCTTCTCCATCCTTAACCATCCTTGTTCCTGTTTGGTTTATTATTCACCTCTTTGCCATTTTTTCTACCTTAGTAAACTATTATTTTGAGTCTTTCTTCAATTTGAAGGTGATTTTGCACTTCGCAAAAATGACTTGAAATATGGTGACATAGCTCCTTTAAATATTGGGTAAAGGGGCGGCAGTATCACGAGAATTATCCCAAGTTTTTGTGCAAACTACGCTTAAATTATGAAGGTACACTCGCTGATGCACAAAATGGCCCCTGAATGACAAAAGAATTGAAATACATCAATTCTTCTCCTGATGTGGGAACAAACCAGAATGATTGATTTTGAGCTATTACCACCCGTCCTTAGTCAAATAAATTTTCTCAGTAACAGTTTTTTCTGTACTAGTATAGTAACTTTTAGCAAGACCAGGTCACTATTAGTGGATTTTTATTGATACAAACACTTCTGCTAGGATGTTTAATTAGTACTTAATCTTTGTGACACTGCCCCTTTAAAATTGACGAAAAAATATAGAATATTACCTCTTTGGTGTTTTTCTACCTTAGTAAACTGTTATTTTGAGGCTTTCTTCAATTTGAAGGTGATTTTGCATTTCCCAAAATGAGTTAAAATATCGTGTGCGGGAGTTTAATTTAGCAGATTGGCGATTGGTTTGTGTTTTGCGAATTTTGCATTTGGCAGACACTGTTTTTTCGCACAGGGAATTCAAATCACAATTGTATGTTCGTAATACAACGTAGCATTGTTTGCTTTTTCATGTATCTAATCGAAATACAGGTAAAACAACGCAATTACCGTACACTTTTAAAACAAGTCAATCAGGCCGTCAGGGGCACCCAACGGATCGTTTCGGTGAAATATCTGTTCGGAAGGCCTATAATCGCCTCAGATATTCGGATTAAAGTTTGGAGTTTTCTTTAGGGAAATATCATCTCGAACTTTCTTAATATGGGGAAATTAATGCCTATTATTTTCGGAGAGATAGAAATTTCGTTTTGGGTTCAAAAAAGGTCAGCTAGACTTTTCGGAAAGGAAAAACGGTCAGCTAGGATTTTCGGAAAGGAAAAAATCAGCATGGAAGAGCTGGAGGTTTTCGGGAAATGACTAAAGTTCCCCTAGAATGACCGAACAGATATAAAATTTATAGCGCAGCTTAGAATTCATTTAAAGATCTTTAAAAGCACATCAGCCTAAAATAGTGTTTTAAAGCATTTGGGAGAAAACCGTCGTTGGGTACCCCTGAAAGGTTTTAATTATTGACATATATTCTACGCTCTGATAATAGACGAAGCAGCGATAACAACCCGGCGACAGTTGATGAACATTCGGACGATGCCTAACAGTTATATTATCAAAAAGTATAGCTAATTTTCGCGAAAAATGTTTTTGGCGGGAATATGTTTTGGCGGGAACTTTTTTTGGCGGATCCTGCATGGAAAAAAAACCCCACAAAATCGCAAAAATTTAATGCCACACGGTACATGTTACCGATTAATGAATTTCGACCCGAAAATAGAGATTGAATATGCTTCATACTTCTGAGTATGCAAAAATGAAGCTTGCCTTTACCTCCTGGTGTGTCGATCTATCCGTGGTCCTAATTACCAATCATTACCAATCATTATACAGACCATGTTTAGTCTGTTCCTCGCAAAGGATAAGCCTTTACACCTGCATTGCAACCTTTTATAGTAAAACATTTAAGAAAGTATAGTCCTTTCCCTGTTTTAATACCCAACATTATTGTTCTCCTGATATTAAAACACAAAGTTGTTTTAATATCCAAATCCGATAGCGCAGGATACGGCATCTCGGGGGCGTTTAATTAATTTCCACCGGCTCAACTGTAGTTTTCTTTCTCGATCGCCTTTCTCAGAGGCGTCGTTCTTCGAAGACTTCGTTCTTCAAATAACCGTGTTCATAATAGAGGCGGACAAAGTTCGAGTATTTTCGGAAAAGTGCCACTTTCTATGTAAAAATTGCAATGCTTAGAAGTGAATATAAACAATACAATGTCGCCGGTTTCTAAAGCTAGAAATTAGTATTCATTTTCCGTTTCCACTGGTCAACTATACTTTCTTTTCTAGATCGCTTTTCTCAGAGATTCTGTTTTTCAATTGACCGTTCTCATTAGACGAGGACAAAGTTCGAGTTCTTCCGAAACTTTTCACCTCGGACTGAAACTTCCTTAACTTTATGTCATTTTCAATACCTGTACATTTAGATTAATTATTTCATCGTAAGTATTGCGATCACATCACATTTGCACTTGACAATGCGGTCATGAAGCTGTCATTACTAATTTTCATTTTAAAATAACTTTTCACCTGTTTTAAAGGAGCTACGCCACGGATGGCGCATCTTGAAAAAATTGGCCAATTTTTTCAAGTTCGCCGTTCGCAACCGTCTTAATCTTCTCTTAACCATCCTTGTTCCTGTTTGGTTTCTCATTACCTCTTTGGTGTTTTTCTACCTTAGTAAACTATTATTTTGGGGCTTTGTTGAATTTGAAGGTGATTTTATTAATTTAAGTTTATACACAAAATGTTAACGTATACTTACCTCAGAGGCCGGCTAAAACTACGTGCAGGACTTCACGTACATCTTGACAATAACGAGTAAACTACTGAATGGTACATACATGAAAAACGATGAACCTACAATCTTGGACAATACCTGTTGAGACAAATCAAGCTTACGCACTTTGTACAAGTCGGGAGCCGAATATACACGCAGACAAAAATATTCCCCCCTCCCCTTATTCAATGTTGTCTTTAAGGGCTTAAAATATTTTAGCGTACACATCCACTGACCCAAACAACATTGATTAGAGGGGAGGGGGAGATTAAGGGACCACAAAACAAACGTGCAAGCAAAACATTGACTCTAAATATATTCAGTGTCTCAACAGTTTTGTCCAAAATTGTAGCTTTTGAGAAATATGTTAATCATGCAGTTAGTAACACAAGCTTCTCGGAAAAATAAATTAATCCTATAGTATAATGCGGAAAGCTTATCACATTTAATTTGAGCCTAGTTATGACACAGCTCCCACGAGTCTCCTGTAGCTCAGTGGTAGAGCGTCTGACCGGTGTGCGGAAGGTCATAGGTTCGACTTCTGTTGGGAGAAATTGGAAATTATTTTCCGAGGAGCTTGTGTCCCTGACTCATAAATATATTTCTCATATTTATATCAAGCATTAAATATACCATCATTTCTTTCCACACAGTGTACGTTTTGTTTGCAAAACACAAGCTTAAAAGAAACTAAAGAAAAATCTCATTTAATTTCTTTTTTTAGAATCCATGTTTCAGTGCATCTTGTATGAACAATGCCAAGTGTATACCGGCTTTTGGTGAGGGAACCTATCGCTGCTCCTGTCATCTGGGATATCATGGCGACCATTGTGAAGTTGGTAAGAGATAGTAAGTTACACAATTGATATAGCGGTTTTCAATTGAGTGTCGAGAGTAATCCGGAATTGCTTTGGTTTTGCTTTACTTTGCTCCGCGATTGGTTTAAAAAATCGCGCCACCTTCTCAACCAATCAGATGCAAAACCAAAATCACACGCGTTTTCCCGCGCTTGGCTCTGGTTACGTGTATTTGCTTCGGGTTCTCATTGGTTCGTTGCGTTGTTTACGTTTGTTGTGGTTGGTCACTGTGATTGCTTTGGTTTTGGTTTTGGTTTTGGTTTTACGACTCTCATTTGAAAACCGATTTTTTTTTTTTCATTTGAAAGTGTTTTGTTCTTACAGTCAAAACGGTCGAACCGTTCCGCTTTATAACAAAAAATAGATTTATACAGTTGAACCTCTCTACAACCACCCTGGGCGAAATTAACTGACCGTTGTAGAGAGGTGGCCGTTGCAGGGAGGTTTCAATAAGAGTGAAAAGTATATGGATAGACGTACGCTGACTGGGACGAAAAATATCGGCCGTTGCATGTGGAGAGGTGGCCGTTTTAAATTTAGAGAGGTGGCCGTTAGTGGAGGTTCGACTGTATCCATAAATCGAACCAAAGCGGTTTCTTTTTTTAAAATTTCGATCCATTCCTATATCAGTCGGGAGAAGGCGCAACTTCGGAAATTAAGATTTTAATTTATTTTTACATTTCAATCCCCTCAAAAAGGTCATCACTCTTTAAACTTACCTCGCGAAAGAAAAGCCGGCTATTCCACAGATTCTACGATTCGATATTCAATGGAAGTTTGGTTTAAGGATTGCACAATTGCAAGAGAGGATGATTTAAGAAAAGTATATCAGTCCCACTGCCCCATTATAATTATTTGAAATCTAGTTTCTCGCCATGCTGTGAAAGTTGTTTTTATTTCCTTCTGATCGAGGCTCCGACATCACGTTACTCGAACTGAACAATCAGATAGCGCTTTTAAAATAGCCCAGCTATTGGCTAAAAGATAAAAATAGATTTCAGAAAGTTATGATTGATAGAGACCCGTGTATGGGGAATGCTTCTCTTAAAACATCTTCTCTTGGATTGCGCGATTCAAATTTTATATTCGAAATTGATTTCGAAGCAGCTTCTGAAAATCATTCTCATTTTTCAAGCGGAATTCTTCAGCCGTTTTGGCTGCAATTTTATCATAACTAAGCGCTTTGAAATCTCATGAAATATCTTGATTCTTATATTTCAGCCCCACTCGAATGTTCCTCATACAACGTTTTAAGTGAACCTGATCGGCACCAGTCCTACGGCAGAGGCGGCAACTCGGACAGTTCGCTCGTGACAGGCTGGTACCGATTTCAGTCAAGTTCATTCACAAAAATGCTGGACACCTGTATTTCCTATCACAGATGCGGGACTGACATAACAGGCTGGCTGAACGGCGTACACCCATCACTGGAAGATGGCATTGTTACCAGGGAAGCTTGCTTCCATGGATACAATAACTGTTGCTACAGGAGAGTTCAAATACGTGTACGAGAGTGTGATGGGTTTTATGTGTACGAGCTAAAGCCAACACCAGGAGGGTACGCTACTGTGGCAACGGCATAAGACCAGTTGCGGATCCAGGGGGTGGGGGTGCTACTCCGAAAACGGCTATGCTGTGTGGAACAACAACAACAACAACAACAACAACAACAACAACAATAAGCTTTATTTGCATGACCATAAATTATTACAGTATTGCAAAAGCGTTAAATAATACAGATAGAAAACGAACTGAAATTAAAATATAAATATAAATAAATAAATAAATAAATAAATAAATAAATACAATACTGGAAAAGAGAATTACACGTAAATCTTAACTATCAAACTAGACTGATATCAATTTGTTTCGCAGATCAAAACAAGAGGAAATGATCTTTACCAACTGTATGCATGTTAATAAAATAATCAGAGGAGTTCAATATAAATCTATAATTAATTATGTGAGTGGTAACTGATTGAAATTTGAGAATTTGTTATCTATTTTATTTTAGTAATAGCTACTGCCATCTACTTCCAAAAATTTTCCTTCTACTTCACTTCAAAAATTTCTTGATCCGCCCCTGAGGACAGAGGCTACAAGGAAAGCTTAGACAGAGAATATCGCTGAAGTTAGGCAGAGAAGATTTCGTTACTGTGCAACAGTTATAGGATAGTGTTTGACTTCGTATTGAGTGAAGGGTCGACTGGGCAAGCAGCATTATAATTTACATATTAAGAAATCCAATGGCGGATCTAAGATGTAGCTAATGGCGGTTGTCCGGAAATCATGACGTGATATCTACGTAATGTGACGTAATCATCTCATGATTTATACATCAAAAGATACATTTTGGACATACTATACACCCACCAAGTTTAGTTGTGCTTTGAGCCTTAATAATCGGTCCGAAAAGGACGAAAAGACAAAAAAAAAAAAGCCCGGTCTGAATACGGTTAAGTCTTCCTCCCAACTTGTAGTTTAAAATATTGTAATATTATAAAATTGATGTAACTTATATCATGAGAAATAAACATTTATTCACGCATGCGAGGTAATGCTCTTGAAACTATAGATATCATTCTAAAAACAAGCTTTAAGCTTTACAAGAATTGACGATTTTTTTTCTTTGCGTGCCTGTGCAAACAAACACTCAGGCAAACTAATTTTTAAAGCACCTTCCCACAAATATATGTATGTCATGTGTGTCATGTTTGAAAACAATTTATTTTGTCTTTTCAGAGGCTGCAAACAATGTACGTTTTCATCTTTTTTTTCATTTTTGTTCTTTTCTGTCTTTTTTTTCGTTTTTCATCCCCCCCCCCCCCCCTCCCCCTCCAAAACAATAATGGCCTGTCCCTTACGACTGACAAACCGGTGTCCCGCGTATTTCCGATCGAATTGGAATTTAGAAATGTTGAACTAAAAATAAAACCCCGGCTAAAATGCGTAAAAAACCTCTAGAACAGTCAATAAATGGCTGCTGAATATGTCGTGAGCCTGGACCAGAGCCTGGGTTTCCTGTGGAATATACTAACGAAACTGTCTGGGGAGGGTAAAAATACAATTGGCGCCAGCAAAGATGGCGGAACGGATGTACTTTCCATTGACACCAAAAACTCTGCATGTTTATGCTTTCTTCAAAAGAAAAACATGCTTTATAGTCTTTATACAGTTGTGTATCAAGTCTATGTTGAATAACTTATCAGCCAAAGTTTGTATTTTCCTCTTGAAAGCGGAAATCAGAACGTTGTTTTCCTAGAATCGAGCTGCACGTTTCTGAGAATCGGAATTCCTTCCTGATTGGTTCAATCTGTGGGCATTACGTCATGGTTATTCCCCTTGAAGAAAGCCTAGGTAAGCACTTTTACATTGTTTTTGTAGCAAATTACAACATGTAAGGAAAGCGAAGGAAACCATTGATTTCAGGCATTCGTATACAGTGTTATTGAACGTATTTAGTCGAAGTTAGAATAATTCGAAATGGGGAAAAATAGAGAAGAAAGGCAAGGGACGTGGTGGCGTTGGTAGAGGACGTGGTGGAGGTCAAGATAATTTATCCACGCCTGGAAAACGCGAAGAAGCAGACAATGTTGCTGACCGGGAAGAAAAGGGAATTGTAAGCGAAGAGAAGGCAGCTTCTGGGGCAAGCTGTGCTCCTCCGAAGGGCAATACTCCTTCAAGCTCTACAGCAGCCGATGAAAAGCCAGGGGCAAGCTGTTCTGTGTCCAAGGGAGCTTCGAGTTCTACTGCAGCCGACTGAGAAGCCAGGAGCAAGCTGTTCTGTGTCCAAGGGTAAGACAGCTTCGAGTTCTACAGCAGCCGAGGAGAAGCCCGCAGGAGCAAGCTGTTCTGTACTCAAGAGCACAACTGAGGAGAAGCATCATACGCCAGAGGTCCCAAAGGAAAGATGTCCTAGTTCAGCAGCAGATGAGAAGCAAGGGTTAAGCTGCCCTACTCCTACAGCCAAGTCAAGTTCAAAAGCAAAACAACAACATTCCTCTGGCGCCAAGGTTAAAGGTAAGCTAATTATAGCTAAATCTGTTAACTTTATAATTTAATAATTCTGTGAGGAAATTTTAATGTGTCAGTCAAGAGAGATAATTAATGCTCTTCCTCAACATGTTTTCTCTGGCAGACTATTACTGTGTTCACACCAATTAAGGCCAAAACATGTTTAGAGTAAAACATGTTTCATGTTTGAAATTGCATTTTTCTCTTTTAATGTACTGCTGTCTGTTTCAAACACGTTTTTTGCAAGGTTGTATAAATTATTATAGAACCAGCTAGGACTGCAAGAAACGTGCTTTGAAACGGACATCAGTATAAAGAGAAAAATGCAATTACAAACATGAAACATGTTTACTCTAAACATGTTTCGACTTTAGTGTGAATTCCCTGCTAGCAGAGTCTCCTTTCCCATTATTTTGAGGTGGGAAGAAAAGGAGACTCTGCCCTGACTCGAAACGATTCCTATTGAGCATACGTTAGTGTTACTAAGCGACCAAACAACTTTTGCACGTGATCGTATGTCGTATGTCACATGTGGGCTCAACATTCACTAGCTGCCACATTGAACAGCTGTGGGCTCCGAGTTTAATGCTACAGTCAACGATAATTCCCTTAGGCATGCGTACTGAATACTTCGCGACAACCTAGTTTCAAAAACCGGTTTATTTCGTCCACGATCGTGGACAGCGGTTACATCAAACATTGTTTTGAGTCAGAGCAGCTTGAGTCTCCTTTTCTTCCCGTCTCAAAATAACGGAAAAGGAGACTCTGCTAGCTATAGTAGGGAATTGAATAGTGTGAACGCAGTATATTAAATTCCATCTTGAAGTATTCAAGTTGAAGTTGTTTCAAAGTTCTTGTGCAAATTCCCCCACCTGTTTGGGATTTGTTTCTAGCTAAGTCCACAGAATTTTAGGAAGACAAAGACGCAACAATAATTATTATTATAAATATTAGATTTAGATTTATCCCAGGTGGGTTGACATGACTGTGTTAGCCAGTCTGCAATTGTCTTAAATCTGAGCCCCACCACAAGGGTACAATGTTTTTGCCATTGTCACCACAAAGTCCCCAATTCTCCCCCGTACAACAGGGGTCTCCCCTTAAGTTCAAAAGGGACTGGGCACTAGTTTACCTATTGTTCAAATTACGTCATGTTAAAAATTAATCCCATCACCAGAAAGATCGCATGAAAATGAATAAGTTTACCAAGTTTGGTTATGTTACATTACATAGTAATCAGGCTGTGAGCTGTCAAAGGTCGCCCAAATTCCATACAAACGTCTCTAATTCAGAGATGGCGTCCCCCAAATCCATACAAAGTCTCTAATTTTTCTGATTTTTTGAAAGCCTTCTACATGGTTGCAATCTAACGAAACAACCTTAAACTTGGTAATTAACTGACTAATTTTAATGTGATCTTTCTTGTGACGGGCTCCAATTTTTAATTGAATTTAAATTTAAAAACTCGTCTCCATTTGAACTTCGGAACGGGCAATTGGCGTCTGCTGATGACAAATACATAAAATTATAGTAGGGGTAATCAGAGGCTGGGAATTTCTCTACCCCAGGTCTAATCCTATCGCATTTGACACCCTCCTGGTTTGGATGGTACAGTTGAACCCTGATACCTCGAACTTTGAACAGAACTGAAAAAGCACAGGTCACCAAAGCGCTGAAAAAGAGTTTGTATGGAGCTGAAATTTGATCGAAAATAATTTTCACTTTTCTTTCGAAAAGTTGTAAATAATGTGAATTAAAGTGTTAAAACCTCAAACCTTGTCTTTTCCTGTGTTTTTATCGCTTCCGGAGGTCATTTTGGGCGGACTGCCACTGTAGCGTACCTGAGTGAAGAGAAGAATAAGGTCGGAAACGAATTTGAGCGTTTTGCCAAGCGTTTTTTCGATGTCCAGTTCGAAATGCTCACTAAAAACCTATTTCTTCCCAAGCCGGCACTTTCAAACCCCACTAAATCTCAAGTAGGATGATGTACTTACCTTTCTGTGTGATTCAAATCAATCGCCAATTTGTCGATGTATGAATGAGACTGTGTGGAAAGAAATGAATACAGATGGTATATTTTAAGCTTGGTAGAAATAACGAGAAATATGTTAATCAATCAGTGACTGATTAACATCAGTCTTTCTCATTATCAAATTAATACAAATATGTATATTCAAAATAAAAATAATTTACAAGGTCTCACCGCCAATGTTCAACAACATACACTGTAGCCTTCCACCCAGAGTGTCTAACACTGGAAATAGAAACCCAAACTGCACCTCACACCCCTCGCCCAGGGGTCTCGCACGGTTATCAAAAGGGAAGAATGATCGCCCAACAGGTGTGTAACAGAATGACGGGATCTGTCGCATGACAATATCTAATGCCTGGACAGCATCTTGAGGCACCTTCCCACTGTGTTTACCACTCAGGAAGTTTTTCAATTCAAGAAGACTAACCGCTGCTGCAAACTGGATTTTAACCTGTGAAAACAGTACGGATAACATTTCTTTTGTACAAAATCACTTGAAAATTTTGAACAAAATTATTGAATCAATAATTCTGCTGGGTTTTTTCCCTCTTGAGTCAAGATCCCAGAAATTTTACCACTTGATACAAGTTTATGTAGGGAGTGGAGCTTCAACTTGTTCATCTGCTGCTGAACTAGGACATCTTTCCTTTGGACTCTGGCGTATGATGCTTCTCCTCAGTTGTGCTCTTGAGTACAGAACAGCTTGCTCCTGCGGGCTTCTCCTCGGCTGCTGTAGAACTCGAAGCTGTCTTACCCTTGGACACAGAACAGGTTGCTCCTGGCTTCTCGTCAGCTGCAGTAGAACTGATCCTGCTATACAAGTTCCCTGTATGGGAGGCAACCCTGTATGAGATCTCTCGAAGCACAGTTACGTTGAAAAACAGCTAAATTTTTGAAACGACGGCCATTGAATGGAAACAAGGCTATGTTCCAAAAAGTGGTTCAAAACCATTGGCCAAGCACCAAAGTATACACCACCAGGGTGACATGCGTAACCTCTGTGTCGCTCAGTACCAAACGCACTCCCTTATGAATACATGCATGCACAGTCGGTTAAATTCAATGTGTTGAAACTCACTTGCATGTATTTTTATTTTTTACTGAATAAAGCAACTCCACCAAGTGTAACTACTGCTGACAACCACTGCTGCTACTGGTACTAGCTGTACCCCCAAGAGCACAACTGAGGAGAAGCATCATACGCCAGAGGTCCCAAAGGAAAGATGTCCTAGTTCAGCAGCAGATGAGAAACAAGGGTTAAGCTGCTCTACTCCTACGGCCAAGTCAAGTTCAAAAGCAAAACAACATTCCTCTGGCACCAAGGTTAAAGGTAAGCTAATTAGCTAAATCTGTTAACTAATTATGTGAGGACATTTTAATTGTGTCAGTCTTGAAAGGAGAGTAGTGTTTTTATTATTAATTAATGCTGGTTCCTGAACATGTTTTCTGGCGGCAGACTACATGTAATTCCGTCTTGAACAAGTTGAAGCTCCACTGTTCTTGTGTAAAATTTTAATAATACAGTAATTTGCAAAATTTGTGCATCAAGTAATATTTCCCCACCGGTATTGTACATGTATTGTCATCGGCTTCCCCCATGGGTGGACCCCGGTGCTGATGTTCATGGCCTGGGTTGCTACACTGTAATTGTGTACATAGTTCTACTTGTATGTATGGAGGATTTTTTCTAGCAAAGTCCCCAGTATTTTGGGAAGGCAAACTCCCAGCAATAATTTTTTTATTAGAAAGTCTGCAATCATTATAAATCTAAGTCCCCACATTTCCCCACCACAAGGGCACAAATGTTTTGCCGTTTTCTCCACAAAGTCCCTAATTCTCCCCCCATATGGGCCTGGGGTCTCAGACCCGATAACAAGGGCATAATAGTGGGGTAGTCAGGGGTGGGGATTTCTCTCCCCCAGGGTAATCCTATTGATTAAAATCCCAAGTGTACACAGGTGTACATTGTTCCTGCAACTTTTGGGCGAAACCTCAACCTAATCATCACGTAACAATAAACGTAATTAGAAAAGCCATCTTGATGTAACCTCTATTGTTAAGAAATATTTCACACTTAAATTTAATAAACATAAGCTTAAAGGCTGTGCGAAAACAAGTCCATAATATTGTCAATCGGTCTATAGACCGAAACGGACGAATAAACTCTTCAATTATTTGTCATTCTAGGAAATGTATTTGGTGAACGTATCGGATCCGGTTCAAACACACTCGCGATCGCTAGCGCTAACAAAGATTACATAATTTCTCTCCTGTAAAATAGTCCATTCAAAATACCTGAAAGAAACCTACAACATTTTTCTTGTCCTTTTCGTCAAAATCCTTCTGTGGAATCCGGTTATGTACGGGACAGGATAAAACCAAACATGGCAAACGACACTGAATTAAAGCATGACAAACATGGCGACACCACAGAAAAAATAGAACTACGCTCTCACTTCATTCTTCATGCGAACCAGCTTCTTAAACTTCTGAGGTCAACAGAGGATCGTGTATGCAGCAGTCGCTTGCTCTGTCTTTTGTAGCGAAATATTTTTCGCCACGGTTCTGCATTTAAAGGGACTGTGTCACTGGCCATGGTGCCCATGCGCGGTTAGGGTCCACTAAAAGCTAATTTGCATACGAGTTTTCAGCTTCAATTGAAAGCGTTCGCCAACGTTTTCAAATTCGGCGGGAGATTCGAGGAGATGAAGCAGTCGTGAACAAATCTACGCTAATCTTGGCAATCCGTTGCATCTGGCTCACTCTTGATGTTAAACTTATCCTTAAGAGATATCGAACTACAGTTCTATTTAGTTATTTCGGTGTTAGCTTGCTCGATTTGCGAAAAATATCCGATAGAGAAAGTATTACAGTGGACTTGTACTTCAAAGAAAGAATCAAGGGCAAGAACTAGTACCATCAAGGAACAGGCTAGAAGTTTATATTCATCGCGGTTTGGAGCAACATTAAGTGCTAGTTTCTTATCACATTCAACTTTCGCTGCCCATCTCCTTTCGCTGGAGGCGAGAAAGAAATCAATCGAGTCTTTAGAAGAAAAACAACAGCTTCAATAGCGAGGCCGCTTCAGTTTACTGAATGAATTTTGCCACGGCAGTAGCGGACTTATTGAGCCTTTCCTAGAATTCTGAGAGCAAAATGGTGAAGAATATTATTTATTTGATAATGAATGGATATTACAATGATGTGTTGGTCCTTTGCAAAAACCACAGCGGATTCAAATTCGCTTCACATTCTATTTTTTTCGCAGGGAAGCTCACTACAATACTGGCCGTACCGGCGCTTGTCACGCTGCACGGTACTTTTTTATTGAACGTTATTTTACTTTTCAAATTATGAAATTTCCATCTGTTTGCATAAAATAGTCGCCTCTAATACAACTTTTCATTTCTGAAGCAGCTTTTATGTTTTGAATCATAGTTTTCTAAGCGAAATAAAATGTAAACGCGATTAGCATAATTTTGTTTTGACATTTTGGCTGCCAGCGAAGCGTACATACTTCAATGATTTTTGTCAAACTTATGTTAACAGGATTCAGACCATGAATAAACTGCTATGGAAAATAAATGGCAGAAATTTTATTTCTCAATATCAAAGTAAAAAAAGCAAGGGGAAGTGTGAATTTAGCGGTTGAATTTGAGTTGAATGTTTTTGCCGGAAAGTCCACGCAAGAGTTGTTCCGTGAAATTATCGTCTTATGTTTATCAATAACCTCGTTCAGTTATAAATATTGCAGCTACGTTGACACTAATTTACAGAAGCCTACGACTCGCCTTTATTTACTCAACAAGAAATACTTCACTCCAGATTACCGATATAAACTGCGGAAAAGGTCGTATGCAAATTAGCTTTTAGTGGACCCTACCGCGCATGGGCACCAGGTGACATAGTCCCTTTAAGCGATCTTTGTTTCCTTCACAGCCAGCATCAATCAAAAGTTAAAACATCTGAAGTCACACTTTTTCACAATACTATTTTGCTCCTAAAAAACTGACTGAGAGTGAGAACCATATAACTCCCTTTGGAGTTATGTTTTGAAGTCAAAGAGAACCGAAATGACGACAACGCTTTGTGGGCGAGCAAAGCATCATGGGTACCCCACTTTTTTCGGCAGACGTGTTTCAATGGGCGCAATTCCGTAATGGTGATCCACCTGACTTGCGCAGTAAGACCAGAAGCCCAAGAATCTTGGCATCCGTTAGTTGAAACATGGGTCAAACACATGCGCAGTAGAGCCGGAAGTCCAAGAATCATGTCATGGCGGATCGCTTCCCCCCAGAGCTCCTCCCCAGAACTCCACCGCTGGACAAGGGTAGAGAGGACTCTGGGAACGAGATTGCCAAAGGCATGGAAATTCGAGAATATGTACATTAATTCAGTTCAAACAACATCAAAGTAAATAAGCGACTGCTTTACATCAATTCGGCAAACAGAAACGTTCATTTGTAAATAATTTATTCATAATTATTATGAATTGTTAACCTTGTAAAAATGTTGGTTTATTTATGGTTAAGGCTATCAGCTATGGTTCCCAAAGCCACACCTTTCAGAATTTAAACTAAAGTGTGTAATTGTTTGATTCATGATGTAGTCGCTTACAATATAAAATCACAATTGGGTAATGAGGTCAACTGATTATGGGTCACAGTCGACCATCGTGCTACGTACAGATGGTGATGTACATGTAATCAGATCAACCTCACCACCTGATGAAGACTAGCAGTATAAAGTTGAAACATTATGATCACATTTATGCATGTAAACCTAGAGACAATGCATCTCGATTGATGTCATGCACAATGTAGCACGCGTCGCTTCACAGTGACAACAAAACAATTTTTAAAATACTCCACAATCCGCCAAGGAAAAGGCGACAAAACGCTGCAAAGTTACGCCGAAATGATGATCGATTTAGCTTTTCAAATGTATAATTATAAAACAATATTATTGGATTCGGTTTTCGCATGATAGCGAAATTATCAAGGCCTCGGTTAGTGTTATCCGCCTCAGTCTTTGGCTTCGGCAGATAACACAAACCTTGGCCTTGATAATTCTCACTATCCTGCTCAACCTCATCCAATAATTGTTTAATTATTATTCAACTTATTTTTAACCATGACTTACTGGTATTCTATCTAATATCATGATACCAGGAGAATTACCGTAAAAGCTCTATTAAGCCCCCGGGGGGCTTATTTAATTTCAGGCCTCAAAAAGGGGAGCTTATTAGAGAGGGGGGCTTAATAGAGAGGGGGGGCTTATTTTCAAATCATAAATTTTCAAGAAAATTCACATTAATTTTTCAAACTTTACTATTACACGGTACTAACTAAAACAGAACAAGAAATGGGTTATGTATGACCGTCTTACAAAGGAAACGTCATTTATACCCTAACTCGACGATAGTTCTGGAAATTAAAGACCACGTTTCAATACAAAGTGACTGAAACGTCAGAAAATATTGCTGAAAAGTCATTATCATCAGCCTGATGGAAGGAGGGGGGGGCTTAATAGAGAGGGGGGGCCTTATTACAAAATCTGACTTCCAAAGGGGGGCTTATTACATTGTAGATAGGGGGGCTTAATAGAGAGGGGGTGCTAAAATAGAGCTTTTACGGTACAGTATGTCACTAAACTACTGCAGTTGAATACTGAGGCAGTTTTACTGTTGAAAACTTACATGTACTGTAGCCAGATTTGCAATAGTTTTCTACTGCTGATTATACATTGTAAGTAAATTCACTTGAAACACAGTGCTCGAAATTAGCGGTCGTCCGGTCGTCCGAGACGACTAAAAAGTGTTTCGGGCAACCATTTTGTCAGTAAAACTAAAGGCCCGGTCGTCCGAGAAAAAACCACCGGACAACCCAGATATAAATCGATCAAAGTACTTACGTTACGTTTCTGCGATGTCCAACAGAATAATGAAAAGAAGTTATTAATTTGACACAGGAAAATAGCTCTAAATATAGGGGTAATCTTCAGGTAATAAATGGAAGCAACCAAGATTTTTAAAATCAACTGAATCGAGATTTATACACGCAAGCAGCTCACGCAAGTGGCATTCACAGTTTCTGGGTTCAAATCGCCCTATAATGCATTGTAAGCTTAGTGAGAATCTTGAGTACTTCATGTATGCTGATGGGTTGTGTCTCTGGTTACTTGCTATCGTGTTTGGCTCACGTTTGCTACAAAGTTAGTGTCTGGAAAGTCTTAATATGTAATTTGTTTGTTTTAAAGCTTGTTTTGCAAAAACATTTTATTTTGTTTTTATTTTCGCAACCATAATGATTCTGAACACTTTTAAAAATTAAAACTAGCTTCTATGGCAACTAAAAATTTGCATTGGCGACTAATAATTTCGAGTCCTGGTGACTCAGACATGTTATACAATGTAAGTATTGAACTTTGACACTGAATAAAAAAGTAAACAGTCAAGTAGTTACATAAAAAAAAATTATATACTAACTTTGTGTGAAACATTGTGAATTTATTATTTGAATTAATACGCTTCAGAGAATTGTGAAAAATTGAATCAAAACTCATAATTAGGCAATAGGTCAGATAATATTTTAAGGACAACCAAGCAGTCATCAGTGCAACCAAAGTCAGGGGTTTGGTTGTCCGGATTTGGCATAAGGACAACTTGGATTTTTTTTAATTTTGAGCACTGTATAAAACATGCATTAATTTTTTTATATTTTTAATGAATAAAGCATCTGCAACTCCACCAAGTGTAACGACTGTTGACACCACTGCTGCTACTGGTACTACCTCCGCCACCACCTCGGCTACTGCTGCACTGTTGGTGCTGCTGCAGCTGCTGCTGTCAGACCAGAGGTACTGTAGAAAAATTGACAACAAGGTTTGGATCCAGCTTGACTACCACAGGTAAAAGGATTTTTATGTTCAAAATACTGTCAGTATTACAGTGAAGATGACACTACCGTTGCCACTCTATAAAGTTTTTGATTAATTTTTGACATATTTTTGACAACTCTGATGAGTTCCATTTTGTGGCGCCACATTTGAACTAGACTAGAAACTAAAACCATTCAAATCCTTGGATTTTGATTGGTCAAGTCAAACGGAACCCATCAAAAAGTTGTCAAAAAGATGTCAAAAAATTAATCAAAAACTTTGTCGAGTGGCAACGGTAGCGTCATCTTCACTGTAGCACTTCTAAAAGCCCTTTATTTTTTTCAGAGTAGATGTAAGTCTTGGAAAGTTAATCAAATTACCGTGATGGCATGAAATGTTTGCAGGTTATAATGTTTGCATTTTTATTTTTCACATTCCTGCCAAAAAAAATCATTCCTTCACGCTTGCAAAACAAAATAATTTGACTTTGGATGTACATGTATGTTTTACTGTTGAATGACAGGGTTGCCCAGTGTAAAATTATAATGTTGCAATTGAAGCCCAGTGTAATATCTTTCTGTTTCATGAGAAATGTTTTTGTTACTGTACATTATTATTGAAGGCCAAACTAAATTTGTTGAGTTTATGGCTGCACTATCAGATATCGACTAGAAGGCCAAAACAAATGCTGGTATCAGCTTTAATTAATTGCCAATGTGACTGACTACATTTCTTTTAAACCGCTGGTAATTGATAATTATATACCAGTAGTGCCATAATTCTACCTGGCCCAGTTTGTAGACCACAGTTTGGCTCGAGTACTAGTGCGACTTTACACGTACATTTCTTATGTTACTATAAACCAGGGGTAGATCCAGGCTTTTCCCCAAAATGTGAAGTAGAAGGAGAATTTTGGAAGTACATTTTGTAGACGGCAATAGTTTTTACTAAAAGCTTCCACACAGCGCAGCCATGTTCGGGGGACTAGGCATGGAAGGGGGCAAGGAGTGGATGGGGGCGCTCCCTTCTTAGGGGTGTTGGGGGGCCTTCCCCAGATAAATTTTGAGATTTCAGGCTCTGTAAAGTGCATTTTGGTGATGCCTCAAGATGGTTTTGCTGGATAATGGTGAAAGCAAAAAACCCCTAGGTCTGATCGGGGGGGGGGGGGGGGGGGGGGAATGGGTGTCCGGACCCCCACGACCCTCCAATGGATCCACCACTATAAGTACATACTTTTTATGGTACCTAAACTGAACTTCTTGAGTTCATTGTGAGGTGTACAAGTGTAGCTTTTGTTAAATTAATAGAAAATATAAAGATCCATTGTTCTTTCTCAGAACACACAGCTCGTTCAAACACAAGGAAATGGTGGACCACGTCCCCCTAAAAGACCAGGCTACGGCACCGTAGGCCGGCCGATACAGTTGAGGGCAAAACTTCTTCCAACTCAATATTTCACCAAACCTGTCAGAGCTGTACCACTATGATGTAGAGATTACTCCCAAACAAGTGTCCTCGGACAGTAAAAAGAGATGTTGTGAATGAGATCATACGGAAGTACAAAGATACAGCATTTCAAGGTCACCATCCTGCTTTTGATGGCGAGAAGAAATTGTACAGCAGGATCAAACTTCCTCCAGTGAGTGCATAATATAGTACTGTTATATACCTTCCTGCAATAGACAATATTTGTATTTTTACGGTTGGAATGGAACTAGCTTGCAATCGAGGCTCAAGCGGGGAAATATTTTCAAATGCAAATATTTTTAATGATATTCCCCCGCATGAGCCTCGATTGAAAGCTACTTTTAATAGTTTTCCATCCTACCGTGAGAATACGAGTAATATATATACATGTCTATTGGCAAAACAGTTGACATCATTTAAAGGATTTTACTTTGGGACACCTTCCATTACTGATACTTCCTGTATGGGAACACCTGCCATAAAGAGACATCTGCCAATAAAGATGCACCTCTCATAAAGGGGTGCTTCCCATTAAGGGGACACCTTCTACAAAGGGAAACCATGAAAAGACACCTCCCATAAAGGGATGCCACCCACACAGGGTTGGCTCCCATACAGGGGTGCCTCCCATAACGGGGTTGCCTCCCATACAGGGATGCCTCCCATACAGGGGTGCCTCCCATACAGGGGTGACTCTCATAAATGGGCTCCTCCCATAAATATACACCTCCTATAAAGTATTGCCTCCCATACGGGGATGCCTCCCATACAGGGGTGCCTCCCATACAGGGGTGCCTCCCATACAGGGATGCCTTCCATACATGGATGCCTCCCATTCAGGGATGCCTCCCATACAGGGATGCCTCCCATACAGGGATGCCTCCCATACAGGGATGCCTCCCATACAGGGATGCCTCCCATACAGGGGTGCCTCCCATACAGGTGGTGCCTCCCATACAGGGATGCCTCCCATACAGGGATGCCTCCCATACAGGGATGCCTCCCATACAGGGATGCCTCCCATACACGGGTGCCTCCCATACAGGGATGCCTCCCATACAGGGATGCCCCCCATACAGGGTTGCCTCCCATACAGGGGTGACTCATAAAGGGGACTCATAAAGTCATAAAGGTGACTCATAAAGGGGCTCCTCCCATAAAGATACACCTCCTATAAAGTATTGCCACCCATACAGGGATGCCTCCCATACAGGGGCGGCCTCCATACAGGGATGACTTCATAAATGGGCTCCTCCCATAAAGATACACCTCCTATAAAGTATTGCCACCCATACAGGGATGCCTGCCATACAGGGGTGCCTCCCATACAGGGATGCCTCCCATACAGGGGCGCCTCCCATACAGGGGCGCCCCATACAGGGATGACTTTCATAAATGGGCTCCTCCCATAAAGATACACCTCCTATGAAGTATTGCCACCCATACAGGGATGCCACCCATACAGGGGTGCCACCCATACAGGGATGCATCCCATACAGGGATGCCTCCATACAGGGATGCCTCCCATACATCGATGCCTCCCATACAGGGATGCCTCCCATACAAGGATGCCTCCCATACAGGGATGCCTCCCATACATGGATGCCTCCAATACAGGGTTGCTCCCATACAGGGATGCCTCCCATACAGGGATGCCTCCATACAGGGTTGCCTCCCATACAGGGATGCCTCCCATACAGGGATGCCTCCCATACAGGGATGCCTCCAATGCATACAGGGGTGCCACCCATACAGGGATGCCTCCCATACAGGGATGCCTCCCATACAGGGATGCCTCCCATACAGGGGTGCCTCTCATAAAGAGACAGCTCCTACAAAGAGATGCGTTCCACGAAGGGGCAACCTCCCATAAGGGGGCAACCTCCCATAAAGGGCCACCCCAATAAATGGGTGCCCCCATAAAATAGGCACCTTCCATAAAGGGGGTTTTTATTTTTCCATCTTGCCCCTCCCTCCCACACCCCCCCCCCCCCCCCCCCCCCCCCCCCCCGTCTCCTGGGTTCCTGGGTTCCTGGGTTCTCGTAATGGCATCCTGTTGTGGAAACCAGGATAAGCTCAGTCCGGCAGTGGTGGGCCACTTAGGCTTGTGAAGACTTTATTTACACTGTCTGTTTTTGACTATTGACTAGGCTGCTGATCTCAGTGTCACATTACCTGGTGAGGATGGTGGAAGAGACAGAGATTTCAAGGTCAGTGTTTGGCTCCTAATATAAACACTGACAGCGTCTTACAGTGAGACCCATTTATCTGCAGCAGTAAATTCCCTTGGTGGACTGGGTAGATGACCACATATATATACAGTAACGCACAAAAACGCGTAATCGACACGCACTCTAACGTATTCATAACGCGCGCGCCTGTTAGAATATGTGCGTTTTTAACGAGTTTTCTAACGCAGATTTTGGTTAGCTTATCTCTGAGCAGTACTGTATATATACATGTATATATATATATATATATATATATATACACCCGTTATGAACGACACAACGCTGCCTGCAGCGCTGCGTTAGTTCACTTTTTTGCTGCACAGCGCTTAAGCGTCGTTAAAGCAGTGCTTGTGAAGTCGCTCAAGCAGCCAACCAAAAATATCGTGCAATGCAAAAGCCGCTGCAAAATTTTGCTTCGGTAAAGCAGCGCTGCAAGCCGCTGCTTAAAAGCTGCGATGAGGATCAGATGTAAATGTAACATTTGAAAACATTACAACGTAAAACATTTTTAAAGCAGCGTTGTGCAGCGCTACGCCTACG
Source organism: Desmophyllum pertusum (assembly GCA_029204205.1). Lineage (NCBI taxonomy): Eukaryota > Metazoa > Cnidaria > Anthozoa > Scleractinia > Caryophylliidae > Desmophyllum > Desmophyllum pertusum. The sequence continues at coordinate 65,494 of MU825436.1, read as the reverse complement.
GCTGCAACGCAATTGAATTTTTTTTGGTTAAATCTGAAAAATCTCTTTGACACGGAGAGGAATAAATTAAGCAAACAGTACAAAAAGCGAAGGCCTTGAAAACTTCAGTTTATTACAAAATAAATCTGAGTGCTACATCTGACAATATCATTGTGTTAGAGCGCTTTGTGGAACAAAAACTAAAAACATTATTTTCAGCTGCAAGTAAATGAGTTTGTGAGCAAAACTGAGAGCTCTTTATACTCAAGAATGTACTTACGTTACCATGCCTAGGAAAAGTACGCCAACGGCTTCCGCTCGATGTTTCGCAGCATGGCGCCATTTCAAAATGGCTTCCCCAACTGTATTCTGCCCAGTTCCATTACACTTTTAAAATCAATTCTGCTCTCATATAAATAATAATTTTCCCATGTTTTCATGGGCACAATTCACTCACAATTCACTTACAATTCACGTACTGAAAAAACGTGATGGAATTGCCCGGAATGCCGATCTCAGAGATATGTACTAAAAATGTGATTGGTTGGCTTTGACAACATGTCATTGTTTCAGTGTGCCTGCGCTGCTAGGCTCGATTACCAGCCACTTTTTCAACCGTCGAATTCGAGAGCGGGAATGAAGCTAATATATTTGTGGTGAATTGAACAACTTTCTTGGATGCACCATCTGGGAAATTATTTGTTTGATTTTCCCAGATAAACTGGATTTTCAAAAACAGCCAATTGTTCTTATGCAGAGACTTTTTTGCAACAAATGAACATATCGCTCAAATAATTTGGCGAAGAGGAAGCATGCATGATGTCAATATTTATCTGCTGGGGTAAGCGTGTATATTTCAGGATTTTCTCCAGTCTGTTGTAAAAAACGAATTGATTGCCTCCAAGACCGTTGGGTTCGTCTGTAATATAATTTCCCGAAGAAATGGACAAGGGCAGATGATCGAGCGTGAGGCATGGCATATTCAAAGAAATAGAAACAAATCGACCGGTATATTCAAGTATATAGTTTTAAAAATTCCGTACATTTTACTTTTGTGGGAAGTTACAAATCTCCTTGCTCAATTTTAGATTATTTTGCAACTTCATTGATTACAACAATAAGCAAGTTAAAGATCTAAGTTTTACCAAATTGGAAGTTGTAGTTTATACCTTATTTTAGCCTTGTATGACTGAAACTCGTAAGCATAACAATTTCAACGTCAAACTCAGCTGGCATCAGCCTCATAATTTCATTTGCACCTGACTGCAAGATATGAAAATAAAGTGTAATAATATTATTGATGTAATAAGGTATATTGTGGTGTTTTCTTTTGGTTAAAACAAGTTATAGCGCAATGGCCAGCGGAATTTCGCACGGGAGGGTAAAAAAGGAGCGTAATATTTTGAATCAGTAACTTGTTGACAGATGTATTTATCAAAGAAGCAGCGCCCGCTTTCACGCGACGGTCGTATTTGCAGCGCTGCATAAACGCTACTAAAATCGACCCAATGGCTTCGTGTGACTTATTACCAGCCAGCTCTTCTGCAACTTTCCTGCAGCGCTCACCGTCGCTAATGCGCACTCACGCAGTTCAATTTTCGGCACTGCTGCAGCGCAACGAAAACAGCGTTCGTTGCAAACCTTTATGCAGCGCTCGTTGCAGCGCTAATGAGTCGCTAAAGCAGCACTGTGTAAGCGTATTCTGTTTTCGTACGGGTATATATTTAACAATTATTCACCGAAGGTGAAGTAAATATTGGTGAATATTTACCGAGACAAAGTCGAGGTAAAATTCACCAAATTGGTGAATATTGAATATTCACTGAGCCTGAGGCGAATAATTGTTTTAGTCTAATTTACTAAGGTGAATATCAAGAACTACAAAATTACGAGCTAAAACATGAAAAACAAACACACGCAAGTGCTTGCCATGTTACCGTAGTTACATATTTACCGTAGTTTACATAATCAAATTAAGCAGTAAAATACACAAAAGAAAACACTACGAAAAAGACATTCATCAGGTTTTCCTTTGTTTAATCATTGCTGATTTCATGAGCAGAAGTAGTTATCTTCCTGAAATAAGTAGCTTTAGGTCTGAAGAGAAGCAAAATTTCAGTCCCTCCATCCGAACACAAACACCGTGGGCTGCCCTTGTTCGCCACGCAACAACCTTTGTTTTTGGACGAGTTTTAAATGCGTTAAAATCATTTCTTGAAAAGGTTTTCCGTCCAAACGTCTTGGTAGTCATTTACCTAAATTCCCAAATGCTTTGAATATCCTGAACTTGGAGTGATGTCTTTAGAATAAACAAAAATTTTTTTCAAAACGAGTCGCTGCCGTCGCCATCTTTACTTGCCAGCACAACAAATTTGGCTTAGCTTAGCAAACCATGCCTTAAAAATCCTATATTCACCGCTCGCGCAGTGAATATAGCGTCAGATGCCGTAGCTAGATTATTATTGCATCTGAAGATATAGAGATAGCCCCTGGTCCTCCAGATTGGGGGTTGGGCATGGGGCCAAACTACTCCACCCTGTAAAAAACATTGTTTTGTTACATCAGTATCAAGTGGTAAAATTTCTGGGATCTTGACTCAAGAGGGAAAAAACCCAGCCAGAATTATTGATTCAAGAATTTTATTCAAATGTTCAAGTGATTTTGTCAAAAGAAATGTTAGCAATATTATCCTGTACTGTTTTCACAGGTTAAAATCCAGTTTTGCAGCCAGCGGTTAGTCTTCTTGAATTGAAAAACTTCCTGAGTGGTAAAACACAGTGGGAAGGTGCCCCAAGATGCTGTTCAGGCATTAGATATTGTCATGCGACAGATCCGTCATTCTGTTACACACCTGTTGGGGCGATCATTCTTCCCTTTTGATAAACCGTGCGAGACCCCTGGGCGAGGGGTGTGAGGTGCAGGTTTGGGTTCTATTCCAGTGTTAGACACTCTGGGTGGAAGGCTATGTTGTTGAACATTGACGGTGAGACCTTGTAATTATTTTTATTTTGAATACACATTTGTTTAAGACGGATTCCGCTCAACGTTTCGAGCAATGAAAAATCCTGTTTGGGGTACTAAGCAAGCTTCCTGCATTCCAGACTCTAATAAAGTTAAAAAAATTTAACTACGCATTACTGTTTTGCCAAATACTATATTTACTGTCAGCAAATTAAATGATAAAGAAATGAACTTCCTTGAATTCAAACAACACTGTTTATATAGATTTAAGATCAAAGGTTTAAGTTTAAGAATTAGTTTTCAACGTCCGCCGGTTTTTCGTAGTTTTACTTTTACTTTAATTGATTAGATAGTAAGTGCTTTATTTAAAATTGTTATTTAGCCAAATATATTAGCAATGTAGGTGACAAATGTAACAGATGTTATATAGGTAATGTTAATGAAATTTAGTTTAATGTAATCTGTCGGTGTTGTATGTAATATGTGATGGTTGATGAAAAAATGAATTACTAAAAAACTTCTCATAGCACGGTAACATTTTGAATACTATTTGAAAACATATCACTTTAATTCACTTCTCCAAGTGACCCCGCCAATTAAATTCTCAAGCATTCTCGAGAAAAATTAATGTTGAACCTCGTAAAAAATGATAAAAACGCACGCCAGTTTGATTTGAACTGAACATGAAGCGTCTTTTAATCAAAATATGTAATGACTTCTCTTGCGGGGTCAGCTTGGGAGCTAATTTATCGATAATTTCTTCTTAGCTGTATTCAAAATATTACCGTGCTGTGAGTATTTTTTTGGTAACTTAATTTTTTGCACTTTTTGCTCGAACGTCCAGCGGAAAATCGTCTTAATTTGATAATGAGAAAGACTGATGTTAATCAGTCACTGATTGATTAACATCTTTCTCGTATTTCTTCCAAGCTTAAAATATACCATCATTTCTTTCCACACAGTCTCGATCATACATCGACAAATCTCATCCTAGCAGTATGCATTTGAACCACGGTAGTTCACATATGACCTACATTGTAGCTCCTATGAGTCTCCTGTACATGTACATTTTGTAGCTCAGTGGTAGAGCGTCTAGCCGGTGTGATATTAACTATGGATGTACAGGAGGAGGGGGGGGGGGGGGGGGGGGAGTTTGGAGAAAAGCAGATATACTCTAAGTTGCTAAAACTTTAGTAACTGTTCATTCATTCCTCCTGGGACATTCTGCAGTTTTTGATGTTGCCCATGGCAAACCTCATGATGACATGCAGGTTTACCCAAATTTTGAATTTCAAACTAACTCCTCGTTAAAATGATATTTTGTCCAGTTTTCTCTAGAAATATTGTTTTGGACTAATTTTTTTGTTGATTACACTTTGTTCTGACGTCATTAGAAAAATAGTGAATCAAGGTGGCGGTTTCATGATGTCATTCGACATCATATAATGTCATAATCAACAAAAAAACCATCCTATCTTTTGTAGAGCGGAGCTCAGGGCTTAATCTATTAAAGGCATAAGGATTTTGATCTGTCTTATAATAACAAAAAACCCAAGGGAGGTTCCATCAAAGTTTAGGGTTATAGTCTTTAATAAATAAAATATATATTTTTTAGTAATAACGGTCTACATGTACTTTATAATTTCAGTCTCTGTCAAAAGGCTTTTACAAGAGGCCAAGATGTTATTCCAGACTTCTTCTGTGAAATCCTTGGACGTGTATCTCCCCAAAAACTTGAAGACCGCGAAAACGAAAGCTAGAGAACGCCATACGTGGTACGTAATTAAAAGCTACAAAAAAGCCAGTGTGTGAAGCTAGTTATCGATAACTAGCTTCACACTCTGGCTTTTTTGTTATCGACAACTTTTTATGATCGACAACTACATGTAAATAGTTGTTGACAAACTATCTCATTCTCTCTACTCTAGTCTGTGGAGGCCCTAACCCAGTATATGGTTTCCTATTTTTTGTGTCATGAATTATTAATGAGTTTAAGAACCTGGGCAAGGGGGAAGTGCCCTCCAGGGGCTAGCAAAATTTGAGAGTTGCTTGCCCATAAAGGGCAAGCTGGAATTCAAATTTTTTCGAGCCCTGATGTACTGTACCTTTTTTTGTCTGAAGGGGCCCGTATTGAAACCACTCATGTTGCCGCTTTTAAGAGAAAGTACACTGTGTGGGGAGTGTCAACACTTCCTGCAGAGAAGCTACATTTTGATATTGTGGAGGACGTATCTGGTCGCAAAATCAAAACAACTGTTGCAGAGTATTTCAAGGATGCATACAAGTTGCGTTTGAGGTACTGTACATATTGTTCATGATCACTGGCTCTTGCATTCTTTCTTTGTTTAACCCTTATGAATCCCGAGTTATTTATGTGGAGGCAGCGAGCTGCCCTGGTGAAAATCTTTTAAAGATCTTTGAAGATCCTTGAAGATCTGCATGAAGATCCTGGTGCAGATCTTTGAGGATCTTTATAAAAAAAATCCTCAAGGATTTACAAAGATCTTTGAGGATCTTCAAAGATTCTTGCCAATTTTTCTTGCCAAAGATCTTCAAGGATCCTCGAAGATCCTTGAAGATTTACAAAGATCTTTGTAGGATCTTTGTAAGATCCTTGAAGATATTTGCAGGAATTTTAAAGATCCTTGTAAAATCCTTGAAGATCTTTGCAAGATCCTCAAAGATCTCTGCATGAATATTTAAGATCTTTGTAAGATCCTTAAAGATATTTGCCAGGAATCTTCAAGATCTTTGCAAGATCCCCAAAGATCTTTGCATAAATCTTTAAGATCTTGGTAAGATCCTTGAAGGTCTTTGTATGAATCTTTAAGATATTTGAATGTAAGATCCTTAAATATCTTTGCAGGTTTAAGATCTTAATAAGATCTTGAAGTAATTATCTTATTAAGATAATATTATTGTAAGATTCTTGTAACTTACATGTACATCTTACAAGAACTTGTAAGGTTCTTTACAAGATCTTGTTTATAATATTTATTGTTTCCTTTGTATAATAAGATACTTACAAGATGTGGAATTTTGCAATGTCATACAAGATCTTTATAAGAATCTTGTTAGCTAGAATCGTATAAGAACTTCCAGAATTTTTCTAAGTTCTTGTAAGATGCTTATCAGACTTTGCAAGTACATGCATCTTGTAACATTCTTGCATATCAAACATCAAAAGCAATAATAAAAGTTATATACATGTAGTATAATGTACTCAGATGTTTTGGAACCAAATGCAGTTTATTTGACTTACAAAAGAAGTCACAAGCAATTAATTCTATCTGCTCAATTCCAACATTACATTTAGCAATTAAATGCACAAAGATTGTACAAAACTAAATTGAGCAACAACAGAATCATTTACACTACATGCACATAGAGAGAATGATCATACAATATGTACAGTCATAAACAGCTAGATGACAAATACATTGTACTTATTACAGTGTTAAGTTGGGCACACTAGATTAAAGACCAACTGAAAAATCAAGCTTCTGTTCATCATTTTTATTGTACTCCCTGAAAATTGTCAGTTTATAATATCACAGGTCGCCCAAGCTAAAGATAAGAGAACAGTGTCATGGTATAAGCGGTATTGTGTTACAACGGCTCGATTTATAAGGGTTTGTATGGGAACGCAACGGTTATGTTTTTTAGAAGATATAAAATCGAATGTTTTGTGAATAAAAACGACTTACCCTGTTGCTGTGTTTGTATTCTTTGTAGTTAGCCAGCTGGCTAACTACAAAGAATACAACACAGCAACAGGGTAAGTCGTTTTTATTCACAAAACATTCGATTTTATATCTTCTAAAACATAACCGTTGCGTTCCTAAAACCCTTATAAATCGAGCCGTTGTAACACAAATACCGCTTATACCGTGACACTGTTCTCTTATCTTTAGCTTGGGCGACCTGTGATAATATTAGACCTTTTTGTAGGCCTTTGCATCCACAGTAACTTGTCCTGTTCCAAGATTACTTGCTGCCATATCCCACTTGGGATTACAAATACTGTATGATGTTTGTGAATTGTTTTCCACTTAGCGTTTCTAAATTATTGTTCCCTGTAGTAACTGTGTATACTTCAATGCTTTCTGCCCAATAAACTACAACAAAAACACAAAGCAACATGTTATTAAAATCAGATCTATAAACAGCTGTATTCGCTTCTTCCTCTCACAAAGACTGTTATATTTAAAGGCAAAGAAGTAGGATTCAAATTACGTTGTAGTGTACAGTGGTTTAAAGACCTTTTAAATGCTTTCTTGGTGGAAACAAGCTTGCTGTACATAAGCCACTCGAGGATACCCAAGAAAAAAAATACATGTACTTCATCTAAGTCCTACTTCAGAAAGCCATTACGATTCTCTCTACTTACTTTCTTTCTATGCATTAGAAGGTACTGATTCTGTAGCTTTTGAACATTATTCCAGGAGAATTTCTCAGAGTATTTCCCAGTAAAATACACAGCATTGAGTGATTTGACCGTTTGAACATGTTGAATTCACGCGCCTGGCACAGATATCACCACAAGCAAAGCATCATGTGTGTGGTCGATCAATAAACCCATGGTTTTACTCATTTTAGAAACCTGTAGTAGCCTAAAGGTATCCAGGAATCATTTTCTGAAGTACATAAGGATTTCAAGACAATTTTACCCCTATAAAATTGAAAAATTATGGATATTTATTGTGAGAAAGATGATGGAGTAGCTCAGGAACTGTTGTCTTAACATAGGAAACCCAAGCATAATATTTGCATATCAATGTATTTGCTAGCTCATGCATGTATTTTCTTCTTCATTCAACCTTAAGCATTCTAAAAGCTTCACTGTCTTCTTTGTAATGGCTTTTTCTCCATTAGGAAAAACTGAGTATCATCAGCTAATCAATGGAAGCTTCCCACATGCTGGATTTTCAATGCAAAGATGAAACTTTGATAAATATTTCTTTGCTGTTCATTTGTTGATTGTTGCTTCCCCTTAAATTTTTCAGTGTTTGCTTTTAGTAATTCAAATCTGGGTAAAGATCCTCATCCAATCCTTAAGGAACCTGGGTAAAGATCTTACAAATATCTTTGCCAGGATCCTTGAAAGATCCTCGTCAAATCCTTGAGGATCTTGGAAAAGATCTTTGTAGGATCCTTGTAAAGATCCTCTTAAGATCTTTGTAATATCCTGAAGATCCGATCCTGACAAATATCTTTGAAAGATCCTTGAAAGGATCCTTGTAAGATCCTCATCAAATCCTTGAGGATCCTGACAAAGATCTTTGAAAGATCCTTGAAAAGATCCTTTTAAGATCTTTGTATGATCCTCATAATATCCTTGAGGAACCTTAAGAATCCTGACAAAGATCTCCCAAAGATCCTTGAAAGGATCCTTGTAAGATCCTTGTCAAATCCTTGAGGATCCTGACAAAGATCTTTGAAAGATCCTTGAAAAGATCCTCGTAAGATCCTTGTAAGATCCTCATAATATACTTGAGGATCCTTAAGGATCCTGAAAAAGATCTTTTGAAAGATCCTTGAAAAGATTCCTCGTAAGATCTTTGTAAGATCCTCATAATATCCTTGAGGATCCTTATGGATCCTGAAAAAGATCTTTGAAAGGATCCTTGAAAGGATCCTTTTAAGATCCTGTAGGATCCTTATCAGATCTTTGAGGATCCTAAAGGATCCTTACGAAGATCTTTGCAAGGATCTTTGCCAGGATCTTCATAAGATCTTTATAGATCCTTATGAAATCCTTGAGGATCCTTGAAGGATCCTTGTCTTCAAGGATCTTTGCAAGATCTTTGCAGATCTTTACAGGTCTTTGCAGATCTTTAAAGATCTTTGAAGATCTTCAAAGATCCTGCAAAGATTTTCACCAGGTGGTCTTGTAATCAGAGGTCCTGGGTTCAAGTCCCCCCATCCTGTCACTTGTTGAATTTGCTCTTGGTAGTTCCGAGTACAACTCCTAGGTCACGCTTGTAAAAATAGCCAACTGGTCTGCTTCCTGCCAGTTGGGGATTCCGTGTTTATGTTCATTTGCAATATTTGTTTCTGTATTTGTAACATTGGCCCTGGAAAGCCCCATTTGGGAAGTGGTCAAATGAATGTATTTTTTTAATGGAGACTGCATCCAAGATGCCAAACCGGTTTTCTATTTTTTGGATGAATTTGTGTCGGTTTTTTGGATATTCCTGTAAATTGTTTCAGACTGCCCTTAGAGCTTGTTCAGTCATTTGTTGTACATTTACAGACATTTCCCATGAAATAAATTTTGTTCCAAAACTTTATGCATTTCTCATTAGACTTGTAACAGAAAAAGGATTTTTTTATTTAATGATCTTAACCACAAATTATTTTTTTAATTTTACGTAGACCTCGACGACCAAACTGCCTGGACAACATTGTTAACGAAGTGCATTATTTACCATGTTTGGTCATAAAGGGTGTTATGAAGCTACCAATTTGGACAACGTTGTGTTATGGGCCGATAACATGATACATGTACAGTGTATATGTGCCAGACTAAGCTTAAGGAGCCTATTAGAACGCTAGAATATATATATGCAATAACAGTGATTGAGTATTTTTAATAATATCAGATATCCTCACCTACCCTGCCTATGTGTTGGACAAAATAGGGACCGTTACTTGCCAATGGAAGTCTGGTACCATTATTCCCTGTCAAAAAAAACATTTATCTGAACAGCAGACGGCAAGCATGATCAAAAGTACTGCTCGCCCTGCACCTGAACGACAAGAAGACATCCAGTATTGGGTAAGTGTCACACCTCTCACTGCATGAATCCCTGAGCAGGTAAAGTCTTCATGAGCCTAGTGGCACACAACTGCCGGAGCTTATATCCCAGTTTCTGTAGCATGAAGCGACTGGAAGTATTGCTACTCCCCAGGATGGGATGCTAGTCCATTGCATTTTGTTGCCGGTACCCATTCATACTCCTGGGTGGAGAGTGGCACTGTGTGAGTGAAGTATCTTGCCCAAGAACACAACACAGGACTCAAACCTAGACAGCTTGATCCAGAGTCCAACATGCTAACCATTCGGCCACGTTGTCTCTCAATCCATGAGCAAAGGATTATGTATATATATATAACTACTTACAGTCTTTTCAAAACATCCAGTTCTATTCAGTTTATTATAACAATTTGTGTTGGACATTAAATAAGGGTGAATGGGCAAACGTCAAACACAAATTTTAAAAACTCAGGCAGATATTGCTTGAGGATAGTCATACATCATACTCTTTGACCTCCTCTAGATTTCGTGGAGGAGTTTATATGTGACCTGTTTAGACCAATCGTGTGCAGAATTAATATTTGACTGATTATAATATTGCAGTTATAGATACTTACAGTCATTGTAATATTAACAATGAGTAATAACAGGTCAATCGGCTCTGTTATCATTCCATAGGCCCAGGAAGTAGTACAGGCCAGTAGTAAGTACTTAAGAGAAGAGTTCAAGACTTCTATCAGCCCTGAAATGGTCAAGGTAGATGGTAGAGTGATACCAGCACCCAAAATCAAGCTTGGAAAACAAGACCAAGCACTGGCTCCTCGTGATGGCGCGTGGGACTTGCGTGGCAAGAAACTTCATGAGGGAGCTCGCATTGAATCCTGGGCCTTAGCTTGTTTTGCACCTTCCCATTGGTGTAAGGAAGATCAGCTGAGGAATTTTTGTAAGCAGATGTCTTCCATGTCCAGTCGGGAGGGTATGAGGATGACTGAGCAGCCAACTGTTGTGAGATATGCAAGGGACTGCAGGGAGGTAAGTTATGTCTTACTATTATATACATTCCAGGGGATTTCATTCTCATGTAAATGCTGCATCCTGACCTAGGATTTTGCTGCTGTTGGTCATACAAGTCTGAGACTCCAAAAGCCTGTTGCATCCAGTTAAAAATTGATCCTTTGTTACTGTTTCCTCCATAACCTTATGCAGTAAGGTTGTGGTCCTTATGCCCAACCGCAACCTGGAGCTGGGTCCAGGGCATCTGACCTGACAACCCTTTGACCTGTCCAGTATAGCTCAAGGGGCCATAGAGATACAAGCTACTCCACTACTACATGATAATCCCTTTGACGCCCAACACACATTGTCTATTTCAGATAAGGCAATTATGGATGAATAAAGTTTGGATCTTAAATACATGTATGCTATCGCAACCTTACTGTGATTTACGTCTTCATTTTATCAGGTGGAAAGTCTGTTCTCCAAGTGGGTAGTAGATCATCCAGGACTACAGCTCATTATGGCTGTTCTGCCAGAAAAAACTAAAGATCTTTATTCCGAGATCAAACGAGTCGGTGACAATGTGCTTGGAATTCCAACCCAATGCGTCCAGTCGAAGCTTGTTCAGCAAGCAAAACCTCAGGTCTGTGCCAACATCTCCTTGAAAATCAATTCCAAACTGGGTGGAATCAATCATGTTATTGATCCGACGGAAAAGTCACCTGTGTTCAGAGAACCAGTCATCATCTTTGGCGCTGATGTAACACACCCCTCTCCCACTGAAAATGGCATTCCTTCTATTGCTGCTGTTGTAGCCAGTATGGATGCTAATGCAACGAAGTACCATGCACGTGTTCGAGCGCAGACGCACCGCGAGAAGTCAGGAGGTGCCCAGGAGATTATTAACGACTTGGCTGCCATGGTGAAAGAGCTTCTTATCGATTTCTACAAAGCCAACAACAAACTCAAGCCATCCAAAATCATATTTTACCGTGATGGGGTCAGTGAAGGTCAGTTTGACCAGGTACTCGTTCACGAAGTACGTGCGGTGCAGCAGGCATGTATGATGCTCGAAAAGGGTTATCAGCCAAAAATCACTTTTGTTGTGGTTCAGAAACGACACCATACCAGACTGTTCTGTGAAAACAGACAAGAAGCATCAGGCAAAGCCCAGAACGTGCCTCCAGGTACCACTGTGGACAGTGGTATAACGCATCCCTATGAGTTTGACTTCTATCTGTGCAGCCACTTTGGAATCCAGGTACCGTAGAATTCCGAAAGTAACGCCTCCCCGAAAGTAGCGGCCCCTTCAAAAATGTTACCACTCAAAAACAATAAAATCGTATTTAATGTAACGTTTCAAGTAATGCAGTATATGGCAAAAAAAAAATACAAATACAAATACAACTTGGCAGTGAATTAAATACCATACTTGAAGAAAATTGTCTCCCATTAATTTACAGAGAATACCAAACAATCGTCTCCTACTTTAGAACATGCAATGAAACAACTAGAACGTGAAAAACTTTTGTCTCTAATACTACACCAAATTAATTCCAAATAACTGTCTCTATTTGAATGAACTTTCAATGAAATAACTGGAATGCGAAAAACATGTTACGCGTCCTCTTTGTGTAAAACAGCTGCTGAATTACAAACGTTTTTTAACCATCCGAAAGTAACGGCTACCCGAAAGTAGCGGCCCCTTTGGCCTGCTAAATCCGAAAGTAATGGGGGCCGTTACTTTCGGAATTCTACAGTAGCAGTTTTATGTAACTTTTGGGTAGATGGGAGTGTAGTTGTAAGTGGATTGTAGTAGTCAGTAAACCATGCTTCAAATCAATAGCAAGACTTGCTTGAGTAGATCCTTGCATAAGATTCCTTCATCAGTCAGTCAGATGTTCGGTCAGTCAGCCTGCCTGCCTGCCTGTAGACTCTTAATTCATCAAGCAAGAAGCCAAATAAAGTAAGAGGGAAATGGCCATTTCTTCCCTGTCACTTGATTGTGCTTCTCTTTCGTTGAACTAAGGGAAATAGCCAAGGTGATTATAGTTTCTAATGAAACTGTTCTGCTGTGTCGGTGGGCAAGTAAAACACTGTTGATTATCAACTAAACGTAAATTAACTGCCGTAGCGGATTTCTAGAAGCTGACGTTTCGAGCATTAGCCCTTTGTCGAGGTTGATATATAACTGCGAAGGTCTCATTCACTTTGCTCTCACGAAGGGCTAATGCTCGAAACGTCAGCTTCTAGAAATTCGCTACGGCAGTTAATTTACCTTTATCAATTATTTCGAGTTGATAATCAACATAAGGTAAATTGGCACTGATTGTAGTCTTGCCCGCCTGCCTGGAGCTTGTCTCGCAGTCTGTCTGTCAATCCGCCAAGTTTTGGTTAAATTGTTGTCCTTCTTTTTAAACCTTTCACATACAATGTATGCTGTATTGCTCTGATTTGTATCTTATTAATTTTGCAAAACATCAGCTTATCTAGATTTCACACGACTGTTAAAGTTCTTTTTTGACAAGCCTAATCACGGCATGTTTCACTGCAAAGTTTCATCATTGCTAACATTGTTCCAAACACATTTGTCTGAGATTGTAGGCTGTTTAATTATGATTTTACATAGTAAACTAAAAGTTACTGATTTCTCCTCAGGGAACAAGCCGACCCACACACTATCACGTGTTGTATGACGATAACGCTTTCACAGCAGACAGCCTTCAACAGCTCACATATCAACTGTGTCACGTATATGCGCGGTGCACTCGAAGTGTGTCCATGCCAGCCCCGGCTTATTATGCACATTTGGTCGCTTTCCGAGCCAGACACCACGTGACCAATGGCGGAAATGGAAGGTAAGGAAAATCCTGATTGTTTATTGTTGAACTGGTATAACAGGTTATTAATTTTGAGTTGTAGGTTATATTATATAACTGCGAATATCTCATTCACAATTCGTTCTTTCATAGGTATGATTTATTCCTTATAATATATCAGACATGAGAGAGGCCGCCACTCAGAGCATGTTTCATCGGATTTCCAAACACCGAGAAGAGAGGTAAAAATACGACACAGCGGAGTATTTTTGACGAAAGTGGAGGTGTTTGGTAATGTGATGAAACACTACCTCAAGTGTTTTAATTTTTCTTCTCAATTGAAACAAAAACTAAGGAGTAAGGGGATGAATAAAATCGTATAAAAATATATGCTAAGTAAGAACCATGTAAGACCATGTAAACCGCCGTCACGGTTATGATTTCCTTTGTTATAACCTGATGGATTATTAATGAGTTTAAGGAATGGCGTATGGTGGATTACTTATTAACTAAAGCCTTTAGTTAACCCTTTCACTCCCAGAGTCAAACCTTGAGTCAATAAAAATGTGGTTCTAACTTTTGAGTCTGTGGATGAAACCCTAGTGTGTGACAATTCATATGAAAAGCTATTCAGCAGTACTTTAATGTGGTACTGTTTGTTTTTGACAATTTTGCAAAATGAAATCCAAGACTTTTCCTCAGTTTTGAACTTAGGCACTCTTGGGGGCGAAAGGGTTAATAAGTAATCCACCGTACGCCATTCTTGAACCCGTGAGGGTTAGTAAAGGTTATTGTTGAACGTCTTTTTGTTGAGCAGTGCTCAGCTTTGGTCAATACCTTTTCTTGGCCTATTTTCTTTCTTTTTCTTGAGTATTGTCATTTGTAAAACTTTTTAGGGGCGGCGTGGAAACTGTTGATTTGGAGAAGTCTGCAAGGAGCCATCCAAGTCAACGATAAAATGAAAAACAGCTATGTACTTTACTTAAAGGATCAACATGGCAAATATTATGTAATTTTACAGTCATAAAGAAAAAAGAAAGAAAAAGAAATGCGATATAATTGATAAGGTAACAAGGTCATTGCATTAGGTTGCATTATTGCATTATGTTTGTTTTTTTCGAATCGAAATTTATATATAATTTATACTTATAGCACTTGCAATTGTGTCTTACAGTACCTTATTGCTAATACATGTAGCTCTTTATATTATGCATGTTTACGTCAGACTAGCTATTTTCACCAACAAGCCTCGCTTTCGAAGTCCAAACTTGTAAATGTTATCATGAACGAATTCCCAAAGGCATCGAAGATGAAAAGAATACCCACGTGTAAACAGTACCGGTAAAAGCTCTATAAAGCCCCCGGGGGGCTTATTTAATTTCAGGCCTCAAGAAGTGGGGGGCTTAATAGAGAGGGGGGGCTTATTTCAAATCATAAATTTTCAAGAAAATTTCACATTAATTTTTTCAACTCTTACTATTACACCACTAACTAAAACAGAACAAGAAATGGGTTATGTATGACCCGTTTACAAAGGAACGTTATTTATACCCTAACTCGACGATAGTTCGGAAATTAAAGACCACGTTTCAATACAAAAGTGACTACAACGCCAGAAAAGATTGCTGAAAAGTCATTTACATCAGGCCTGACGGAAGGAGGGGGGGCTTGTTTCAAAATCTGACTTCCAAAGGGGGGCTTATTAGATAGGGGGGGGGGGGGGGTCTTAATAGAGCTTTTACGGTATACACGTACCAGAGGTGAGAATAATTTTGTGTAACCGAGGTTGAGCAAGTGGCGTAATCATGCATAAGGCCTATTGTGTGGTTTTCATCAATGTTACAAAACCTGTTTGCTTGAATGAACAACATCAGAAAATTAACTGCTTATAGAGGAGGAATAAAGAAACGTTGTGTCCAAATTATAGCTTTAGCATTTTTCGTAACCGAGTTTATTACGGAAATAATTTTCAGAAAATTACAGTACTTAGTGTACAGCCGCCATGTTGGTGTCCTTCAGAGGGATACAAATATGGCGGCCATAAAATTGTACAAGAAGTAGAGTAGATTCTACCATCAATATCATTCGCTTTCACTTCAAAGCTCTTTAGATATCACTTCTAAATTATTATTATCACGTCTGAAAATTTAAAAATGACATACAAATATCCGTTTTTGTGGCAGTTGAGAAACACGTTCATCCGGGACATCACAAAATTCAAAATGCTTTATTTGCAAAACGAAGCACTGCATCAATACCAAACTTGCATAGAGATTAATGTTTTGTATATCTAGAATATGTGAAAAGGACAGCTTTGTAGAATTAACAGTTTAGATTTTAGAATTTTGATGACATCAGATGAAAACCACCAATTGTTATTCGTTAGTAATGGGCGTTTTTAGCCTTTAGAGAACCATAAAAATGGGCGAGTTAAATTATGTTTAGTTTAAGCTATGTTTGTTTTACTCAAAAGATGAAGTTATCGTCAAGGAAAAGTACGAAAAATTGCCATTTATAAATAAAGTTGAATTATTTTCAGAGTCTAGGATTTATATATCGTTGCTAAGAGTTGTAACTTAGATTAATTGATATTAAACTAATTAAATAAGTTGATATGGAAGTGTATAAATTGTAAACAGTACAAGTTCATGTAAATTTCTTAATATTTGTGTTCTGCGATTGTTAGAGGCTAGAAGAATATAGTATTTATAGAAAAACTATTTTTACAGTATTAGACGAGTTCTTGCTGCTAAGGGTTTCTTGAAGGGAAAAGTGTTGTGAATTAACAAATACAAGCGACAAAGGAGTTTAGATAACAAATGAGCTGAGTTCTTGAAAGGATGATTAAGTTAATCGAGTATTAGCGTCATTAGCTACCATAACCGATTGTACAGAAAAATAACGGGGAAAATTTGTAAAAGTCCCCACATCGATATAAGTGACTGTATTATTATATCAGGCAAGGAAATAAACTAATTGATTGACTGAGTGATTGATCGATCGATCTTCATAAGAAGGGCATCTGTCATGCCACATTTCCTCCAACTATTTTCGATGACTGACAGAATTGTAGTATAGAATTGTTATAACCCATCAGACATCGTGCAGATTTGAACAATAATTCCCGAAAGACGGGTATTTTGCCAAATCCGCTTGAGCCAGGACGGTTTTTTAGTTTTCATGAGATTTCCGCCTTTTACGAAGGGTTTTCTTCCATAATCTTTAGTTTTTGCATCCTTATATTTTGTCGATTTTTTTAAAATCAAATTTGGCGAATATTTCTGAACAATTTAGAAATCCAAGATGGTGAATTTTCTAATGTATGACGTCATTATGTATGGCGTAATATTGACACGTGGCTGTCACTAAAATAAACATTTTTGGATGCTTTACACACCATGTAAGTTTCATTTTCATAGCGTGAATGCTTTTCGAGATACATAGGGCCCCCTCCCCAGAGATCTTCGCTTTTTACGATAAAATCCTTCCATTTACAGTTTTTGCATCCTAATATTTTTTTCGATTTTTTTAAATCGAATTTGGAGATTTTCTGGACATTACTGAACATTTAGAAAATCCAAGATGAAGGATCCAAGATGGCAGATTTTTCCATGTAGGACGTCATTATAGTACTGATCCTCGGACCACTGAATACACGAATGCTCACAAGAACTACGATCCCACGATGTGGTGCCCAGACTTCTACCCCTACCCCCCCCCCCCCCCCCCCCCCGAGGAAATCGGCCGCTTGTAATCCCTTCAGGGGATCTTGTTTTCCTCGCATAGCGGGGTTTATTATTTGTGATGAAGGAGCGTGGCAGAAATGACGTCACACGGTGCGCTGGTGGCCCAATGGTCTTAGGCGCTAACCTGCGATCAGGCCCCGCTCTCGTTCTCTCCGCGAAAAGAAAGAAAAGGAAAAGAACGCCTGATCGCAGGTTAGATTATCACCCTCGCACCCAACAATAATAGCTGTTATTACAGTTGAGCCCGCAGTCAAATATTCTTTTGTTGAGTTATTTTTTTTTCTAAAAAAATATCTCGAAGCCAAGACGATGGGCATTGTTTTCATGTGGTGTATGTATGCCCATGTATTTTACACCAATCAGATTGGGTCTACCATCGAACAACAACCAATGAAATAGCTGATTCTAATATCCGAAGTAAATCCGAGTAGATATCGATTTTCTAGAACCATTTGGTGACGGCCATCTTTGTTGATGTTTAGCACTGAATGACGAATTAAGAGAGTGGCGATGTACAGCCTTTGTTTGTACATTTTGTTCTTTTCACGAAAAGTGGTCAACTTGAGAAGATAATTTGAAATGTGTTTTAGGAGTTTTTATGATGTCTTGTCAACAGTTGATTGTAGGTAAATCTGGTTGCGTCGATTTTATTCAGTGGTGTTGTGAAGTGTTTTAGTAAAAGTTTGTATTTAAAGCTTGTGTTGTTGTCGTTCGATGCATGTAGGTTTGGTGATTACATGACTATACGTTTGTTATGGCTGAAAGGCAAGTATGAAAATAGTTTCATCGTTTCATTTCAGCTCGGGCATATGAATCCCGCACAGTGTACACTGTGCTAGCTAGACCAGGGGTAAAATTCAGGCTAAGGTTAAAACTGCGGACCAGGGGTAACATGCAGACTAAAGTGTGAAATAATGGAAGCATTTATATCATATTATATAAGCTTGCGAAATGACAGGCAGCCGGAGGATTATAAGTCGAAAACCGGTCGATCGTCTTGCAAGCGAAAAAGTTAGACCTAGACAAAAAACAACAAAGGCGACAATTTGTCAAGTTTTTATACTTCACAGAAGGGGGAGGGGAGGGGGGGGGGGGGGGGTCGTACATAATATCTGACTGATTAGAGGGGGGGCAATAACAAAATTCACTCCTTTAGGGGGGGGGGGGTATTACCTAATATTAGGCTACATGAAGCTCATTTCCAACCCCCTCCTCCTGATAATTATTGCACAGTCCCTAAATACTATCACCTCTCTCACGGGGATGGAAAGAGATATTTTGTCATTAATCAAATCAACATTCGATATTCGGATGTAAAAAGCTACGGTTGAATATTCGAGTTAAATTTTGAAGTTTTTGCATGAGACAGGAGCCGAGGAGCGTTGCACTAATGAATGTCTGCTGTCTTCGCGTTAGCAGACAATAGCAATGAAACATAGAAACCACAAGGAGAAGATACCTAACGAATTATTTGCAAAGTGGAAAAAGCCAAGCGTGACAAGGGTGGTTTCGTGACTATGCTGCGGTCGTTAGCTGTCAACTGTCTGGTTGAATGAAAAGCCATCGCAGTCTTTTTCGTCTTTTTCCAGATTTACTAGCACAGTCGGCTCACGGGGATGGAAAGAGATATAATCAACATTCGATATTCGAATGTATTAAGCTACGGTTGAATGTATTCGAGTTAAATTTGGTAGTACGTTTGAAATGAATACACTGTAACGCAATCCGTTCGCAATTGATGAAAGTTATTCTCGATTTGTCGATGGCTTGATGCATGTCTCGTATGAGTAATATCAACGCACAATTATATTTTATTTGTACCACATGCATTGCTTTAGTTCTCATTAATTCGGCATTTATTATTTTTTTTGTATTTATTCCTCGCGTATTTATTCCTCGCGTATTTATTCCCCCAACTGAGCTAAACAGCAATGAAACAAAGCGATTGTAGGAGCTTATTCAAGCTCCAAATCTATTTTCTGTCGGCCATCAATAAAGGAGATCAGGGGCTGTATAATTGTAAATAATAGCTTTTTTGCATGACTATATGTTACAGTATAATATATATCTGGTGATGTGTAGAGTAAATTTTTGTGTCATTCTCCTCAGGACTGTTGGTTGCATTGAAGTTGTGTTTATAATCCTTGCAAACTAGCGCCATGAATTTTACATGTTATTTTCCTCTTATGTTTTGAAGGAAAATCAATGTTAAATCACCTATCCAGCTATATTCTAGCAATTTCCATCTTATTTTTGTGTTCTTTATCCTTTGACCAGTATATGACTGTTGCCAAAATTCAGTCAATATTCCATGTACAAGTAGTAGGTCAATATTTCTTTTAATTTTTTTCTCAACAGGGAACTGAGTATATGCAGTAATTGATTGAAGAAGTGATCATTTCCATGACTGAAAAAACACATTCCTTGTTTATATCCAGTCTGAGTTTGCTTGTAGTTGCTCAATAAGCTGCTAGTGTCTTTATGAGGATGAAACAGCTTCCATGTAACTGATTTACATTTATGTTTTGGAATAATATACCGGTACCCCAATGAAACATACAAAGTTGTTAACTGTTATGGCCAATTTCTATAATATATAGTATTGACAAATGAATATATTACTGAACAATATTATAGGTTTCTTTATTAATATGGAGCTTTTTAAGTACTATTTGGTCAGTGTGTTCATTTTACCTATGCTCAAAATAAATGTGCAGTTCCAGAAAATAACCATACCCACCCCAAGAAAGGTCATTGGAAATTCCGAGGGGGAGAGGGATCTCAAACCGGCCAAAACTTTTAAAGGAAAGTATGAAGCTACACTGGAATTTCCAGTGGTTGGTTCAAACCAAAAAACCTACCGTGAGGGGTTATGGATATTTTCTAGAACCACACAATATTCATTCCAGTTTCGGATTCAGAAGTGCACAAAGGTGGGGGAGGGGGGATGGTTAAGTGAAGATGGGCATTTCCTTGCTCTAATTAATAGGGAAGGTTAAGGTAAGACTAATGTTTTGCACTTCACTATAAGGGGGGTGATGATATCCAGGCCCCTCCCTAAATTCCCCACTGCTCCACAATCTCAGACTGGCCAAACAGTCCTCTTCTCCATCCCGGCCTACCTGATACATAGTTAGACAGAGATTTTGACTCATTATAACAACCCCCCTCCATCTCCCCAATCCACAACCACCTATCCAATGCTATCCCCCCTCCAAACAATCTCTTCAAATTTTTCAACACTCTCTTTGCCCCTATTCAAACCAAGTAATCCACTCTTGCAAAATTTTTGTCATAAAATAAAATTGTCTCTAAAAAAGATATCTTCCTCCCTACTCAGGTCAATTTAAGTCCAACTTCAAATAATCCACCCCTGCCAAATTCTTATATATAACCCTTTACCCCCACCCCCCTTCCCCCCCCCCCCCCCCCCCAAATACACACACAACAACACACACCAAAAAAAGGCATTTCTCCGAGCTTCGCGAGGACCTGCGAGTCATGTATTACTAGTTTTAATTATTATTATTTTTTTAATTATTATTTTCCGCCGTCCGCCGTCCGCCGTCCGCGTCCGCCGTCCTCCTTTCTTTTCTTCGCTTTGCAGAGTCCCTATCCCGGGAGCCTTTGCTCCTCTGTTAGTATTCTCGACCCAGACTCGGTCATTCGCAAAAGAGAAGAGCTCTGGGGTCGAGATTGGCGATACCCTGCGAAATTCTCAGCGTCGAACGCTACGCTAAGGGTAGATTGGCGAGAAATAACAGAAGCGACGGATTTGAGGAGTTATAAGTGGATCTTTAGTCCGACTGCTCGCTGCCTACTAGCTTTTATATCGTCAGGATATCTTGATTCTTGAAATTCAGATGACGGTAAATCAGTTTGCGCTGGATTGCTATATACTTCCGCTTTAGTAGTGGTGAAGAAATAATGGTAAGTTGACCGATGAACCATAATTGTTCTGTATGTACGTTGACTGTATGGTGTTTCCTACTTGTTCTAGTACAGTGCAGTGAATTTTGTGTAAAGGATCGCGAGCGTAACTCTGCTGTTTATTCGATCGTATACCGTAATCCTTTAATAACAATCAATACAGATGTCGTCGCGTACGTTTAAAGGGAGTGTTTCACGGTTCGGTATGCTTGTCCAAAAGGGACAAAATATCAAGATTTGTAAATATACATCAAGATTCGTATATTTATGTCAAGATTGATATACCTTGATTTGATTTGTATATATATGTAACAAGATTTACATATAGGTATTAAGATTCACATATGCATATCAAGATTCGCGTATGTATACATCAAATGTGACAAACATACATCCAGATTCGACTATATTACATTGTCACTCGCATATGGACTCGCATTCACATTTCGAGTCTCGCATATGCATATCAACATTCGCATATTTACATCAAGATCAATATATACATCGAGATTGTGATAGGCATGTATGAAGTACCAGGTCTACACTCTGAAGTAACCGCTGGTCAGTAACACCGCTGCACTTTTCCATGTGAGTTGTTGCGCGACAAAATGGCGGGTCAGTCCCGTAAGAGTGCCGATGAAGTTAGCGAAGAGAAATTGACATCGATAATTCGTAGAGTATACACTGCTCTTCAAGGAGATACAACGGGAACAGTTAACAGATCCGACAGTGCTCAATTTACCTCATTGGAACAAGAACTCGGTAGAAGATTTGACACACCACGTGGGAGAGGTCGTGGACTGTCAGGTCTGTCAGGTCTGTCAGGTCTGTCAGGTCTGTCAGTGGCACAACAGTCTTGCAGCTTACGTTTGTTGTCCCAACGTGGTACTTTATCATGTGTTGGCGAAGGAAGGAGAATAAACTCTTTCGTCGGTAGTACTTGAGGCTGTTACTTTTTTGTTTGCAAACTTCCCTTTACCCCTTTCCTTTCCCTTTTTCCTTTCCCTAGATGACCGTAGTTCATTCCAGGATTGTATCCCGATCCACCAGACTGTTGTGCCACTGACAGACCTGACAAACCTGACAGTCCTCCACGACCTCTCCCACGTGGTGTGTCAAATTAGACTGCAAAACAGTCGTATTTTTGCGTTACGACGCGCGGTCTTCGAATGAAAGGTCTGGAGCGAGTGTGAAAACGGAGAGTGGGACTGGGGAGAGACGCTGAAAAATACGACTGTCGGCTTTCCATACAACGAATTCGTTCGAATTTCCCGTTGCTCCAGGAACGGGAAATTCCCATTGGTTGAATTTTGACGCTACCTGTCAACAAAAATGTTCATCGCACCTCATCAGAGATATTCGGAGCCGTGTCAATTTCACGTAAAACGAGCTCTTCGTGGAATTTGCATAATTTACGACAACTGAAGTTTCGGCGGGTCTAAAATGGGTCTGTTCCGTTGTGGAACGCGTTCTGTTCCGGGAAGATCTGGCAGAAGATTTTTCCTTGTCCTCGGAGCCTAATGTCAGAGAACGACGAACTTAAGCTTCCTTTAATGACTGCTGTTCGGGAAATGATAGTGATGGCGCTACAATAGCTATGTTGATACACGCGCGCACTTTTATTCTGTGAACAATGTGGAGATGTCGGTTAAGAAAGATAGTTCCTTCTTCAAATTGAAGCGACGTTTTTTCCAATTATTGGGGCTAGGCAAATATGTTTTCTGTGGATATCCATTTAGTTTTAAAATGTCCAAATATTAATTGCGATACAAATCTGTTATTGTCTGGCGCGCTCGCTGCTCTTATTATTTTTCCCTCTTCGCCAGGTTGTTTGATTGATCCGACCGATTTCTCTTCAAACAGAACACTTCCTACATTTTTCAGGTAATATAGAACCAAAATTAATCCTCAAGACTCTCGTTGAAATCAACACTGAAGAGCGAACTTTGACAAACAAAAAATGTGGGTGGAGCTGTCAAGTATTTTTAACACCTCAGCGATATTATTTGAACCCCGGTCAGAACGAATTCGTTGTATTGAATGCCGACAGTCGTTATTTTTCTCGCCTCACAAGCCCTGCGGGCGTGTGAGGCTCGCGCGCTTCGCGCGAGGATCACGCTCACGGCGCTTCGCGCCTTTGCGAAACAGCGAATTGAGCGGAAAAATAACGACTGTTTTGCAGTCTAGTGTCAAATCTTCTACCGAGTTCTTGTTTCCAATGAGATAAATTGAGCACTGTCGGATCTGTTAACAGCAGTGTATACTCTACGAACTATCGATGTTAATTTCTCTACGCTAACTTCATCGGCACTCTTAAGTACGGGACTGACCGCCATTTTGTCGCGCAACAGCTCACATGGAAAAAGTAAAGCGGTGTTACTGACCAGCGGTTACTTCAGAGTGTAGACCTGGTACTTCATACATGCCTATCACAATCTCGATGTATATATTGATCTTGATGTAAATATGCGAATGTTGATATGCATATGCGAGACTCGAAATGTGAATGCGAGTCCATATGCGAGTGACAATGTATATAGTCGAATCTGGATGTATGTTTGTCACATTTGATGTATACATACGTGAATCTTGATATGCATATGTGAATCTTAATACCTATATGTAAATCTTGTTACATATATATACAAATCAAATCAAGGTATATCAATCTTGACATAAATATACGAATCTTGATGTATATTTACAAATCTTGATATTTTGTCCCTTTTGGACAAGCATAGTTCGGCGCATGTGCCGGCTGATCAACTTTATCTTGACACAGCGACAAAATTATCTTTGCAACGATAGTGAATTTTTCGCTCGAAGTCGAGCGATCGTAAGTGAAACATGAACTCTTTGAGCTATGTTTCGTGTTTCACTTACGATCGGTCGACTTCGAGCGAAAAATTCACTATGGTTGCAAAGATACAATGTAATTAGTTTGCAAAAAAGATCGGAATTGTTTTCAAGGTAAAAACCTTATCTGTTCCGTGACGCCCTTATCCACGCGAAGTGAAAACAAATACTGGGAATTTTGAATTGCCGCCATTATGTTTACAAGTATGGAAATGAGCGAGCAGGTTGGCGCACGCGCACTCATTTTGCCGCTGTGTTCTTTATCTCACATGTGTACTTTTCGATACTTCAGTAATCACATACTATAATTAGTCCAAGAAAAACGACGAATGACCAAAACTCACAAAATATTTCAACGGATTTCACTGAGGATGTCGACATTTGAATACCAGAATAAATTACCAGAATAAATCCTTCGGGCCAACACTAATTCTGGTAATTTATTCTGGTATTCAATGTCGATATTGTCGATGTAATCCATTGAATTTTTGTGTGAATTTTGGTCATTCGTCGTTTTTCTTGGACTAATTATAGGATGTGATTACTGAAGTATCAATATTAAGAAGTACATGTGAGTGGGTTTTTTTTAGACAGATAAAGTTGGCAAGCCTGAACATGTGCCAAACCGTGAAACACTCACTTTAATCAGTAAAACAGAGCTTGAAATTGTACCAAAGCGTATATTTGTAAGAGTTTATTTTGACCGGCCATAACCTCTTCAACTTGTTTTGTTATGTGAGCATATAGGACCGTCAAAATCTAACGCAATTGCAATGACACAATGTGAGCGATGTTGCAACATCGCGGTAAGACCAGAGACGTTTAAGTCAAAAAACACCATTGACTGACTAACACACTTCACTTGACTCTGCATGAAGTTGACTTCCGCTCAGGTTTTCGAAACGTTGATCACCAACTCTTAACAGTCTTTTTCAGGACTACAGGACTTAAAGTACCCTCACCCTATTAAGTTGCAAGGATTAACTGAGGTAGAATGACCACAAAAAATAACCCAATGCCATAACCACATATTCAGTTCTCTGTTTGTATATAGGAGGTTCTACATGTATAAGCAGACTACAAGAACATTTTCAGCACAATGTCTAGTACAACATTACGAATTACACTTCTGGCAAGTGAATGGAATTCTTCCAAAGGTGGTCTGTCGACCATGAACAGAGAGTTAGCTATACACTTAGCCAAACATCCCAATGTGTCAGTCACTTTCTTTGTTCCAAAATGCACTGAAGATGACAAGAAAGAAACTAGCAGTCGTAATATAACGATTGTGGAGGCACAAGAGTTGCATGGATATGAGCCAATTGATTGGTTGAGTTTCCCGCCGAGAGATCTCGTTATTGACATAATCATTGGCCATGGTGTAAAGCTGAAACAAGCTCAAGTAATAATAAACTCCCATCACTGTAAATGGATGCAAGTTGTGCATACTGTTCCTGAGGAACTTGCAATGTTTAAAAATTACATTGGCGCCATCCCTAAAGGAGATGAAAAACAATGGACTGAAGTAAAACTGTGTAAACTTGCTGAACTTGTTGTTGCAGTTGGACCCAAGTTGTGTGAGGTCTATTCAAGATACCTCAGCTCGTCTGGTAAAACTGTTTTTAATCTTACTCCAGGTATCTTTACTGAATTATCTCATTTGAAGCCATCTACTCAAGGAAGTAAGAAGTTTTGGGTTCTAGTATTTGGACGTGGCGACTCGGAAGATTTTGAGCTTAAAGGATTCGACATTGCTGCTAAAGCAGTCGCTTTTCTGAATGACAGTAGTTACCATCTAATGTTTGTAGGTGCACCCAGTGGAAATGAAACGCAAGTGGCAGAGAAGTTACTTGAGCAAGGCTTAAAGCGAAGTCAACTAACCGTGAAAGGGTATCTTGAAAATCGTGATGATCTAGCTACACTGTTATCTACAGCGAATCTTGCTATTATACCTTCAAGAACTGAAGGATTTGGTTTGACAGCCCTAGAAGCCTTATCTGCTGGTCTGCCCTTCTTGTTAGTCAAAACAGTGGATTTGGAGAAGCTCTGCATGAAATACCTTCCGGCTCCTCTTGGATTGTAAATTCCGAGGATCCAGAGCAATGGGCTGAGGCCATCAAAGCCGTGCGAGAAAAAGGCAGGGAAACAGCACTTAAGGAGTGCCAGGAACTACGGACACACTATGCGGTGAAGTACAGCTGGGAGGAACAGTGCAATGCTCTGGTGGAAAGTATGCTAACTTTAGTTCATGGTAAGCGTTGTACATGTATGGGTTAGTACTTTTAGTAGAAAACAGTTTTCTTTTGAGAAAAACTTAGCTGCGACAAAGTGTTTGTATCTCACACAGTGTCCGCAACTCGAGCTAAATGGAATGTGTAAATTTATGTACAGAGTTTGTATGAGCTAGAGTTCAAACAGGGTTTTTTCAAGTGGCCACGTGCACAGGGGGCCTTCACATCAGATTGTAAAATGATTAAAATATTAACTTACCGATTGTCTTGTGTTTTGTTGGCGGCCATTTTAAATAGGCGGTCGGATGGTGCGAGGTCTGGAACCGAGAATTAAACCGCGCGAGGTCTGGAGTTTTTTGTGAGGTGGATGTGTATTGTTTTTATTAAATGAATAAAGATTTGTTGTTCTTTCTCAGAACACAAAGCACGTCAAACTCAAGGAAATGGTGGTCCACGTCCCCCCAAAAGACCAGGCTACGGCACTGTAGGCCGGCCGATACAGTTGAGGGAAAACGTCTTCCAACTCAATATTTCACCAAACTTGTCAGATCTGCACCACTATGATGTGTCCTTGAGCAGTAAAAAGAAATGTTGTGAGATCATATGGAAGTACAAAGATACAACATTTCAAGGTCACCAGCCTGCTTTTGATGGCGAGAAGAACTTGTATAGTAGGATCAAACTTCCTCCAGTGAGTGCATAAAATAGTACCTTCCTACAATAGACAATATTTGTATTCTCACGGTTGGAATGGAACTGTAGCTTGCAATCGAGGCTAATACGGGGGAATCTTTTCAAATGCAAATATTTTTAATGATTAATAGTTAATAGTTCCATCCTACCGTGAGAATACGAATATATACATGTCTATTGGCAAACAGTTGACATCATTAAATAATTTTACTTTGGGACACCTTCCGTTACAGATACCTCCTGTATGGGAACACCTGCCATAAAGAGGCACCTCTCATAGAGGGGTGCTTTCCCATTAATGGACATCTTCTACAAAGAGAAACCAGCCATGAAGGGGCTCCTCCCATAAAGAGACACCTCCCATACAGTGGTTTCTCCCATACAGGGGTGCCTTCCATACAGGGATGCCTCCCATACAGGGGTACCTCCCATACAGGGATGCCTCCCATACAGGGGTGACTCTCATAAAGGGGCTCCTCCCATAAAGAGACACCTCCCATACAGGGGTACCTCCCATACAGGGGTACCTCCCATACAGGGATGCCTCCCATACAGGGGTACCTCCCATACAGGGATGCCTCCCATACAGGGATGACTCTCATAAAGGGGCTCCTCCTATAAAGATACACCTCCCATACAGGGATGACTCCCATACAGGGGTGCCTCCCATACAGGGGTGACTCATAAAGGGGCTCCTCCTATAAAGATACACCTCCCATACAGGGGTACCTCCCATACAGGGATGCCTCCCATACAGGGGTGACTCTCATAAAGGGGATCCTCCCATAAAGAGACACCTCCCATACAGGGATGCCTCCCATACAGGGGTGACTCATAAAGGGGCTCCTCCTATAAAGATACACCTCCCATACAAGGGTACCTCCCATACAGGGATGCCTCCCATACAGGGGTGACTCTCATAAAGGGGCTCCTCCTATAAAGATACACCTCCCATACAGGGATGCCTCCCATACAGGGATGACTCCCATAGAGTGGTGCCTCCCATACAGGGGTGCCTCCCATATATAGGGTGCCTCCCATACAGGGGTGACTCTCATAAAGGGGCTCCTACAAAGATACACCTCCCATAAAGGGACACCTCCCATAAAGGGTTGCCTCTCGTACAGGGGGAATCTTCCATGAAGGGGAACCCTCCTCCATAAAGGGACGCCTCCCATTTAGGGTGCCTCACATAAAGAGACACTTCCTACAAAGAGATGCCTTCCATGAAGGGTCACCTCCCATGAAAGGGCAACCTCCCCTTTAATCTTCCATCTTTCCTCTTGTTCTCCTAATTGGCTTAATGTTGTGGAAACCAGGATAAGCTCAGTCAGGCAGTGGTGGGCCATGTAGGCTTGTTAAGACTTTATTTACACTGTCTGTTTTGACTATTGACTAGGCTGAACTCAGTGTCACATTACCTGGTGAGGATGGAGGAAGAGACAGAGCATTCAAGGTCAGTGTTTGGCTCCTAATATAACACTGACAGTGTCTTACAGTGAGACCCATTTATCAAGCAGTAAATTCCCTTGGTGACTGGGTAGATGACCGCATATATATACAGATAGACAATATTCATATTCTCATGGTTGGACTGGAACTAGCTTGCAATGGAGGCTCGTGCAGGGGATCTTTTCAAATGCAAATATTGTTAATGATTTTCCCCCGCATGAGCCTCGATTGCAAGCTAGTTCCAGTTCAACCGCGAGAATATGAATATTGTCTATTGACCACTTTGACCACACCGGCAAAATTCCAGGGCAACTTGTTTACAGGCAGAATGCAATGTACATGTAGCTAGATTATTATTGAGTGGTAAAGTGTGACGTCACAATTTTTCAAATTATTTTTATCAAGCCTCAAAATCCCATCATTCTAAGATAAAGATTGCTGTTGTATGATCATGCAGCCACAAAAGTTCAACTTGTTAGCACGAATAGAACAGAAGATATAGAGGTTCAAAGTTTGGTACCGTCCCATACAAACCTCTAATTTTGCGCCTATTCTAAACTGAAGGAACAGACGCAAAATTAGAAGGGTTTGTATGGAGAAATTAAAACCTGAAGTGCCCACATCCCGGCCGCACATTGCAATGGAGAGCTAATTTTGTGGCATGGAAGTTTTGTGGCATGCTTCCTCCGAATAGCTGATCAAATTTCATAATTTCGCAAATTTAATTTTTCTGACGTCAGTACTTTAGTACTCTATTGCATCTGGAGATATAGAGATATAGAGATAGCCCCTGGTCCTCCAGATTGGGGGTTGAGTATGGGACCAACTACCCCTCCCTACATAAGTATCAAGTGGTAAAATTTCTGGGATCTTGACTCAAGAGGAAAAAAACCCAGCAGAATTATTGATTCAATAATTTTGTTCAAATTTTCAAGTGATTTTGAACAAAAGAAATGTTATCCGTACTGTTTTCACAGGTTAAAATCCAGTTTGCAGCAGCGGTTAGTCTTCTTGAATTGAAAAACTTCCTGAGTGGTAAAACACAGTGGGAAGGTGCCTCAAGATGCTGTCCAGGCATTAGATATTGTCATGCGACAGATCCCGTCACGCTATTACACACCTGTTGGGCGATCATTCTTACCTTTTGATAACCGTGCAAGACCCCTGGGAGACCCAAAGGATTATGTATATATATAACTACTTACAGTATTTTCAAAACATCCAGTTCTATTCAGTTTATTATAACAATTTGTGTTGGACATTAAATAAGGGTGAATGGGCAAACGTCAAACACAAATTTTAAAAACTCAGGTGGATATATTGCTTGAGAATAGTCATACATGATACCCTTTGACCTCCTCTAGATTTCTTGAAGGAGTTTATTGTGCCATATGTGACCTGTTTATACCAACCATGTGCAGAATTAATATTTGACTGATTATAATATTGCAGTTATAAGCTTATATATACTTACAGTCATTGTAATTTTATCAATGAGTAATAACAGGTCAATCGGCTCTGTTATCATTCCATAGGCCCAAGAAGTAGTACAGGCCAGTAGTAAGTACTTAAGAGAAGAGTTCAAGACTTCTATCAGCCCTGAAATGGTCAAGGTAGATGGTAGAGTGATACCAGCACCCAGAAATCAAGCTTGGAAAACAAGACCAAGCACTGGCTCCTCGTGATGGCGCGTGGGACTTGCGTGGCAGGAAACTTCATGAGGGAGCTCGCATTGAATCCTGGGCCTTAGCTTGTTTTGCACCATTCCCATTGGTGTAATGAAGATCAGCTGAGGAATTTTTGTAAGCAGATGTCCTTCCATATCCAGTCGGAGGGGTATGAGGATGACTGAGCAGCCAACTGTTGTGAGATATGCAAGGGACTGCAGGGAGGTAAGTTATGTCTTACTATTATATACATTCCAGGGGATTTCATCCTCATGTAAATGCTGCATCCTGACCTAGGCTTTTGCTGCTGTTGGTCATACAAGTCTGAGACTCCAAAAGCCTGTTGCATCCAGTTAAAAATTGATCCTTTGTTACTGTTTCCTCCATAACCTTATGCAGTAAGGTTGTGGTCCTTATGCCCAACCGCAACCTGGAGCTGGGTCCAGGGCATCTGACCTGACAACCCTTTGACCTGTCCAGTATAGCTCAAGGGGCCATAGAGACACAAGCCACTACTACATGATAATCCCTTTGAAGCCCAACACACATTGTCTATTTCAGATAAGGCAATTATGGATGAATAAAGTTTGGATCTTAAATACATGTATGCTATCGCAACCTTACTGTGATTTACGTCTTCATTTTATCAGGTGGAAAGTCTGTTCTCCAAGTGGGTAGTAGATCATCCAGGACTACAGCTCATTATGGCTGTTCTGCCAGAACAAACTAAAGATCTTTATTCCGAGATCAAACGAGTCGGTGACAATGTGCTTGGAATTCCAACCCAATGCGTCCAGTCGAAGCTTGTTCAGCAAGCAAAACCTCAGGTCTGTGCCAACATCTCCTTGAAAATCAATTCCAAACTGGGTGGAATCAATCATGTTATTGATCCGACGGAAAAGTCACCCGTGTTCAGAGAACCAGTCATCATCTTTGGCGCTGATGTAACACACCCCTCTCCCACTGAAAATGGCATCCCTTCTATTGCTGCTGTTGTAGCCAGTATGGATGCTAATGCGACTAAGTACCATGCACGTGTTCGAGCGCAGACACACGAGAAGTCAGGAGGTGCCCAGGAGATTATTAACGACTTGGCTGCCATGGTGAAAGAGCTTCTTATTGATTTCTACAAAGCCAACAACAAACTCAAGCCGACCAAAATCATATTTTACCGTGATGGAGTCAGTGAGGGTCAGTTTGACCAGGTACTCGTTCATGAAGTACGTGCGGTGCAGCAGGCGTGCATGCTGCTCGAAAAGGGTTATCAGCCAAAAATTACTTTTGTGGTGGTTCAGAAACGACACCATACAAGACTGTTCTGTGAAAACAAACGAGATGCATCAGGCAAAGCTCAGAACGTGCCTCCAGGGACCACTGTGGACAGTGGTATCACGCATCCCTATGAGTTTGACTTCTATCTGTGCAGCCACTGTGGAATCCAGGTAACAGTTTTATGTAACTTTTGGGTAGATGGGAGTGTAATTATAAGTGGGAAAACTCGTGTTTACTTCACAGTGGTTTGTAGTAGTCAGTAAACCATTCTTAAATCAATAGCAAGACTTGTTTGAATAGATCCTTGCATTAGATTCCTTCATCATTCAGTCAGATGTTCAGTCAGTCAGCCTGCCTGCCTGTAGACTACAGTCAGTCATTCTCTCCCTTATTTCAGCAAGCGAGAAGCAAAATAAAGTCTGCCAGTCTGTCTGTCTGTCTGTCTGTCTGTCTGTCTGTCTGTCTGTCTGTCTGTCCTGTCTGTCAATCCGCCACGTTTTGGCTAAATTATCGTCCTTTTTAAACCTTTCACATACAATGTATGCAGTATTGCTCTGATTTGTATGTTATTAATTTTGCAAAATATCAGCGTATCTAGATTTCCGTCACACGACTGTTAAACTTCTTTTTTGACAAGCCTAATCACGGCATGTTTCACTGTAAGGTTTCAACATTGCTAGCATTGTTCCAAACACATTTGTCTGAGATTGTAGGCTTAAAATAATTATTTTACATGTAGTAAAAGTTACTGATTTCTCCTCAGGAAACAAGTCGACCCACACACTATCGCGTGTTGTATGATGATAACGCTTTCACAGCAGACAGCCTTCAAAAGCTCACGTACCAACTGTGTCACGTATATGCGCGGTGCACTAGAAGTGTGTCCATGCCAGCCCCGGCATATTATGCACATTTGGTCGCTTTCCGAGCCAAACACCACGTGACCAATGGCGGAAATGGAAGGTAAAGAAACTCCTGATTGTTTATTGTTGAACTGGTATAACGGGTTATTAATTTTGAGTTAAATTGATATATAACTTACCCTGGGTACCAGAGGTTTATTTCTCCGTCGCGTCGAGATCCGAAGTCGGCCGAAGGCCGACGACGCCCCGGCGAGCGGCGGAGCCGCGAGAAATAAACCTCTGGCACAGGGCGCATTGATTTACCGTTCCCGTTGAACTTTGATCATTTTTAACGTATTACATTTAAACCAATCACAGCGTAAGTGTCCTACTGTGATCACATGTAATGGCACGTGGAGATATGACAGCAGATAGTTTTACAAGGTGTCAAATGGCGGTATTCGTTGAACGAAAACAACTCCTGTGAAAAGTGTCCCTATCTCGAAGTCTTCGCTATCGTGCCGATTATGTGAAGCTGGTGTGGTGGTTAATGGTGGATACGTTCGGAAAACGCCAGAAAACTAAACATTTCAGGTAGCGTTTCAGAGCTTTTGGCGATCGACAATGATCTTTCAGTCGGCCCGCGAATTCTCTGTAAGAAGTGTTTTAATCGAACGATATGAGGCAACTCTCAAGAAGTTAAACCTCCTTTAAAGGGCGGTATCATGAAAATTTATCCCACTGGAAAGCAGACGAACATCATGCGCGAACTAAGCGATGTTCAAGCTCTCCTGGTTTGGGCATCAAAAAGTCTCGCGGTGCAGCATGTGCAGATATCAACAAGCCTTCGGCCGCTAAAACGTCCTTGCGGCGAATAAAATTAATAATGCCATCTGTCTGCTCGGCGCTTAATTCGTCGACACCGTCGAACGTTTTTAAAACTATCGCTAAGGCCTCTTCAAGTGCTTTCTCCAACTTCCATCAGAATCCGCGATTATTCAACAACATGCAACAACAACAATCACTGTTCTATCGATCACTGTTCTATCTCTTCATCGCCTCGTCATTCACAGGCTTTTTTCCCCGCAGCGTACTATTCTTGTCAACCAATCACAGAGACTATTAGATTCAAAATACCTCAGGGAGTCGTTAGGAGCCAATCAGCATTCTAGTCCAAATTCTGGACTAAATCCATTTAAGCAGGCTTGCCATTGGCTCGGCGTTATCAAAGCAATAGCGCCCTGCTCCAGAGGCTTTTCGCGCGGGCCATAAGAGAGATTTGAAACCGGAAACCACGCAAAGAAAAGCCTCTGGCACCCAGGGTATATATAACTGCGAAGATCTCATTCATTTTCGTTCTTTCATAGGTATGATTTATTTCTTATAATATATTAGACACCAGAGAGCATGTTTCATTGAATTTCCAAACACCGAGAAGAGAGTTGAAAATACAACACGAAGTGGAGTATTTTTGACGAAAGTCGAGGTGTTTGGTAATGTGATGAAACACTACCTCAAGTGTTTTATTTTTCTTCTCAATCGAAACAAAAACTAAGGAATAAGGGGATGAATAAAATCGTAAAAATATATGCTAAGTAAGACCATGTAAGATCATGTAACCGCCGTCACGGTTATGATTTCCTTTGTTATAACCTGATGGATTATTAATGAGTTTAAGAATGGCGTATGGTGGATTACTTATTAACTAAAGCCTTTAGTTAAAGTGCCCATAACCTTTTTTATTTTATTTTCTCATCTGAATCTAAACATCACCCAAGGAAATTCTGCGAACAAATTTTCCGATTTGCAGAAAACGCGAATTGTTTATAAATTTTATAAAACTTTCAAATTTGCCGCCATTTTGGATCACCATTTGCTTTAGTCTCCCCTGGGTCCTTGTCGGTTCACAAAGGATCTGTGACGTAGATTAAGGAACACGTGACATCAGACAAAGGAACTGTGACGTAGATTAAGGAACACGTGGCTTCAAAACAAAGGAATTGTGACGTAGATTCAGGAAAATGTGAGCCCGTCGGCCTTCTTACAGCGGGACGGATATACCAAACAAAAATAGGATTTTGAAGATTTGAAACATTCATAAAAAATTCGCGTTTTCTGCAAATCGCAAAATTTTTTCGCAGAAATTCCTTGGGTAATGTTTAGATTCAGATGAGAAAATAAAAAATAAAAAGGTTATGGGCACTTTAACCCTTTCACCCTTAACCCTTTCAGAGTCAAACCTTGAGTCAATAAATGTGGTTCTAACTTTTAAGTCTGTGGATGAAACCCTAGTATGTGACCATTCATATGAAAGCTATTCAGCAGTACTTTCATGTGGTACTTTTTGTTTTTGACAATTTTGCAAAATGAAATCCAAGACTTTTTCCTCAGTTTTGAACTTAGCACTCTTGGGGGCGAAAGGGTTAATAAGTAATCCACCGTACGCCATTCTTGAACTCATAAGGGTTAGTAAAGGTTATTGTTGAACGTCTTTTGTTGAGCAGTGCTCAGCTTTGTCAAATACCTTTTCTTGGCCTATTTCTTTCTTTTTCTTGAGTATTGTCATTTGTAACTTTTTAGGGGCGGTGTGGAAAACTGTTGATTTGGAGAAGTCTGCAAGAGCCATCCAAGTCAACGATAAAATGAAAACAGCTATGTACTTTACTTAAAGGATCACAACGGGGCAATATGTAATTTTACCGTCATGTAGAAAAAAGAAAGAAAAAAATGCATATACCGTAATAGCTCTATTTAGACCCCCCCCCCCCCCCCCCCTCTCTATTAAGCTCCCCTCTCTAATAAGACCCCCTTTGGAAGTCAGATTTTGTAATAGCCCCCCCCCCCCCCCCCCTTCTGTCAGGCCGATGTTAATGACTTTTCAGCAATATTTTCTGGCGTTTCAGACACTTTGTATTGAAACGTGGTCTTTAATCATTGAGATACACTGTAGGGTAAAAATCACGTTGCATTTGTAAGACTCGGTCATACATAACCCATTAAGATTTCTTGTTCTGTTTTAGTGGTATAATAGTAAGGTTTGAAAAATTAATGTGAATTTTCTCGAAAATGTATGATAATAGAGCTTTTACGGTAATTGATAAGTAACAAGACGTAAAGGTTTTTGCATTAGATAGATGAGATGTTTTTTCGAATCGAAATTTATATGTAATTTATACTTATAGCACTTGCAAAGTGTCTTACAAGTATCCTCTTGCTAATTTCATCACCAAGCCTCGCTTTCGAAATTGTTCCCAAAGCAGCAAAGATGAAAAGAACTGTGCCCAGGTGAAAACAGTGTGGCACACCTGCCAGAGGTTGAAAATAATTTCGTATAAACAAGACTTTAGGGTGAATTTTGAGTAAAGGCCCGGTCAAATGGTCACAACATTTGTTGTGACATGTTGTGACCATGCCTGGTCAAACGGCCACAACAACCTCTCAACATTTCAAGAACAAAAGAAATGTTGTCACAACATTGTTGTGAGGGGTGGTCAAACGGTCTCAACATCGACTCACAACAAATGTTGTGACAATGTTGTGACCGTTTGATCGGGCCTTAACTGACGTAGTCATTCACAAGGCCTGTTGCTTTTCGTTTATAATGGGAGTTTTTGAGCCTTCAGAAACCAACAAAATGTTCGAGTTAATTTATGTTTAAGCTATGTTTTTTTTTCACCAAAAGATAATTAAAAAGTTATCATCAGAGGAAAAGTATGGAAGTTGCCATTTATAGATAAAGATAAATTATTTTCAAATAGCCTAGGATTTATATATCGTTGCTAAGAGTTGTAAATTAAATTTATTGACTCTAAACTAAATTAAATACGTTGATATGGAAGTGTATAAATTGCAAACAGTACAAGTTCATATAAATTCTTAATACTGATTAGTGTTCTTCGATTGTTACTGTGCGAATCAAAAAAGCGTGAACACTTTTATTTAACTTTGACATTGATCAAACCGCAAGAAGAATAGTCAGGAAACCCAAATATACATTTTGTTTCTGCAGAAAAGCTTTGTGAAAATAGCAATAAAATAAATACAAGAAAAAACATGACCAATTTTGGCAAAGAAAAATCCAAGCGTTAAATCAAAGTGTTCACGCTTTTCTGATTCGCACAGTAAGGACTAGAAGGATATAGTATTTACAGAAGAAATTATTTGTATAGTAATGGACATGTTCTTGTTGTTAAGGCCCAGTTCAGACGCCGTACTTCACAT
This sequence comes from Desmophyllum pertusum, assembly GCA_029204205.1. Classification (NCBI taxonomy): domain Eukaryota; kingdom Metazoa; phylum Cnidaria; class Anthozoa; order Scleractinia; family Caryophylliidae; genus Desmophyllum; species Desmophyllum pertusum. The sequence goes on along the minus strand of MU825436.1, from coordinate 29,069 downwards.
GAGCCGAATCGAATTCGATGAATTAAGTTCATGTGAGGTACGGCGTCTGAATCAATTCGGAACGGCTGAATGAATTCTGATCGGCTCAGCCGTTCTTCCCTCCTGGCTCAGCCGGGAATATCGGTAGTTCGGCTGAATTAAGTTCGGCGTCTGAATCAATTCGGCCGGTCTAAATTAATTTGGGTCGGCCTAAATTCGAATTCGATTCGGCTCATGTGAAGTACGGCGTCTGAACTGGGCCTAAGGGTTCTTCAAGTGAAATTAAAAAGTGTTGTGAATAGCCCTTGTAACAGATATTTTGTGTTATTATTAAAAACATTGTAACACTGTCCAAATATGGTCATGATGCATTCAATTTTGTATGCGCGCGGTAAAATGTTCAAGTCAGTTCTTGAAATAAAAGTGAAATAGTATTTGTTTTAGTTGTGTTATCAATTTTTTGAATAATAAAGTATGCAAATATTTAACAATTATCCTGCGAAATCTTGCGGAATATTGCCTGGTTTTAGCCAACTCGGCTTACGGCCTCTCAGCTAAGCCCAGGCGATAATCCGCGCGATTTCGCAGGATAATTGTTAAATATTTGCATAACAATACAGTTGAACATAGAAGCAAGGCAATTTCGGGCACAAGCTGCAGAAAATCGTGTTTCTAGTGTAACATAGCTCAACGAGCTCAAAATCACGATGTTTTACAGCTTGTGCCCGAAATTGCCTCGCTTCCATGTAAGGGCTATCAGTAACCATATCTCATTGTAAGTAATATATACATTATGAGCGGCAGAGTTTTATCCAATCTCGTTCCCAGAGTACTCGTTACCCTTGTCCAGCGGTGGAGCGGCCAACAAGGACCTCTGGGATACAGTGATCCGCCTGACTTGCGCAGTAAGACCGGAAGTCCAAGAATCTTGGCGTCCGTTAGTTGAAACATGGGGTCGAACACATGCGCAGTAGAGCCGGAAGTCCCAGAATCCGGTCATGGCGGAACGCTTTATCCCAGAGGTCCTTGTTGGCCGCTCCACCTCTGGACAATGGAAACAAGGACTATCGAAACGAGATTGAGTTTTATCTGATAAAACTCTGCCGCTCATACTGTATATTACTTATGATACGAATGCATCTCAATGTTCATGTTTATTAACTATTTTGGCGGTAAAAATCATTTTGGCCGAGTAAATCGAACGAAAAGTGACTGTAAATCAGAACAAAATCTTTATCCGATTTGAAGATCTGCATTAAACATTCATTTATTTTTGTATTTTCCTTATGAATTACCGTATTAATGAGTTTTATAAAGAAAAATAATAAGCACTTAAAGGTCAAATGCAACAAAATTTTAGTAAGATTAGTTTTAAGTCGAAATAATAGGGAATATTATGAATAATCATATTCTTAAGTTTGAAACGATTTGGACAAAACGTCGAGATACTCGACTTTGAAAACTGCCCTTTTTTCGCTTCCACAAACGGAAGCGTTCGTGCAAACTTCGGAAAATTGTCGGAAATGGGAAGCTCACCACATATGACGTCACATACACGCGCGAGTCCGCGAGAATTATAAAATTCTGCAGTTTCAAAACATCAACAAGTATGGTGTTTTGTGCTGCTTTTAGCTGTAGCAACTGTTCAAATATAAACTATTTGACGATTATTCCAACACGTTCAATTTGTCCAATGTGGCCGAACTGTCCAGGATATAGAGAAAGGAAAATTCACCGTCGTGTGTTCACGTTCTCCATAATACCGTGAATTTGGTCATTTGACGTTGTTGTTTTGCAGAGGACGGCTAAGAAATGTACTAAAATGCAAAACGCACGTGCGGAGCAATTGTACTACTAATTAAACCTTTTGTTTTGTGACGTTTGCCGTCGCCGTCGTGGTCGCGCAGGACCCTTGCTCTCATTATGTATGTATTTATTTAAAGAGTTTGCACGAACTGTGACGACTGATGCCGACCGTACGCGAAATATTCATGAGAAGGTGTTTTTATAACGTTATTTATAATCGATTTAAAAAAAATTGTTTTCGGCGAATTGGTAATTAGACAGTTATTGTTCTTAGTTTTGCGGCACGTGCAATTCAATGACCCGAATTATCATAATTAGATTCACAACTTTTGTTGTCATACACTTTGTTGACTCGGTTAGTCTTCGGAAGGGGCAAAACCGGCAATTTTGTGTCCAAGCTTTCGTCGCGGATATAGAATTTCAGGAAATTATACACGAGGAAGGTAAACTTAGTGTACTGTATTGTGATGTGACAGAAGTGGAATTGCAAAAAAGTCTTTCAAAAGAAGATAGAACGTTTCAAAGTCTAATTTTCAAAATTTTACTCCTTTGGAAGGCAATAACTTTCAACGAGTCTTGAAATTGCAAAATCTGCTTCTGTCACATCACAAAAGAGGTTATGATGCACCACTGGGTAATACAATCATTAAGTTTAGAACGCTTCCCAAGCTGAAAGCTTGGACACAAAAATTGATTTTCCGCAATTCTAAATTTAGTAGCTTAAAATATCACCATCAATTGCGATCTATCAGAAAAATGACAATCATGATTTAAGTCTATCATCCGCCAATATCCCCATTAAGTTTCAGCGGAATCGACTTTCAAAATGCAGAGATTTGAAACTTTAGAAGATAACACCTACCAATGAAATTTGACTTTAGAATTTATTCATGATCAAGGGTCCTGCGCGACCTTAAATTCAGTATATTATAAAAACTGCACAAAATTTATTTTCATCGATTTTCGGCAAATTTTCTCCTTTTTCACAGGGGTATAGTCCATGATTTTCAACGATTTTCGAACAATTTTTGCCTTTTTCACTGGGCTATATATAGCCCATGATTTTCATCGATTTTTGGACACTTTTCACATTTTTCACTGGGCTATATATAGTCCATGATTTTCATCGATTTTTGGACAATTTTCACCTTTTTCAATGGGCTATAGCCCATGATTTATATTGATTTTCGTACAGTTTTGAGTGGTGAACCTTAGTAGAGTATTTAATTCCTGATACGACAAAATATTTCAGTCATATTCGCGTGATGAGAGGGGTACACTTATGGGTGGTGAACCTTGGTAGAGAATTTAGTTCCTGATATGAGGAAATAAATCAGTCATATTCGCATGATGAGAGGGGTACAGTTTTTTGGGGTGGTGAACTTTGGTAGAGAATTTAGTTCCTGCTATGACGAAACAAATAAGTCATATTCGCGTGATGAGAGGGATACAGTTTTGGGTGTTGAATCTTGTTAGTGAATTTAGTTCCTGATATGATGAAATAAATCAGTCATATTCGCGTGATGAGAGGGGTATAGTTTTGGGTGGTGATCATTGGTAGAGAATTTAGATAAACAATAGCCTCCATTTGGCTTCAAACATATGCTCGGATATTTGTCCGCGGACATTATCTGTTCCGAGAAGCGAACAGTTTTCCGAGAGCGAAGCTCGAGGAAAACTGTGAGCTTCGAGGAACAGATAATGTCCAAGGACAAATATCCGAGCATATTTTTGAAGCCAAATGGAGGCTATTGTAGTTATTATCCTTCAAATATTTTTTTCACAAGGCCGCTCTGTTTGCCATGGAAGATCTCGGTCGGCCAAGCTGTTTAACATCAAAATAATTATGTTGGCGTTCAAAAATATTTCTAGTATGTTCAAAACAATCAGTTTTCTTTAATTTAGCAATTTATTTGAGACAAAAACTGAACCTGCGAACGTGAAACGCAAATTTTCAAACTGGGGAATATCACTTGGGGAATATCACCCGGATATTCCCCAGTTATGGCTGCGTCATGTGACGTGTTTAGACCAATCGCGCGCGAGAAAATTTTTTGATGGATTATAATTCCTGATATGATGAAGTAAATCAGTCATATTCGCGTGATGATAGGGGTACAGTTTTGGGTGGTGAACCCTGTTAGAGAATTTAGTTTTGATATGAAGAAACAAATCAGTCATATTCGCGTGATAAGAGGGGTACAATTTTGGGTAGTGAACCTTGGTAGAGAATTTAGTTCCTGATATGAAAAAACAAATCAGTCATATTCGCGTGATGAGAGAGGAACAGTTTTCCGAGGTAAACCTTGGTAGAGTATTTAGTTCCTGTTACGACGAAATAAATCAGTCATATACGCGTGATGAGTGGGGTACAGTTTTGGGTGGTGAACCTTGGTAGAGAATTTAGTTATCTGATATAACGAAGTAAATCAGTCATATTCGCGTAATGAGAGGGGTACAGTTATGGGTGGTGAACCTTGGTAGAGAATTTAGTTCCTGATATGACGAAATAATTCAGTCACATTCAAATGATGAGTGGGGTACAGTTTTGGGTGGTGAACCTTGGTAGAGCATTTAGTTATTGATATGACGGAAAAAAAAAGTCATATTCGCGTGATAAAAGGGGTACAGTTTTGGGTGGTGAACTATGGTAGAGAATTTCGTTCCTGATATATGACGAAATAATTCAGTCATATTCGCGTGATGAGTAGGGTACAGTTTTGTGTGGTGAACCTTGGTAGAGAATTTAGTTCCTGATATGACGAAAAAAATAAGCCATATTCGTGTGATGAGAGGGGTACAGTTTTCGGTCGTGAACCTTGATAGAGAATTTAGTTCCGAATATGACGAAACAAATCAGTCATCTTCGCGTGATGAGAGGAGTACGGTTTTGGGTGGTGAACCTTTGTAGAGAATTTAGTTCATTATATGAGGAAACAAATCAGTAATATTCGCGTGATAAAAGGGCTACAGTTTTTGGATGGTGAACCTTGGTAGAGAATTTAGGTCCGGACATGACGAAACAAATCACTCATATTCGCGTGATGAGAGAGGAACAGTTTTGGGTGGTGAACCTTGGTAGAGAATTTAGTTCCCTAGATACGAAATAAATCAGTCATATTCGCGTGATAAAAGGGGTACAGTTTTGGGTGGTGAACCTTGGTAGAGAATTTAGTTCCTGATATGATTTTCATCGAATTTCGGATAATTTTCAACTTTTTCACTGAGCAATAGTCCATGATTTTAGTCGATTTTCGGACAATTTTCAAATTTTTCTCTGGGCAATAGTCCATGATTTTCATCGATTTTCTTACAGTTTTCAACTTTTTCACTGGGCTATAGTCCACGATTTTCATCTATTTACGGACAGTTTTCAACTTTTTCACTGGGCTATAGTCCATGATTTTTTATCGATTTTCTTTCAGTTTTCCACGTTTTCACTGGGCTATAGTCCATAATTTTCATTTAATTTTCGGAAAATTTTCACCTTTTTCACTGGGCAATAGTCTACGTTTTTCATCGATTTTCTTACAGTTTTCAACTTTTTCACTGGGCTATAGTCCATGATTTTCATCTATTTTCTTACTGTTTTCAACTTTTTCACTGGGCTACAGTCCATGATTTTTTATCGATTTTCGTCCAGTTTTCAACGTTTTCACTGGGCTATTATCCATGATTTTCATCTATTTCGAACAGTATTCAACTTTTTCACTGGGCAATAGTCCATGATTTTCATCTATTTTCGGACAATTTTCACCTTTTTTACTGGGCAACAATACATGATTTTCATCGATTTTTGGACAATTTTCACCTTTTTCACTGGGCTACAGTGCATGATTTTTCATCGATTTTTGGACAATTTTCACCTTTTTCACTGGGAAACAGTGCATGATTTTCATCGATTTTTGGACAATTTTCTCCTTTTTCACTGGGCTATAGTCCATAATCTACATTGATTTTCGTACAGTTTTGCGTGGTGAACCTTGTTAGAGTATTTAGTCCCTGATATGATGAAATAAATCAGTCATATTCGCGTGAAGAGAGGGGTACAGTTATGGGTGGTGAACCTTGGTAGAGAATTTAGTAACTGATATGACGAAACAAATCAGTCATTTTCGTGTGATGAGAGGGGTACAGTTTTCGGTGGTGAACCTTGGTAGAGAATATAGTTACTGATATATGATTTTCATTGATTTTCGGACAATTTTCAACTTTTTCAGTGGGCTATAGTCCATGATTTTCATCGATTTTCGGATAATTTTCAACTTTTTCACTAGACTATTGTCCATGATTTTCATTGATTTTCGGACAATTTTCAACTTTTTCAGTGGGCAATAAATAGTCCATGGTTTTCATCGAATTTCGGATAATTTTCACCTTTTTCACTGGGCTATAGTCTATGATTTATATTGATTTTCGTACAGTTTTGGGTGGTGAACCTTGGTAGAGAATTTAGTTCTTGATATTACGAAATAAATCAGTCATATTCGCGTGAAGAGAGGGGTACAGTTATGGGTGGTGAACCTTGGTAGACAATTTAGTTACTGATATGACGAAACAAATCAGTCATATTCGCGTGATGAGAGGGGTACAATTTTGGGACGTGAACTTCTGTAGAGAATTTAGTTCCTGATATGACGAAAGAAATCAGTCGTATTCGCGGGATGAGATGGGTACAGTTTTGGGTGGTGAACTTCTGTAGAGAATTTAGTTCTGGATATGACGAACGAAATCAGTCATTTTCGCGTGATAAGAGGGTTACAGTTTTAGGTGGTGAACCTTGGTAGAGAATTTAGTTACTGATATGATTTTCATCGAATTTCAGACAATTTTCAACTTTTTCATTGAGCTATAGTCCATGATTTTCATCGATTTTCGGATAATTTTCAACGTTTTCACTGGGCTATAGTCCATGATTTTCATCTATTTCGAGCAGTTTTCAACTTTTTCACTGGGCAATAGTCCATGATTTTCATCTATTTACGGACAGTTTTCAACTTTTTCACTGGGCTGTAGTCAATGATTTTTTATCGATTTTCGTCCAGTTTTCAACGCTTTCACTGGGCTATTATAGTCCATGATTTTCATCGATTTTCGGACAATTTTCACCTTTTTCACTGGGCAACAGTGGATGATTTTCATCGATTTTTGGACAATTCTCTTCTTTTTCACTGGCTATAGTCCATAATCTACATTGATTTTCGTACAGTTTTGCGTGGTGAACCTTGTTAGAGTATTTAGTCCCTGATACGACGAAATAAATCAGTCATATACGCGTGATGAGAGGGGTACAGTTTTTGGTGGTGAACCTTGGTAGAGAATTTAGTTCCTGATATGACGAAGTAAAACAGTCATATTCGCGTGATGAGAGGGGTACAGTTATGGGTGGTGAACCTTGGTAGACAATTTAGTTACTGATATGACGAAACAAATCAGTCATATTCGCGTGATGAGAGGGGTACAATTTTGGGACGTGAACTTCTGTAGAGAATTTAGTTCCTGATATGACGAAAGAAATCAGTCGTATTCGCGGGATTTGAGGGGTACAGTTTTGGGTGGTGAACTTCTGTAGAGAATTTAGTTCTGGATATGACGAAACAAATCAGTCATTTTCGCGTGATGAGAGGGGTACAATTTGGATTGTGAACCTTGGTAGAGAATTCAGTTCCTTAGCAACGAAATAAATCAGTCATATTCGCGTGATGAGAGGAGTACGGTTTTGGGTGGTGAACCTTGATAGGGAATTTAGTTCGTGATATGATTTTCATAGAATTTCGGATAATTTTCAACTTTTTCACTGAGCAATAGTCCATGATTTTCATCGATTTTCGGATAATTTTCAACTTTTTCGCTAGGCTACAGTCCATGATTTTCATCGATTTTCGGACAATTTTCAACTTTTTCAGTGGCTGTAGTCCATGATTTTCATCGATTTTCGGATAATTTGCAACTTTTTCACTGGGCTATAGTCCATGATTTTCATCGATTTTCGGACAATTTTCAACTTTTTCACTGGGCTATAGTCCATGATTTCATCAATTTCGTACAATTTTAGTCACTTTTACTGATGAAATAAATCAGTCATATTCGTGATAAGAGGGATTTTCGTACAGTTTGGGTGGTGAACCTTGGTAGAGAATTTATTTCCTGATATGACGAAACAAAACAGTCATATCAGTCATATTCGCGTGATAAAAGGTTTACAGTTTTGGGTGGTGAATCTTGGTAGATAATTTAATTCCTGATATAACGAAACAAATCAGACATAATTTCGTGATAAGAGGGGTATAGTTATGGGTGGTGAACCTTGGTAGATAATTTATTTCCTGATATGACGAAACAAAACAGTCATATTCGCGTGATGAGAGGGGTACAGTTTTGGTGGTGAACCTTGGTAGAGAATTTAGTCCTGATATGACGAAGTAAATCAGTCATATTCGCGTGATAAAAGGTGTACAGTTTTGGGTGATGAATTTTGGAAGAGAATTTAGTTACTGATATGATGAAATAAATCAGTCATATTCGCGTGATGAGAAGGGTACAGTTATGGGTGGTGAACCTTGGTAGAGAATTTAGTTCCTGGTATGACGACATAAATGAGTCATATTTGTGTGATGAGAGGGGTAAAGTTTTGGGTGGTGAATCTTGGTAGATAATTTAGTTCCTGATATGACGACATAAATGAGTCATATTCGTGTGATGAGAGGGGAACAGTTATGGGTGGCGAATCTTGGTAGATAATTTAGTTCCTGATATGACGAAACAAATCAGTCATTATTTCGTGATAAGAGGGGTACAGTTATGGGTGGTGAACCTTGGTAGATAATTTAGTTCCTGATATGGGGAACCAAAACAGTCATATTCGCTTGATGAGAGGGGACCAGTTGTGGGTGGTGAAACTTGGTAGAGAATTTAGTTCCTGATATGACGAAACAAAACAGTCATATTCGCGTGATGAGAGGGGTACAGTTTGGGTGGTGAACCTTGGTAGAGAATTTAGTCCCTGATATGACGAAGCAAATCAGTCATATTCGCGTGATAAAAGGTTTACAGTTTTGGGTGGTGAATTTTGGAAGAGAATTTAGTTACTGATATGATGATATAAATCAGTCATATTCGCGTGATGAGAGGGGTACAGTTATGGGTGGTGAAACTTCGTAGAGTAATTAGTTCCCGAAACAACGAAATAAATCAGTCATATACGCTTGATGAGAGGGGTACAGTTATGGGTGGTGAACCTTGGTACTGTATTTAGTTCCCGATACAACGAAATAAATCAGTCATATTCGCCTGATAAGAGGGGTACAGTTATGGGTGGTGAGCCATGGTAGAGAATTTAGTTTCTGATCTGACGAAACAAATCAGTCATATTCGCGTGATGAGATGAGTACAGTTTTGGGTGGTGAACGTTGGTAGAGAATTTAGTTCCTGATATGACGACATAAATGAGTCATATTTGTGTGATGAGAGGGGTAAAGTTTTGGGTGGTGAATCTTGGTAGATAATTTAGTTCCTGATATGACGACATAAATGAGTCATATTCGTGTGATGAGCGGCGAACAGTTATGGGTGGTGAATCTTGGTAGATAATTTAGTTCCTGATATAACGAAACAAATCAGTCATAATTTCGTGATAAGAGGGGTATAGTTATGGGTGGTGAACCTTAGTAGATAATTTATTTCCTGATATGACGAAACAAAACAGTCATATTCGTGTGATGAGAGGGGTACAGTTTTGGGTGGTGAACCTTGGTAGAGAATTTAGTCCCTGATATGACGAAGTAAATCAGTCATATTCGCGTGATAAAAGGTGTACAGTTTTGGGTGATGAATTTTGGAAGAGAATTTAGTTACTGATATGACGATATAAATGAGACATATTCCTGTGATGAGAGGGGAACAGTTGTGGGTGGTGAACCTTGGTAGAGAATTTTGTTCCTGATATGACAAAATAAATCAGTCATATTCGTGTGATGAGAGGGGTACAGTTTTGGGTGGTGATTCTTGGTAGATAATTTAGTTCCTGATATGACGAAACAAAACAGTCATATTCGTGTGATGAGAGGGGTACAGTTATTGGTGGTGAACCTTGGTAGAGAATTTAGTTCCTGATATGACGAAACAAAACAGTCATATTCGCGTGATGAGAGGGGTACAGTTTTGGGTGGTGAACCTTGGTAGAGAATTTAGTCCCTGATATGACGAAGCAAATCAGTCATATTCGCGTGATAAAAGGTTTACAGTTTTGGGGGGTGAATTTTGGAAGAGAATTTAGTTACTGATATGATGATATAAATCAGTCATATTCGCGTGATGAGAGGGGTACAGTTATGGGTGGTGAACCTTGGTACTGTATTTAGTTCCCGATACAACGAAATAAATCAGTCATATTCGCCTGATAAGAGGGGTACAGTTATGGGTGGTGAGCCTTGGTAGAGAATTTAGTTTCTGATCTGACGAAACAAATCAGTCATATTCGCGTGATGAGATGAGTACAGTTTTGGGTGGTGAACGTTGGTAGAGAATTTAGTTCCTGATATGACGA